>NRSV01000025.1:0-411480 GCA_002286855.1 Bipolaris cookei
CGTTTGTATGGAGCTATACAGCCTCAAGTTCTGTGGTGCTGGTACGGCAAACCCGGCGTTGTGCCGTCCGCGGCGTTTCGGCGTCCGGTACCGCTATCTGCTGTAGAAAATCTGCCCTGGCTGTCGCAAACCCCAAGCAATACCCTAGAACTAGGTTCGCAATCGACGCTAGTAGAGCAAAGAATTTAGAGGTATATAGATACTTCACCGTCAAGTGTGGTGGTTGCCTTTGAAAAGCTGGCTAAAGGCGCTGCGATTATTGCGCACAAGTTGGTGTTGGCGCAAAAGCGCAACGCTAAGTTTGAAGCAGCTAATGAAGCCACCACGCGACGAAAATCACACAAAAGAAAGCGAGTTCAAAAGGAAGGGATTCTGATAATTAGTAGAGGAGGGAGATCGACTAGCAGCTCTAAGGGAGTTTGGGGGCGCGTAGTGATGGAAAGAAGGCAAATAAGAGGGCGCGCGCTGAGGTGGATGAGCCATTGCAAAGGCACTGTAGACGCCACGGCGAGACAGGGCATAACACGCGCACATGCAAGCAAGTAGAAGTGATATATTCTGAATAGAATAGCCTACTACAGTTTCTAATTGCCATTGTGGTTACGTTGTAATAGTTGTGTAATAGTCATGAACTTGATGGGGTCTTGACATGTCCGATCACCCGCCCGTCCCAGACGTTATAACCAAGACGAAAAAGGCTAAAATGAAACACATTTTGCAGGCAACCTATTTGGGCGAGGTGCCAACGAGACGTACAGAGTTTCTACAAACCCTGTTTGTCGTATTGAAAAAAAGAAAAAGCCACAGAAAAGCCAAGTTTGCTTCATGTCAGACAAGGCGGTTTACTTTTGTGATCACCACAGCGGTCGTGCCGGTAAATAGGTAGAAGAAGAGGGATGGTATTACCATGAACATCCCGTACTTACTTAGAGTGCGAACATTGAATATGAGAAAGACCAGTCTTGCGTCATTGGTGGTCGTCTTAATTTTTGCTGAGGAACACTACTAAAATCGAGATTTGCACACGCAGCAAGCCATCAAACCTAAATCCATGTTTGGCGACTTTTGATGGCGCAGGGTTCATAGTGGTTTACAGCCACAATCATGACGACGATACAGTCAGCGTGCAAGGCACGTTAAACGTGATAAGAGTGTTATGAAGCCCGTAAGAGGAGAAAGATTGCCACCACTCGAGTACTAATCGGCCACCTAGAGCATAAAAAAGTCTCGGCGTTCACGTCGGGCAGATGATGCACGCGCACTGTGGACACTGGGACGATCTAATAACACAGCGGACCCTATGTTTCCTTCGCGCAGAATACCCCTACAGACCAGGATTCGCATGTCTGCTGTGATAGGAAGGCAGCTGTGCTGGAGTTACACAAAATGGTTATGCAGATTAACCGTGATGAACGTAGAGTTTGCTTCTCCTGGCCGGGCGAAGGGGTCGGGGATCAGCAGCGTAGGATATAAGGATGCTCAAGAGTCTTTTGCTCGAAAGTCGGTCGGCACGAAGAAACGTGTTTCGAAAGTGTGCACGGCAAAGCGGGTTGATTTTGGCCGTTTTATTTTTCTTTTCTTTTAGCTGTCCCTGAGCGATCTCATGTGGTGGGAATAGAGGGAGCTTGGCAGGGCTGAAAACGCCAGACTGGGTTTCAGCCCACGCACGCTTAATACAAAGGGCCATTGCTTTTTGTTGCGCACAGAATTCAGGGACAATGGAGAGGAACGCCACAGTGACGCATCTGGGAAACATCCAACAAGCAACGAAATTGCACAGCAATCCGTTGAAACGGGCGGCAGTGGCACAGTCCAATCAGTGGGTTACCACACCCACACTCTTGTAACGGTAGCATTGACAAGGCTACGGCTGGTACGTCCTAGGCTGAGATTGCACTCCTCGTAACGGAACAGCTCCATAAAAAGCGTTTTGAGGGAATTTGTCGAGCATGTGCAAGTGCAACGGGCTTCAATTGCCAAAAGTCCATTGCGGAAGAATTCCGCGAAGGAGCAAAGACGCTCTCGTGCTGTTTGTCTGGTCATTTGCTCTCCTTGGTGCTAAATTTTATTGCGGCGTGCGTGGCGCAACACGTCAATGACACTGATAAACTTTGCTGATGATGTATAGTATGTACCGCACCGGCGACTATTAGCGCCTTCACAGTCAAGCCAGGTGGATGCTAGTTCGTGTCGCATAGACGTCATCAGTGGCTTTTTGGACCTCTGCGTTGTTTTTGCCAGTGTGATTTGTCTTTTGGTGTCGCACTCTGATGGTCAATTTCATGCTGATCATTCCATTCCCGCCGGAAATCCTCAACACGTGTGCGACAGATGCCTATTGAGGGACTGAGGCAAGTCCTATAGCGACGCAAACATACGTTCTCTCATCTACTCCAGAAAACGTCGCGTGTTGGTTGCCTGATACTCTCGCCGTAGTCTTTCGGTGAGCAAAACAAGTCGGTGACGGAAATAGCACCGTATGCTGTGGAACCCGTAGATAAGTACACTATAGCCTGCTAAGTACTAGGCTTAGGTCTTTGACAGCCATGAGGATAAAGAAACGGGTATAGTGTTATTGCCTCCTCGTGTCAAATCATGCCAAGGTGGGGTAGTAAGCACATACGGCGAGTTGCTGTTTGGATCAATCCTTCACACCGCACTTCCTTCTCATACTACTGTAATGGAACCAGGCGTGCAGCGAATATCGAATCTCAAAATCGCTCGATGGCCTTTGATTAAGAATACGATGGTGTATCGAGGGTAAATTTGAATGTTTGAATCCCGATGAACTCAAAATAGCAGTACTATCTAAATCGTCCGAGCGGAAATTGCAGCCCCGCAGATAGCGCCATAATATTATGAACAATAGTGGGGCTTCGGTTCTAAGTAGAGCAAGTACTTCCGCACGAAGGAATTGTCTACAATTTTGCCAAGTGTGCGCAAACATACACCCACACGTGTACGTGTACATATACGCACACCGAGACGATTGGAGGTGCCGACTTTTGGTCCCGTACGACACTATTAGCTGGCGTCGATAGCCCCTTTTGCCTCATCACAAAAGGTTCGCAAAAGGCCTAACATGCAGCCCTTTCTCGCTACCGGGAGTCCGCGATAGTCTGGCCCAATCAGTTGATTTGTTGGCACCAAGAGCATCATGTTCTCCTCACCTAGAGACTGCTAAATTTCATGTACATATGTCAATTGCCAATGATGACGACTAGGCGCCAAGTCATGGTACATAGCCATGGTCATGGCAGTGACGGCGCACGTGGAGTACGTGCTGACAGTTCCGAAGATAGCTCGGAGCCGTTCCGTCCATAGTTCTATATCCGGATCACTGGCAATACCAAATCGCCAAAGTAAAGTTGAAGAACACGATGTCTCAGCCCACCTATGCGACTTCTGGATTCTAAATTTGGTCAGATCCTAATCGCCGCAAGACAGGGCTTGTAGGAAGAGGTGCAGGCCGCCCTTCAAGATAGCAGTTCGTTTGTCATCCATCGTTATCATCCGCACTCGGGCGCGGGCGACCTCCTTGCTCGATTTGGCCTTGGTTTCGTACCCAGCAGAAAGGTTAGGAGGCTAGGCCAGAATTTATTAGCACACTCCTGGCAGCACCAAGTAAGCCTGACAAGGAAGCTCGGCAACGTCGAATTAGCCACAAGCCAGAAGCGGCTTAGGCGTCTCCTTTCTCATCCGCCTCCGGTGCAATAGCTCGTGTAAGCTGACTTATTTGCCAATACAACGTTGCAGACCTAGGCCGCCTAGGGGAGAAGCGTTTTGTGCGTATTTCCAGGACCAATGATTAGGTGTCGAAAGTGGGAACCCGCTGGGGCCAGTGGACCGTAATGATCTGCAGGACAAAGCGCCCACCCGCGCTATAGACAGAGGCGGCCGGTTCATGCAGGTCCAGCTATAAGGATGACAGGCCCGCCCAGATTCAATTTCTTACCTTTTGGGCAGCTTGCTCGTCTTCTCATCCATACGCAGCTCTCGTTCGCTTTTGGGCTACAGTCATTCGTTTTGTTTCTTACCAACTTTTCCACTTGCGTACCTACAATTACATTTAATAAAACACTTCGCCTTTACCATGCGGACCGGACTTCTTTCAGCCACTTTGGCCATGGCCGTCGGCGTTAGCGCCCTCCCATCGCCCCAAATAATGGCAGGGTCACTGACGGCACTGTCGGCAAAATTATCCACCGATGCGTCCAGCTTGCTGACAGACTTGATCAACGGTGTGGCTAAGGCGCTGCCCGCCGAGGCTTTTAAAACGGAATATTCGCACACGCCAGTGTCCATCGAGGAGGCGAAAGCTCGATTGGCGTCCTACACTTTCAACGTCACCGAGTCGATAGAGTCAGTGAAACACGACAAGCGCCAGAGCGCCAAGAGATGCTCAAATCCTCGCGTCCGCATAGAATGGGACCGAATGAACGACACTGATAGGCAAAAATACTTCGATGCGTTCAAGTGCTTGATGAAACGCTCCCCCTCGGGTCAATTTCCCGCCTCCAAAAGCCGATACGAAGACATCACAGCGCTACACCAGATTCTCACACCTAACATCCACACCAATACCAAGTTTGGTTTATGGCACAGGGCTGCTTCTATTCTTCTGGAGCGTCTCATGCGTAATGAATGTGGGTTCGATGGACCTATGGCTTGGTTCGACGAAGCTCGCTATGCTGGCCGCTTCGCACAATCCTCTCTGTTCAGTTCCAAATGGCTTGGAAGCCTCGCAATCAACAACCAGTGTGTAACGGATGGTGTAAGTTGAGACCAATAATGTATCCCCAGACCAACGGTTAACTCAAGTCGGCAGCAATTCGCCAACCTTATCTGCAATGTCGGTCCCGGCTCATCCAATTCGCCTCATTGTCTATCGCGCAATGGTGACGGCTCCCTCACAAAGAACTGCAACCAAGAATACGTTGACATTTGCAACAACTACCCAGACTGGGCTGGAATGACCAGCTGTGTCTACCATGGCTACCATTCCTTTGGCCATAACGGAATCGGAGGCCCTATGATGGATGTGCAGGCCTCTCCTTGTGAACCATTCTTCTGGTGGCACCACCTCTATGTCGACCGCAATTTTCGCCTCTACACCAACAAGAACCCAGAATGGCTCTCTAAAATAAACGGAGTCGACGCCTTCGGCAAAGCACTCACCCTCGACACCACTATCAACACGTACGGAATGATGCCAGATCTCACTGTCCGGGACCTCCTCGACACTCTTAGTGAGCCGCTTTGCTACAAGTACGACTACTAAATTTCCCTTTGTCTTGTCCATGCCTTGCGTGCGTCTTGGGTGTCTCGACCTATTCCGCAAGAAGCTGTTTTTTTTTCAGATACTACACTCTTACACACTGTATACACTTACTCTTCTATGTCTCTTTTTGAATTTGCTTCTAAAATAATACAAATCGCCGAATACGCCATGATGAATTGAAGTGAAATGGTGCTGCGTCCCGGCAGCAAGGTCTGATTATGGAAGATTGACGTCAATGACCCGGGACCATGTAAGACCGCCTTTACCGTGTTCAGTGCTTTTGAAATGTCGGCAAAGCTGAAGTCTTTCCAGAAGAACACAACTTATTGCACACCAAGTGTATTAAGAGAGCACCAGCGAATGCGGGATCCTCGTCCAGATCCTAAGCCTTGTTGCCAGGAACGTGTGTACCGAATTGCGCAGGAAAGGTAGCCGAGTTGAAGTCTTGAGAGTCGGCAAGACGCTGTAATGTCTGGGACCAACCATGTTCTTCCAAAGTCTTCACCGACCATGTGAAGTCATTTTCTGGGGCATCACTTCGAGAGTTGGATAATGGCACAGTTGATGATGTGTGTTCGAAGATGACTCAATGTCGGGTCGTGCCTTTTGAGTAATGCTGCCATACTTTTCCTAGTAGCGAAGACAGAGTACAGTGGCTAGTTGCGTAGTCAGGACTATATGAATTCCATACTAGATATAACGTGGTTCACAAACGAGTCGGTCACCCAACAGAGTCGGTCACGCCCCACCAACGCGTCAACGTCGAGACTTTATCACGCACTTTTATCACAGTCAATAAACTATTGCGAAATACCAAATTAATTATCAGAATCGCTACTATCACTTGCACTATCTATCTCAACTACGCAGGTACGAGCGTTGTGTCCAGTCTGCTTGCAACGCCCGCACCGCCTCTCTCGTCGCACCCTCTTCGACGCACTCTCACCATCACCACAACTACTACCCGCCTGTTCAGCTAGTACTTCTTGTACCTCGCCTACAGTAAGAGTCTTTTCTGTCTGTACGTATCGACGCTTCCGGCTCTTACGCTTGTTTGATTCGTCTAGAGCCTCTTGAAAAGTAGCCGGCGACCCGACGCGCCCACGCCTTGGATTATAGTAACTTACTTACGGTTGCCTGGCTGGATTCGCTTCTTTTTGTCATATTCTTCTGAGCCTGTGATAACTAACTGTGATAAAATCTTGCCCATCATAAAGCCAGTCTCGTCAAAGTTGTAGATATCATCGTCCACAATACCCCACTTCTGCTTTGTCGCCTGGACTAAGTCGAACCAGCGCTGGATAGCCGCTGGGTCCTCACAGGTAGCTCGCTGGTGATCATAAGGACGGCTTCAGCGCATACGGAGCTCAGGAGTTCGCTTGACAAAGTTGTCAACCCAGTTCTTGCCAGTAGGGTTGCTCTCCCGCTCATGCAATAGTTTATCAGCCATTGCTCGAACTTCAGCTTTTGTAGGCGCAAATGCTCGCGCAGACTCTTCAAGAATACGCTTAACTATAGCCTCCTCTTCTAGCTTGTTTAGGCGCTTCGAATTCGGTTCACAGTCGCGTCGGAGGCGTCTTCCAGCGCGTCGATGAGATAAGGTTGTTCGGGGACGTTATAGACTTCAGCAGCACGCTTTACACTTTGAATACGTTGGGAGTTAATATCAAAAAGAGCAAGTTGTAAATTTGATTGATTATGAGTTATTTGAGACCTGCGTGGTTGAGACAACGCGTTGTTGTGTCGACGTCGACGCGCTGGTGGGGAGGTGCTCGCTCACTTGTGAACCACGTTATAGAAGATGCTATGTATGATTCAGGGGACAAAGGGATGAGCAAGCCACCGCTACAGCTTTTCCTTGTGAAACGCAGCATCACGTGAACAGGAGTGGCTTCGAGCATCCCAAGAATCGGAGTGAGAAACACCAGGGTGATGATACATTTTTTCATTTCCGGTCCCCCTGTATGAACCGGCTGTACGCAAAACCTTATGGCAACACGCAATTTCGGCGTCATCATCCCAAGCTACTGTTTCCCTTGCTGACGTATTCACTTTTGGACAGCCTCGATGAATCTCAACGCTTTCTACTCGTTCAAACATGCGCCTTCGCGACATCAGCACCTGCACCGGTATGCAAAACGGTATTGCCCATTAATACACGCGAACGCCGAGTTCCATGCTCCAGGGGAGGCTGCGCAGTGGAGTGTAAGGTATGGCGCTCTTATACACTCGTGACACGAAAGTGCGTCGTGCTCGTATTGTTTGCGGCAATATATGTGCAATAGCCTTTGGAAATTGACGCCTGATCACGATCAGTACAGCTGTTTGATGCATTTGGTGGGAAACAGCCGATTCAAAAGCTAATATTCGCACCCATGTCCGAAAAGCAGGGATAGCATGCATGAAATCAAGCTGCATAGCCACGTACCTTTTGCCCATACTACCTCGTCCAAGCAAAAGTTTCGAGTGGTATGGCATTTGAAAGCGCTCTTTTGAGGTCCTGGGATGGAGCTCGTAATGGCCTCTGCGCCGTGCTTGACTCCCTCAGCAATGGCTGTCGCTGCAGGAATGAGAAAAATTATGTATCATAGGGACTCCATGGCGGCGACTAAAGCTCAGGGATAGTATGCTGGGATGGGTGGAGGCCTTGCAATAAGGATAATAAACTTTGCTATTGACATGCATGCCAAGTTTCCCAACGCAGATATTGATATACCAGGCTTTGCTCATCATCATAACCTTAATGAGACTTGTCAAGAAGGACAGAAGTGTCATAGTTCGAACATATATGCATCTTCCCGCTGTCATGCAACGCATATAGGGCCCAACAGGTACCGTTCGTTGCACCAAGACCTGACGATCGAATGTTGCGCGACGCTTCACAAATGATATATACACCCGTCACCTATCACAGGGCTCCACGATCAATTGAGCTAGAGCAAACTCGTAAACTCTGTGACATATGTAGGCTTCTGCACAGCATTCCTGTCAAAGTAGCTGGGAAAAATACAACGGTTTTAAGCTTATGTTGAGGTTACGCCGGGTACTTACGTACAACACTCACGACAGCTTTGTGATATGGCTATGGTGAGTGGATTATATTAGACTTTTGAGATTTTCTTCAACAATGTATACCATAACGTGTTTTACCACCGAGCGGCCCACTCTTGCACTGCAACACGCCTTCACAACAACATCGCAGTATGTCTCAACAACTACAACTCTAAAAGAGCTATACTGAAGCTGACATACAAATAGCAGTCTCTGAGCTTACTAGAAACCAAATTCAAAGTGTTCGACAAGCTGAAAAAGTCTATAACGTCCCTAAAACAACGATACGTCGACGACGCGACGGCAAGCATTCTCGACGCGACTGCGAGCCTAACTGCAAGCGCCTAACAAAATTAGAAGAGGAGGCTATTACTCAACGTGTAATAGTTGAGGCAGAGCGAGGACTACCATGTGGGAGAGATGACGTGCGAGATATGACCAATAGACTGCTCCGAGAGCGCGGCGGAGAGGAGGTTGGCAAAAACTGGGTTGATAGGTTTGTCCAGCGCAATCCTGAGCTGCGTACGCGCCAGAGCCGTCCATATGATCGTCTGCGAGCTGTCTGCGAACATCCAGCGCTTATCAAGGGCTGGTTCGAGCTAGTTCACAATACGAAGGCGAAGTATGGTATCGTGGACGAAGATATCTACAATTTCGATGGGACCGGCTTTATTATGGGCAAGATTTTATCACAGTCAGTTATCACAGGCTCAGACAAACCAGGAAGAACAAAGAAGATCCAGCCAGGCAATCGTGAGTGGGTTACGCTGATCCAGGGCGTTGGCGCAACAGGCAAGCGTATCCCAGCGTTTCTCATCTTCGCAGGCAAGGTTCTAATCTCTACCTGGTTCACCGAGGATCTGCCACGCGACTGGGTGATGCAAGTCAGTCCTAACGGCTGGACGAATAACAATCTAGCGCTTGACTGGCTCCATCACTTCGATTCCCATGCGCGCCCTGTGGGGACACATAGACTGCTCATTATTGACGGCCATGAGAGCCACTACTCGGTGGAGTTCCGAGATCTCTACGAAGAGATGAAGATAATCCTCCTCTATATGCCTCCCCACTCATCTCACCTATTACAGCCTCTTGATGTGGGCTGCTTCACGCCGTTGAAGCGCGCGTATGGTGATGCTATCTCGGTCTGGGCACGCAATCGCATCCACCATATCAGTAAAGAAACCTTCCTACCAGCGTTCAAAAAGGCCTATTACAAGGCTATTACACCAGAAAATATCCGTGGAGGGCTCCGAGGTGCTGGGATTACGCCACACGATTATCACGTTGTTTTATCACAGCTTGACGTCGTGCTGCGTACGCCGACTCCACCAGCGCAAGAGACTACTACCTGGGAGCCGAAAACGCTGCGCAACGCGCGCGAAATGGAGGCACAGGTTACGCTTATTCGAAACCGCATGCAAATCCAGCAAGGGTCTCCTACATATGGAGGAGAAACTTGATCGCCTTGAAGCTACAATTAATGAAGCAACAAAGCGAAAAACTCGCAAGAGGCGCTACGTACAGCCAGAGGGGTCCCAGACAGTTGGCCAGGTAGCTGATCAGATCGCTGAGGCAGAGGGTGGCAGCTGTAATGAGGGTGCAACGCCTGTGAAGAGGGTGCGCAGTGAACGGCGCTGCGGGCGTTGCAGCCAAATTGGACACAACTCCCGTACGTGCCAAGTAGAATTAGAGGATATAGAGGATAGCGACGCGTCTAAAGAATAATATCTTGTTCTACTTAATAAGAAAAATCGTGGTGGTGGTGTTGCGTAATATTGTTGTGAAGGCGTGTCGCGGTGTAAGAGTGGGCCGCTCGGTGGTGAAACACGTTAATCCATCACCGAGCCGGCTATATCACCGAGCCGGCCACTCTTACTTAGCACAACCATCTTTTCTTTCAACGGGTTATGTCTCAACAAAAAAATGTTATTTCTGCTGAACAAGAAGGGAGAATTTAAATTGCCCTTCGAGCATACAATACTGGTCAATTTAAAAGCTTGCGACGCGCTGCTGCAGCCTTTAACGTCAAACACCAGCGACTCTCTGATCGACTTGCACGGAATCACCTTTCGACCCCAAACTACGCCCAACTGCCGGAAGCTAACCTCAACGGAGGAGTATACAATTATAAAATATATATTTGACTTGGATTTGCGAGGGTTTGTGCCTAGACTGTATGAGGCGGCAGATATGGCTAATAAACTGCTGGAGGTGTGGGGTGGAGAGTGAGTGGGTAAGTGCTGGGCTGAACGATTCGTATCGCGTTCAGACGAGCTCAAAACAGCTTTCAATCGAGCAAAGGGCCGTCAGAGAAGCCTCCAGGAAGATCCTCAGGTTATGGGTGAATGGTTTGGGCTTGTGGCCAACGTGAAGGTTAAGTACGGCATCCAGGACAACGACGTGCATAACTTTGACGAGAGTGGGTTTCAGATGGGTGTAATTGGGTTACAGTTATCCAGGGCATCTGCGCGGAGGGGCACGCAATTCCACCCTTTATTATCTACAAGGGCCGCGTTCACATCTCTGCGTGGTATGAGGAGACAGACATACCAGGTAATTGGAAGATCTCAGTCTCAGAGAATGGCTGGACAAACAATGAACTTGGTCTTGAGTGGTTAAAGCACTTTGATGCGTGTACAAAGGACCGAAAGATGGGGTATACAGGTTGCTTGTCTTGGATGGGCACGAGAGCCACCTCAACCAGGATTTCAAAGACTACTGCGAGGAGAACAAGATTATAATAGTCTGTATCCCTTCTCATTCATCGCATATCCTCCAGCCACCTGATGTGGTCTGCTTCTCGCCGTTGGAGTTAAAGTACTCTCAGCACGTACGAGACTTGGTACGCCGACGCGTCTTTCACATCAACAAAGAAGGCTTCTTGCCAGCGTTCAGAGACGCTTTCTTTGACGTGTTTGCAGCAGAGCTAATTTAGTTTCCTTTGTCCCGTTAAGAGTTCGGAACCGTCTTGAAGTGCGACACCAGACCCCGCCAGCACCCCTTCAACCAGATGAGCCGTGGCAGTCTAAAACACCAAGCAATACGCACGAATTTGGATCTCAGTCAAAGCTTGTACGCGATTCAAGTACTCAGTCATCTAGTACAGCGTAAGAAAGCTTCTCTAAGCTTACAAAAGGCGCTGAACAGATGCTTCACGAGAACGCGCTCCAGAAGGCGCGCATCCATGAGCTTGAAGAGCAACTAAAGGAGATAAACAAGCGAAAATCACGCAAACGAAAGAGGATTCAGAAGGACAGAACACTAGAGTATAGTGAGGGAGCTTCACTAGCACCTGCAGGATCACCAAGCGCAGCTCAATCAAAGAAAAAGGCTTGTAGAAGTGGGGGTACTGAGGGGGCTCAATCAAGTGTACGGCGCTGTAGAAACTGTGGAGAATCTGGGCACCACGCTACAATATGTCAAAAGGCTACAGAAGTGTCTTCTGATTCAGAACTAAGTAGGCCTGAGAGTGATTTACTAACTACTAGTGATGAGGATTAAAGTTGAAAAAGATGAGATGGTTATGCCATGCAAGACTGGCCGGCTCGGTAACGGATTACGTTAATATCTTTCCGGAGAACTTCAACATTTTAGGGAACACTATAAGCGATTATACAAATGTGAGCATACAGCAAGTATGTACAACATGATCAAGAAACTCTTTTCAAAAGTACATGAAACTACAAATACCTTAAGTACATACTAGATCTATTATTAACCCTAGCATCAAAACATTATACCACACTCTCCTCCTTCCGCTCAAAAGATGCTCTCTCCAGCCCTCCCTTCCATCAAACACTCCAACGCCTTCCCAACCTCCTCCAACACCCCTTCCGCCTCCCCAACCCACTCCTCAAATGTCACAATTTCAATCCCCAACTTTCTCCCCCCATCCTTAACAAACGCCTGACACTTCCACTCGCGCAACGGCTCACCATGCGGATACAACGTCTGAAACTTGGCCTCGACCCCATTCCCAAACGGCAGCTCCTCCACCCAAGCCGGCGCCTGATGCACGACCGTATCAAACCACTGCACCTTATCCGCATCCCAATCCGTACAATTCCGCACAATCTCCATGAACCCCATGGATTCGTACGCCGCAGACGTGATATGTTGGTCTTGCACGTACCGCAGGAGATCAAGGTAGGTCCAGGATTTGGAGAAGGGAACGCGGAAGGGGATGTATTGCCATGTAGGGCCGAAGATGCGGTCGGCGTTGGGAGCGCCGACGTTGCGGCCGGAGACGACTTCGCCGAAGACGACGTCGATGCAGTTGAGGCGCTGGGAGAGGACGAGAGCCCAGGCGGCGGTGGGGAGGGAGCCGATGGTGATATTGGCAGGGCGGGCGGAAATGTCGAATTCCTTGTAAATATCTGCGGGGCCGCGGTGGGTAAGTGGGATGTTGGGTTTCAAGACGGTCATTTCAGAGCCGGAAAGGAGGTTCTTCCAGTATGGGATTGCCTTGGGGATGTTGTCAAGGACGACGTGATCGACGTGTTTGCTGAAGGGTACGGTTTCTGGGACTGTGGTGCCTGAGTATAGAGCAGAGAGTTGCTCGAAGAGTATGGGCAGGCAGATCTCATCATACTGGGCATGCGAGATTCGGAAGACGAGGGTGGAGGCGCCGTTGCTATGGGTGAAGAGATTGAAGGCGACGAAAGATGATCCGTATGGCTTGGGTGCTTCGATGTCCTGTTGGATGCCTGCTTGGATGAAGGCGTCGGCGTCCTCACCTTCTGGGACTGCAGTCTCGGTGTAAGGCACTTTCAGTGAGAGTAGAACTACACCGAGCGTCGACTCGTTGTCTTTGACAAAAACAGTGCGCAGAACCTCATTCCGTGCCACGAGCTCCTGGCATGCTTGCTCGAGCTTCTGATGATCAATCGGAGTAGCAAATTTGATCAGCTCGTAACGCAATGAGTAACGTGGGAGGCCCACGGTTCCCTCAACTGCGAGTTGCTGCAGTGGTCTCGTTGGGTAGATATTTGTGATCTGCCATCCCTGGTTTTCTAGGTATAAGCCAATGCGATCTGGACTGTGGAGATTGGCGTCTTTGCCAAGCGCGATGAAAGGTGCATGAGTATCAGCCTTGGGTTGCGATGGAGCCTCTTGCTCAGCTGAGGAAGCAAGGTCGGCAAGGGATTTGCTCTGGAAAACCTCTGCGACTGTAATGTTGAGTCCTTTCGCGCGAGCATCCGAGACCAGCCTCATTGCACCAATAGAGTCACCTCCCAATTCGAAGAAGCTGTCGCTGCTCTTGATATCGGTCTTGGACATACCAAGGATACGGCTGAGAATTTCTGCCAGCATTTCTTCCCGTTCATTGCTTGTTGAAGCGGCCAGGTCAGACAAGGAACTGCTTTGGAAGACCTGGGCAACCGTTAGGTTGAGGCCTTGAGCGCGGGCGTCGGAAACGAGACGCATGGCACCAATAGAATCTCCGCCCAGGTCAAAGAAGCTGTCGCTTGGCCTGATGTCTGTTTCCTTCATGCCCAGAATGCGACCCAGTATACTTCGTAGTTTCTCTTCGTTGGGCGATAGCTCCTTCAAGCTAGCGTCCATAGATTCGGGCCCATCAACCGGCGACATGCCCAGTGCACTGTCACTCATGACATCGCTTGGTCTCATAGCCTCTGCATCTCGAGCTTCCGCGGGATCTAGGACTGCCACATCACCCAGCTTGCTCTCGGGGTTACCCAAGAAAGCATGAACAATGCGGTCGAGTACAGCAAGCACCCTCTCCATTGTCTCTTTGCTGATACAGTTGGAGTCGAAACTAGCCATGACCAAGAAGCCGTTCTCTTCGAGTGTGCAGACAAGCATGAGAGCATATGTGTTGAACTTGAGTGCCTCACGTGCTCCCTCTGCATCATTGGCGGGAAGAAATGTGTTCGCAGGATTTTCCGTATCGACTTTGCCCCAGTCTTCGTCTTCTTTGGGGTGTAATACAAGACCGGTACGAAGGTCGCATGCATTACGTGCGTCCTTGCTCAGACGGCGAATATTCTGGAGGCCCAAGTGCTCATGAGGAATCTGTTTTACGGTCAGAGCATGGATTTTTTGGAGGTACTCGGAAATGGGGCGATCAAGACTAAGGCAGACGCGGATGGGAACGGTTGTGATCATTGGCCCTTCAATCTGCTCGATACCGGGGACTGGTGCGGAGCGACCGGTAAGTGTTTCGCCAAAAACAATATCTGGATGACCCATGTACAGCGATGATACGAGAGCCCATGCTCCGCGGATAATGGTTGCTAGGGTAAGCTTGGAATGTGCGGAGGTAGGGACGGTAACGTAGTGCTCGAGCAGGGAGTCAGCCTGAGTAGTGTATCCCTTTTGTGGCAAAGGAGGAAACTGATGGGGGCTTGTGCCCTCTAGACGCTCCTTCCAGTATTGCTGAGCATCTACTGGATCAAGGCTTGTGAGATGCTTGATAAAGTGTTTGAAAGACATTGGTCGCTCGGTATGAAGCCCATTGAAAGCACGATTAATGCGATCGAATACAAGAGGCATCGACCATCCATCATAGACGGCGTGATGCATCGTGATGACAAAATTTGCCTTGTCACTCTCAGGCTCTTTGACGAGGCCATAACGGAACAAGGCAGTCCCCAGATCCATAGGCTCATTCCGATCAAGTCTGAGGTACTCAGAAACATCAGTGCCATACTCACGTACTAACTGCCCATCCTTGAGCACAACTTGAAACAAGCCTCGACCAGAGACGTTGACGATTCTCGTTCGCAAAATTGGCGAGCCTTGCACAGCGGTGTCGAAAGCTTCTTTCAAGCGCACGGCTGTTTTTGTTGGGAGTGTCGCAACACGCTGAGCAACGTATGCATCCTGGAACTTGGCGGACAGGGCAATGAGGCCTTCTTGAAGAGGCGTACAAGGATAAATATCCTCTACGTTTGCAGCATCAACGCCGCAAAGCCGCGCAATCTCTTGCCGTGCTGCATCAGTATCCCAATCTTTTCCAATCATCGAGAATGGAGGAACTTCATTTGTCTCTTCTGCAGAGACTGGTTTGGCCTTTTCAGCCATAGCTGATAGAGTCGGGTTAAGCATGATATCTGGCACGCTCAATACGACTCCCTCCTCCCTCGCAACAGCTACCAATCTCATTGCTCTCAGAGAGTCGCCACCCATGCTGAAGAAATTGTCGTTGGCGCTGAAATCAGCGTTTCCGCCGAGCAGCTTCGCCCAAAGCGACTGAAGCTTCAGCTCCATTTCTGTTGTAGCCTCTTTCTTCTCGGATACAGCCGAATTGAAGCGGCGGAGATCTTGTCGAGTGACGGAAGCACCAATCTCACGCAGCCGCTTCCGATCCGTCTTACATGAGACGAGCAAAGGCATCTTCCAGAGCGGTATGTAAGCGCTAGGTATCATGTAGCTGGGCAAATCGACAAAGAGCTGTTTCGTCATGTCTTTGAGAGCATTTCGGAACTTATTTGTAAAGCTTCCGAAGACGTTACCGTCGAGATGGCGCATGCCATTCTTCTTCTGCTCAACTAAAAAGGCAACCAATGTCTGTTCGCCACCACCGCTGGGTTTGATGACTTCAGCCGCTAGCTGGGTATCAGGAGGCAGATGCTTCTGCATGTTGAATTCGATTTCAGCCAGCTCGATACGCTGTCCGCGTAACTTGACCTGCTGGTCCTGGCGTCCGACGAAGATAGGCTCGCCATTACCATCTGGGTCAAAGCGCACCAGATCACCGGTTTTGTAGATACGTCCACGACGACCGGGATAGCTCTTACTTCCTTTGAGCAAGAATTCGGGGTCTTCGATGAAGACCTCCTTTGTCTTGGACGGGTTATTTAGATAACCATTACCGACAATGGGGCCTTCAATCAGCAACTCGCCAACAGCGCCAACAGGCACTAGCTTGTTGTGATTCTCAGGGTCGGTAAGCCAGAGGGCGCAGCCTTTGCGTTTGCCCATTGTGATGTAAGGTTTGGCAGCTACATTTTCATTGATAGTGGCACCCACCGTCGCCTCGGATGGACCGTAAGCATTCACGACTCTGGTCCTTTGACCCCATGACATGGCGTCGCTTATCGAAACACCCTCGCCTCCTAGTGCGATAGATTCGAGATTATTCAGAATATCTACGTCCAGGGTTCGAGCGACCGACGGGGTCATACCGGCGAAGGTGACCCGCATGTCACGCATCGCGCCACTCATGTCATTCATGCGTCGCTCATCCGAAGGTGTGCAGAGTGTGCCGCCATGCGCCAGTGTGCAGAGCATGGAGTCGATGCACACATCAAAAGCGTAACTTGCAAAATCCAGTACGCGAGAATTTGGGTAGTATCCAACAGCTGCAGCGCGCGGTATCGCACCAGACGTGTACTGGCTGTGGGTGAGGATACATCCCTTAGGGACACCTGTACTTCCGCTTGTGAATTGAATATACAGTGGCTGATCCGGAGAGACAGGCGGAAGTGTGGTGTTCGGTTGCTCTGCTGTATAAGGAGAAAATATTTTCTCGAACTTGGATTTGGATATCGGGATGATGGTAGCAGCAGGTGCCACTCGCGCTGCAAGGGTCGATTGTGCTTTGGAGGAGAGGAAAAATTTGGCATTGACTTGTTGGACCACGGCTCGTAACCGACCTTCCGGCTGAGCTGGATCGAGCAGTGCAAAGCATGCGCCAGATTTCATAATCGCGAGCACTGCTACCGACGTCCATCTCGACTTTTCGAACAATACTGGGATAATCCGATTGGGCGAGTCATCCAGCAATCTCAGTAACTTTGCCAGTTTGTCAGAGTAGTCTTCGATCTGGCCGTACGTCAAGGTGCCATCCCAGGCGTCTATCGCAATCTTTTCCGGATGCAGCGCAGCTCTCTCAGAAACCTTTTCGTGCATACAGAAACGAAGCTCAGGCTGTAGAGGCGTATTCCAGCTCCACAGCTCGTCGAGTTCATCTTCTGAGACATTGTGAAAATAGGAAAGCGGATGATCAACATCTTTGAAGAGGGTTTCAAGAATCGAAGCAAAAAATTGTAGCTGCGAAACAGCTTGGTATCGAGACATGGTGGTTGTTTGCCATGTTGAGGTGGCGTGTAATGTGTCTTGTCGAACATTGAGTAAGACTTCAAATGTCCACTATGTAGTGTTAGCTATACATTTGATTCAAATATATTGTAGGAATTACCTCTTCATCAGTGCCATCGTTGAAGAAAAGGGTCGTCTCATTGAACATGAATTGATTCGACCTGACGCTGCTGATTTTCGTTCTCAGACTAGCAGCTGTTTGTTGGTTTGCCCAGTCGATATCAGTGACAGAAATGCACTGTGTCGCAGCGTTTTCTTGGTCCTTCTGTCCCCAGGTGAACTGGTGAAAGACGTCTCGTTGGTAATGTTGTATGAGTATTGCCCAGGCTGTCAGGACCGTGTCCAGCACTGAGTCTCGATTTGTGCCATTAGGCAGATGTAACTGAATATCATTTGCCTTGGAGGCATTTCCGTTTGTATGATTAGCTCCAGTGGGGTTCTCTGATTGCAAGGCGTGTTCCTGAGCGTCGAAACCACTGCTGCTCTGTACCTTCTTCGCAACAGGTTCCTCAGAAACGCCACTAAAGCGCACAGTGTTTTCTCTGCCGTTGGGAAGATGCATCTTGCTATCCAGACTAGAGTGCGGTCTCTTCATACCTAGGACAATAAATGTGTTCCCCGACGTCGGCGGTTTGAATATAATGTTAACCTTGGTGGTGCACGACTTAAAAGCCCACTCTTTAGTGGATGAGACCAAGCAGATGCAGAACGAGACTACCCATGCATCAACACTCTCTATCCAGCCTTCATCCCGCAGTTGGGCCTAGCACTCCACACACCAGGTTCGGGCGAAGCCCCGGCTTTCGTCCATCAGTCCATTACGGTCTCTTGATCGGACTGCTGTCGGCATCACTGCTTTCGCACACACCAGACGAAAGCAAATTCTGCTCGTTTGCCCCGGTAAACACCTCAAGTCGGCTGCATTGCTCATTCTGTAACGTAAGTGCGCAGGGAAGAAGCACACTCAGGGCAATACCGGGGTTTAGCTGTAATGAAAACTTTCCTGAGAATGGATAGCCACCCCACATTTAGCGGATCAGATAATCTTAGCGCCCATGGGTGGCGTCATGAGCTTTCATCTGATAAATTTGGTGGGCGGCCAATGCAAGCACGGAATGGCCAGCCTAGGAAAAGCGCATGCAGGGTTACGTCGCCAAAGACGCCCATCGGTTTCATCTGATAACGGCAGGGGATTCGAATCCTCCAGGGCTACCAATGACGCGGTTTAGGCCCGCCTACTTTGCTGATCCATGGCGTTTGGCAGCTAAGGGGGGCGTACTGCATGGCTTTGAGAAAAATTATCTGCCGAATGTCACGGGAATATTGGGATTGGGGCCCGCACGACGCCCAGAGTCAATCAGCCTGCTACACCTGCATCTGAAATCCGCGGCGAATACTCTTGACCTTCCTATGTCGTAATGGTCATTCGTACTTACTCTGTTGCTGATCTCGTCATCCCACGCAGCTGAGAAGGTTCCAGACCCAGTCATAGACTCTAGCTCAGTAGGTGCAAGTCTTCGCTTAGCAGAGCGGATCTGATAACTTTGATTGACACATGCAAAGGGTTGTAGCAAGACGTCCAGGGTCTCTCTGGTAAGGACTACCTGTTCGTCCACGGCGCAATAAATTTTTTCCTCACCCCGACGGCCTTTGAACGCTAGTTTCTGCGCGATTTCTAGTCCAGTGGAGCAGGTGATCAATTCAGTGATCGGCAGGACATGCTTGCAGACAAGACGCGCCATGGTCCACCGGCTCGTTCTCTCAACATTTCTAGCAGATATTCAATGCATCGTGAGCCTCGGCACCTGTAGTGTGACACTTAGCATTGTAGCCAGTCTCCGAAATCGTGAATCTCTTCTCGTATTTTGGACGGAGTTGTTCACTCAGTTGTCAAACCTTATTCGTTGTATCATTCATTCAATCTTCTTCTGCTTGAAGGCCATTTGGTCCAGAACCCATCTCTACCACTTGCCTACTAAATAGTTTGATCTTTGATCAGCCAAAAACTATGGGTTTTGTGGTACTACCCGCTCTTACACCGGACATCAGCGATGTGTACGATGTGTATTTTGAGTCCTTCAAAAACAATGCAGTTACACGAGCCCTGTTTCCCTCGGCCACAGAAGCCGATTTGATCAACCCAAAATCCGAGTTTCGGTACGTTTGCTGCATTCTTGTCTTCTCCGACGTCCTTTGCTGTTGCGTAATATTGTAATGTGGGCTGATTTCGCCAAGACAAGGGCACACGACTCATGTTCAAGAATGGTGGAAGACCAGTCAAACACAGTATACTTTGAAGTGTGTCGACATTGAATCCAACAGAATAGTCGGTATGGCAATCTTCGACGTATACATTGCACCCAGCGAATGGAAGCGAGGCGAGATCTCCTGGCTGCAAGGAAAAGAACGGGAACAAGCTGAAGCATTGATCAGCCCGCTTTGGGAAGTTAGAGAGAAGCTCTGGCTCAACCAAAAGTACATATATGGCCACGTGATAGCTGTCCATCCAGAATACCAGCGAAAAGGCGTTGGAGAGAAAATCTTTAGATATGGCATCACTATATCCCAAAACACTGGACTACCCATTTACATTGAAAGTTCAAAGGATGGTGTGCACTTTTACGAGAAGATGGGCTGCAGGAGATTGAAAGAAAACCTGAAGCCTTCACTGCAGAGCATCAAGTCAGTAGAAGGTAAAGATTTGAAAGTAGATGACAATCTCCCTTTGTTCGTGTGGTTACCAGAAGGCGCAGAGAAGAGACTGCCAGACGCTGTGCAGTTGGCATAAGAGCTATTACGACCTAGAAATATTATACCATAGTTTTTATCCCAACATTTGGTGAAGGGCATTGACACGGTAGCTTTCGCTCCGCTGTACAAGCTCCTCGTGCCGTCCCTGATCTACCACCTTCCCAGCTTCAACCAAAAATATAATATCAGCTCTTACAATCGTCCGCAATCGATGTGCGATTGCAATGACTGTGACTCCGTGACCCTTCACGGCACGCTCAAGACCAAGTTCTAGGGCCTTTTCACTTTCCGCATCCAGCGCACTTGTACTTTCATCTAGGAGAAGTAGTTTAGGCTTCCGTACTAGAGCTCGCGCAATAGAAAGGCGCTGGCGCTGCCCACCAGAAAGTTGGTTGCCACTGGATCCGCACTCGGTGTCGTATCCCTGTGGGAGCTCCATGATGGTTTCGTGAATGTTTGCCAACTTACAAGCTTCATGTATCTCTTCATCTGACGGCACATGACCAGGTCTCGCTCCCAATGAGATATTGAACTTGATGCTTCCTTGGAAGAGTACATTCTCTTGTGGCACGTAAGCAATGTTGTCCCGAAATGAGGCACCATGATGACGTGATATGTCAACACCATCGATGAAGATGCTGCCCGTTGAAGGCTGATAGAATCGTTCCAAAAGAGCTAGCACAGTGCTTTTTCCTGCGCCAGAAGGCCCAACCAAAGCACAAAACTGACCTGGTTGTATTGAGAGAGACAGTGATGTGAGGACTGGAACTCCAGGACGAGCCGGATAAGAAAAACCAACATCTCGAAATACAACCCTAGCGCCGCCTTGTGCTGATGTTGGCGACGTTGACTCAGCCAGCGCCTCGACATCGTCTCCTTTCTCCTGGAAGTCGTGACCAGGTGTAGCTTTTCCATTTCTCACGCCGGATGCGTCTGTTCCTAGTTCAATGAGCCCGCATATGCGTGAGATGGCACTCTTTGCCTTCGAGATTTCTGGGGCGAGCGTAAATAATTGACCCCAGATCTGGGCGGAAACGAGCATTGCAATAAGTATGATGAAAAACTGAGTCTGGGTGTACCTCCCCTCGATGATGTTTTTTGATCCCCACCAATAGGCAAAGGCGTAGATGAAGCTACCACAGGAGTTGGCGACAGCTAACCAGACATTTGTCTTGAAACTTTGTTGTACCATTTCCTTCCTGGGAGCCTTGAGGGATCTACGGTACGTCTGTAGGACTTCATCCTCGATTGAAAGAGCATGCACTGTTTTGATGTTCGAGATCGCTTCAATTGTAACACCAATGGACGACGAAAATGCCCCAGCGTGCTTGACAGCGAAGCGACTAATCGCGCGTAATTGCATATACCCGGCGCCAAGAAGCAGTGGCACTATCACGAGACATACGATCGCAATCCGCCATGCGATAATGTGCGACAGGACGATGGCAGCTACACAGTTGACAACAACGGAAAACAAAGTCCCGACGATGGAACCGCTGAATCCTGCTAGTGAATTTCCATCTTTGGTGATGTACTCAAGTAACATTGAAGGGTTTCTCGCCTCGGACTCATGCCATTGCAGAGGTTGGTGAAGGAGTGTTTGGAGAGTTAGGTTACGAACCTTGTAGATCAGTCGTTCCGAGAGAAGTCCAAACGCTGCCCAGCTGGTGAAATTGGCAAGGAAAGCGATGCAGGCCAACATAAACCAAAGCCCGGAGAGTAGTTCGCCTCGGGAGCGAATGTAGTCTGGGTCATTACAGGGAGACATAAGACCCATAACGTTACCGAAGAGAAGGCCAGAGCCACAATATTGGCCGCCGACTATCAACGCTGCGAAGAACGCTAACAGGATAAGAAACGTATATGGCCGGGTCAAGGGGCGCATCGTTTTCCTGATAGATCCAGCAACAACGGCGCCTTTTACTGGTTCGACAGAGTCTGGTTTACTCGAGTCGTTTACGGGCGTAGAATCAGCTTCTTGCGCTTTGAGTGTCTGTTTTTCGTCCGACAAAGTATCGGCATCGTGCGATTCTAGACTAGCTCTGGAGCTGGAAGGGCCATCTTCTGCCTTGACAGTCTGTAAGCGAAACATATCCGCATATGATCCGTCCAATTCCAAAAGCTCTTCATGAGTACCTTGCTCCAAAATATTGCCCTTTTTCATAACAATGATCTTGGAAGCAGCTCTGATGGTCGAAAGTCGATGCGCGATTGAAATTACAGTTCTGCCCTCAGAAACGCGCTCAATAGCGGCCTGGATGCGCTGTTCGCTTGCGGAATCTAGAGCTGCAGTGGCCTCGTCTAGAATGAGAATTCTAGGGTCTCGAACGAGTGCTCGAGCGAGGGCGATTCGTTGCTTTTGCCCGCCACTAACAAGACTTCCGCTTGAGCCGACGGTAGTACCAAATCCGAGTTCTAGCCTGTCGATGAATATTGCCACGTCGGCAAGATCGGCGGCGTGTTGCACGAGTTGGACAATTTCCACAACCTGGGCATATTTGTCTTAGCACAGCGACCATTGAATTCAGATTCTTTCAAAATATGACTCACATCTTTGCCAGCTTTCTCGGCAGCTTCACTGAGTTTACTTCCTTGCCTGATATCTTCAGCGACCCCAGCAAGAACTCCACTCAACAAGGTCTTCTCTAGATGAGCATGGGGTGGAGAGTTGATTAATCCGAGGGCGATATTCTCAAGAATGGAGCGATCCAAAAGCGATGGTTCTTGTTGGACTAGACTGATGAAGCCTCGGAGATTTTTGATGTTGATATCTTTGATATTACGGCCATCAAGGAGTACATCTCCTGACTGTGGGTCGTAGAATCGACTAATCAAACTCGCCACTGTCGATTTTCCGCTTCCAGACAGTCCAACAATGGCGGTCAATTGGCCTAGAAGAACCATTTAGTTAACACTCTACACGTTCCCAAATTTGGGAGACTAGATGAGAAATTTCATCTAGAGCAAAGTATACGCACCGGCTTTGCATTTCAATGAAATGGTGTTCAGCACGGGATGGTCAGGCCGGGATGGGTATGTAAAAACAACATTGCGAAACTCAATTGCTCCGTCCACGTTGGAAAGCTTCTCCGCAGCGGTGGAGGTATTGTCGATGGTGGGTTCGGTTTCAATATCTTTTCGCAAGCGCTCGAATGCAGCTATGGCACCTCCGAATAATGGTAGCATGGGCGCAATCTGACTTAGAACAATAGCACCTAGATCCCCGATGTTAACATATGGAGCACGCAAATTAATTTCTTGAGCTTACCATCTAAGAGAATGAATGTGACCGTATAGATTTCTCCAATAGTCGCATTACCCTTGCCCTCAAGAGAATCTGCGACTCTGCGACTACCCTGCCAATAACCAAGTGCACTAGCTGAGAAAGCAATAAAATAGAGTAGTCCAGCCTGAATAGCAGCAGCAATTGCTTTCTTGATGCCCTGGTCACGTGCACTTTCCAGATGCCCCTTGAACTTCTCTTCAAGCCTGGTGTTGGCCCCAAGAGCATGGACAAGACCGACGTGACTGAGAGCTTCAGACGCGATGGCGCTGGCGGATCCAAAGCATTCTCCCAACTTGATGCTATACTTTCCGACAAAGTGACCACCAATTACTGCCATAAGCAAGAATGCAGGGATCAGAGACACGAGCATGCCCGCTAGCTCAGCATTCTTGATAAAGCCAACTATGTACGCGGTGACACAGAAGGATATGCATGTTAGGGCAACGCCAACCTTTTCACCAGTACCACTTTCGATTGCCTGGATGTCACCATTCAGACGAGAGGATACTTCACCGGCTTGGAGGTTATCGAAAAAGGTCATATCTTGTCGTAGAAGATTGCGGAGGTAGCGATCCCGAACACGTTGAGCCAATCTCTGGGAAGCCAGATTCCAGCATACCAGAT
The DNA here is from genome assembly GCA_002286855.1 of Bipolaris cookei. Lineage (NCBI taxonomy): Eukaryota > Fungi > Ascomycota > Dothideomycetes > Pleosporales > Pleosporaceae > Bipolaris > Bipolaris cookei. The sequence continues at coordinate 24,063 of NRSV01000025.1, forward strand.
GCGTGTAAATGCAGGCAAAACTGGCAATGGCAATATATACTAAGAGGAGAATTTTGGGCGTGATATTAGCTTCCTCAGATCGTGTGGAGCTGTCAGTGTGGTTGTTGCAGGTCACCGTGTTGATTTCATCAACAAGTTGGCCGAAGACAATTCCTATGAGTGGGAATGGCACGCCTGCTGCGATGGCAGCTATGCTGCCAACGAGAACAAGTATCCTGTCGAGCCATGTCGGATCCGCATAAAAGAGGAGATGGAGGAAGCCGAAGAACGGCTTAATAGAGGCCCGCGAGGGCATGCTGATGGGCATGGAACATACAAAGAGTGTTCAACTGCTGATGAGGAGGTGTCTCTCGCTGTACGATTTCATGAAGCTGTGCGAGGACACCTGCATAAGGGCAGCTGGGCGCCATGGCCCCACTGAGAGGCGACGGCCAGGATCAACACGGGGCGGGCTGTGGAAATTGCTCGCGTCGTGTCCATTGGGAACGGCATCACGTGAAATCAATACGTAGTAGATATAATAGTACTAGAGGATTAGAGCAGGTACATTGCAAGGTGCCGATGTGGGCTGAGCTTGGGGAGTGGAGAATGGATGTCTGTGTGTGCGACTTGGCAGCAGGCGATACTCGGACGTGGTCAGTGCAAGTGCGTGCACGGGCCGCACGGATTACTTGGAAGATCAGATAAAAATTTCGCTAGGTCTACACCGTTTTGGACAACCGCCACCCACGTCGTTTTACTCTATATCCTTGCCTGCACTTGGACCGATGCAGCGCCATCCCCTACCTCCTTAGACCCTTCGGATGCCTGGCGCACAATTTCTCCCGCCATCAATGCTACATCCTTGGCCAATGTTCGCCCTCCATCCGATTTTGAGGACACCAACCACAGCCGACAACCCTCTGCAATAGCGCCGCGCTTAAACTGCACCTCTTCCAGGCTTTCTCCCTTGGGCCGACAGCCTAAGATGATCGAATCTACGCTCTGGAACAGGGTAGAGTTTGAAAAGGGACTTGTTGCCGTATCTCTGATGATGACATCGGAACCCGAGCATGCAGCAGAAGCGTCTTTTCCGATGATGACACGAAGTCTGAACTCGCCCTTGGATTGGACTTGCTTTTCGTAGGCACGCATGTAAAGTCTCTGAATGTGCTCTGGTGCTTCCGTGACAGATGGTGTCTGACAACTTGTCGGCTTCGCCCAGATCGAGCACAGCTGGGGTTGTGGAGGCTTTGCATCGTCCAGAATCCTCAACGGAGCAAGCGAGTCGCTTTCAGTCACCACTGTAATGTTGCCCAGGCGAGGACAGGACAGCAGATCGTCTACGATCTCGACTGTATTTTCGCCGGAGCCGACTATGGATACGTTTAGTCGTGGCTCGCTGGCACCTCGCAGCTCGTTTCTTCGTGAAGGATATTCGTCCATGGAGATGATACGCTGGCCTGCTAAGAAGTCTGTTGTTGGTAGTGGTTGTGCGGCTGGTCCACTGGTCCGGGACGGAGACGGTGCAACAACACTCCTCGCTCGCACCACCCATGTTTTCCCAGTGTTGTCTTTGACGGCTAACTTCCAGCCCTGTACAACATCTCTGTCGCCTTCTGGGGCTACCCCGATAACTTCGCTACCATAGCGTACGTCATTCTTGAAATGCTCAGCACTCCACTTCATGTAGTCCGCAAATTCCTCCCTCAAAGGGTTGAGACGATCCGAGTTTGCAAACTCGATAAGCCGCTTGCGATTGAGGAGGTAATTGACATAGCTAAAGGCTGTTCTCGGATTTCGAAGTGTTGCCAGGTCGTACATGAATGGACTTTCCATTCGTGTCCTTGATAAATTTGAATTCGAGCCCCATGAGAACAATGGCTTTTTTTCGATGAAAAGCACTTTCAATGGCGCCCGGGACTCGCTATTCGCAATAGCCGTAGCCAGCTGCGCTGCCCCGAAGCCAATGCAAACAAGGTCATACCAAGGTGTAGGTTGCGCGATTGATGAAGTTGGTGCTGCGCTCATGGTGCTGCTTGTTTCTTCGGCGGAGGTCATTGTGTGCGGAAGATGATAGAACAAGGACAGACACAGCTTGCTGTTATGTTTGAAAGCTGCAAGTTCTAAAACGTGATAAGACACTAGCAGTTTAATTTCATACCATAGCAGCGATCATGCACAACTCGTACGCAAAACAAAAAGATCCGAGCTTTGTCCAGCAACGGTCAGACACCCCGATATCCAGGCTCAAAACAACGATGTCACCGAAAAATAGTGTGGGCCACATGGATGCGCCGTAAAATACACGCCACACATGTATGACAACTTGCATGGGTTGAGGGTGGCAGCATAAGACCCACATGGTGCGATCAGCCACCCACCCGGGACTTTCATCGTACCACGGCCACCCACGCAACTGCTGGCAATTGTTGCGCGTCAATGGCTAGCATATCTACATAAGCGGTTCCGGGTACTAGGGACGACTTCGGTTAAACAGCTCCGGGGCAGCTGTATACAAACGGAATGCCTTCAAGCAACGCATCCCGGCTATGAAAAGGTCCTTTATACAATCTTCTTGTGTCTCCTCTGCCAGCACAAAAATCAATAATCAAAAATGAGCCAACAAACGAAGCCAGCTACGGCAGAAGAGCCATTCATTCTTAAACTTCCGCACCCGTATCTTACCGCCTACGCAATCGTCAATGACGCTCCCAAAGGAAATCCTATCAACAATAAGATCTGGATTTCCTCGGCAAACACAACTGGCAAGGAGGTTACTCCGCCAGTTGTATTGCACAACGAAGATGTCTCATTCAGTGATATCGGTTTACCGAGCCAAGACAGTGTACCACCGACGGGCGACAATAGTTCTTGGGCGCGCGCTCGACGATCACCTCATGTAACTGTTACTTGGAACCAGGATAAACCTACAGTTCCGCAGGTTTGGCTGATCGCTTATGCGTTGGTCTCGATGCATCCTCTGGTAGAGAATTTCCGCGTCATTCTCTCCGGCAAGGATTCCAAATCATTAGCCCATGAGCTGTATGTCACTGGCCTCTTCCACCCGCATCCTAAACCCTCCCGAGCAGAAACACCTCAAGATGGCCATCTTCTTTTCCGAGGCACCTTTTGGCAGGGTGCCGCATCTCCGTTCGGAGCCCGCCCAGTGTGGGCACCACACCTCGATGCCTTAGGCAAGCCAGCCAGCAGACAGTACCCCCCTTTTCCATTCCAGAATGCACCATCTACTCAATTTCCAGCTTTGCCCCGACATACTATGCATCCTGTCCGGGAGCCCAAGCCAGTGCCAGGGTCAATCATCTATAGCCGATGGATACCACATCTGAAGGAACACTTCACTATGGTGGCTCTCGACTACACCAACGATGAGCATCTCCGCTTATTCAACAAGTGGCAGAATGACCCACGTGTGGCTGCTGGCTGGAATGAGACGGGTACTCTTGATCAACACCGCGAATATCTCCGCAAACTGCATGAGGACTCCCACGTGCTCACTATGTTTGCTGCGTTTGACGATATTTTCTTTGCTTATTTTGAAGTCTATTGGGCAATGGTAGGTTTTATTTCTGCTTGCTGTAATGTAATTACGTACTAACCCACACTTAGGAGGATCATATGGGTGCCCACTACCAGTCGTCGCCCTACGATCGGGGAAGGCACTCCTTGGTAGGGGACGTAAGATTCAGAGGCCCGTACCGTGTCTCTGCATGGTGGTCGGGTCTAATGCACTACATGTTCCTCGATGAGCCGCGCACATGGAACTTAGTGGGAGAGCCTGCAGCAACAAGCAGTACTGTTCTGGCTTATGACTTTGCCCATGGTTTCCACGTCGAAAAACTTATGGATCTCCCGCACAAGAGGAGTGCACTCATGATGGTTAATAGAGAAAAGTTCTTCACTCTGAGCCCATTCACATGGGATGGAGAGAAGAAGGTTCGGCCAAGTCTCGATGCAGGCGCAAAATTGTAATTCATCACTTAGCGCTTCTTTTAATATCTCACGATAACACCTCGTCAATCAATATACACGATTGCTTAAACACTCGCCATCTGTGCATGCTACTTATCCTAAATGTCAGAGTGCTCATGTTCTAGAATGCGTAGCTTCGCCTGTACCAGGGACGACTCATACCCCACATTAGAGAGTCTTTGCATAACCGTCACAAAACTGGTCTCGACGAATGCTACGGCGCCCCGCTGCATCCCACATGCAAAATGCGGATCAGATATTTAGCCGCAAATTTTTATCTGATCCGTCCTGTGCGTAGCGCCACACAAGGGTGTAAACTGACCGTGCGAGCAGAGTCGAGCGGCCTTATTGCCCGAATATTCGCGCACTAACACGACGATGGGTGTGTGGGAGTGTGGTGGTGGATTACAAGACGTAACGGCATTACAGCCGGCAAGTCCCAATGGGCGTGTCACTCCACTTGATGCCTCCAACTAGTACAATGCTCCGCGAGAAAAAAAATTTATTCAAAGCGCCTGCATGACGTGATAATGCCTGATGAGGCAGGCCAGCGGATCTGATAATGCTCCATGATGTTCGCCCAGCCACTAGCCGGCCTTCACAGCCGACCTTCTCAGCCAGCCTTCTCAGCCGGCCTGTCTCCACGCAATACCCCATATGGCGACGCTAATTTTGATCTGATAAAATTTACGTTTGATCTGATAAAAATTTGCAACGTCAATGCGCCGACTATTGAAGGACTTACATCCGACCCTCACCGATATCGCACCGGCCGTAAACGGTAGTTGATCTTATCAGATGAGATGAAAGACGGTCCTCTGTTGGCTGATGTGATAGGAATGAGCACACCCCTTGCTGTTGCCAGACGCGGCTAGAACTTCGCGGCTTGACGACGGCTTTGGACGATCGTCCCACCTTTGCAATAGGGTCCTGGCCATCGTGTGGGGACCTTTGCCGGACCATGCCATGGCGCTACTAGTTGCAGTGTGCCGGAAAGAGTAGGAGATAAGCTGGTGGATCAGTAGGTTCTGTGATGTCGATACTTTTCGTACTCTCTACTCCGGAATAAGCAACACCCGACCCGAGAAATGGCTAACGCCGTTATGTGTCCAAGATGCAGGAAATGTGGCATACAGGATGGCTCATTCCTCTCTTGTCCTTAGATCCGAGCAATCGGCGAAATACTCGTCATCACCTTCGTTGCTACTATGGGCAAATTGAGCCAGAAAATACCTTGAGAGGTTTGCATCAGTCTCTCGATTGCTTCGAAGTGCCATACGACACGGCTTCTTTTCGGTATCTCAAATCGTTTGTGTTCCATTGCCTATGTGCCCAATTGATAGATTCCATTTATCGTAACTGCTATCGAGCATTCTACTTCCTCTTGCTCCCTTGGCCATAATTGTTTGGTATACTACCAATCTTGTGCTGTAGCAAAAACTAGTAAGAGTCCCGAGCCAGAATGGCGGAACTGTATGACCAATCTCGAAACGACGCTTTGCAGCGCCTCAACCAAACACTTCTCCAGGTAGACCCCTACGATCTTCCACCATACCCCAACCTTTCCATCGTCACAGGGCCCCTTGACCCGCCGCTGGTTCAATTAACACTCTCTCAACTACTCCAACAACAAGCCGCACATTACCCCAGTAACGAAGCTGTCGTTATACCATGGACTGGTGCGCGCTGGACGTACCAGAAACTATGGGCAGAATCGAGCTTGTTAGCTAGAGCATTGTTGAAAGAAGGGGTTCGACCAAGAGATAGGATAGGCATCATGAGTGGGAATTGTGAAAAGTACATTGCATTATTCTTTGCCTGCGCAAGAGTTGGTGCGATCTGTGTCACTCTCAACAATACGTATACTGCGACGGAAATGGAGTTTGCTTTGAAACATACAAGTACGTCTTTTCTCCAAAAATTGATCCTAGAAATTCGTTGGAAGACTGATGAAAGCAGAGTGCAGAGTTCTATTCACTACGCCAAACATTGCCCGATTCGACAACATCCCGTTACTGGAAAGACTGAGTCAAAAAGATGTGGTATCAGCCCTCCCAGACCTCAAGACCGTATGTTTAATACGAGGTCAACATGACTCCTTTACTACTTATCCTTCCTTCATCGACAACGCGCAATACATCCCCGAGCATATCCTCGACATCTTTGACGGCATAATAAGTCCTCATGATGTAGCAAACCTCCAATTCACAAGTGGAAGCACAGGGAAGCCAAAGGCAGCCATGTTGACACACTAGTTAGTCCTCTCCCTTCTTCCCCTCTAACCTCCATACGCTTCGATGTATATCCAGCCAACTAACAAACCACCTCGCAGCAACCTCATCAATAACTCGCGCTTCATCGGTGACCGCATGCAACTCAGCCCCTCCGACACACTCTGCTGCCCCCCACCACTCTTCCACTGTTTCGGCCTGACCCTCGGTGTCCTCGCCGTCCTAACCCACGGCTCCACCATCGTCTTCCCAGCCGAAGCCTTCGACCCCACCGCATGCATGCACGCCATCGCCGCCGAGAACTGCACCGCACTTCACGGCGTCCCCGCAATGATGGAATCTATAATGGACGTACCGCGCCCGGCGGGCTGGCAAAGCAAACTACGCACTGGTATCGTAGCCGGCAGCCCCGTACCAAAATGGCTCATGGAGCGCATGGTGTCCGAACTCGGTATGATAGATTTCACGTCGTCGTACGGTCTCACAGAAACGAGTCCAACCGTGTTCAATGCGCATACCACGGATTCGCTGCATGCCCGCTTGACTACCGTTGGTACCGTGCTGCCGCATGCTAAAGTCAAGATCGTGGACAGCAACGACCGCGTCGTGCCTATCGGCGTCAGAGGCGAGCTTTGCGTTGCGGGATACCAGGTTTGCCGTGGCTACTGGGAGAACCCGGAAAAGACAGCTGAGCTCATTGTTAACGATGAGTATGGGGAGCCATGGCTGCATACGGGTGATGAGGCTGTGTTGAATGTAGACGGGTATTGTACTATTACTGGGCGGTTCAAGGATATCATTATCAGAGGTAAGTTTTGTTTTTTCATCATTTATACGTGGTCAGGCGTGCTGATGTGTGTGAAATAGGAGGGGAAAATATATATCCTCTTGAGATAGAAGAGCGCCTTGTTGAACACCCGTCAATCGCGCGCGCGATTGTCGTTGGTGTCTCGCATCCGCGCCTCGTGGAAGTTCCTGCGGCATTCTTGCTTCACGAGCCAGATACGTCAAAGCCTGATCTAGCTGAGGTGCAAGGCTGGGTCAGGAAGGTGTTGGGTAGGCATAAGGCGCCAGTACACATCTTCTGGTTGGGAGAGGACTGCGATGCTGAGGTTCCGCTGACAGGCAGTGGCAAGATTAGGAAGTTTGTGCTGAGAGATGTAGCAGAGAATCTACTGAAGAAGAGGTAGATGGTGGTCTTGGTACATGCTGCGACGCATTTTAAATTAAAATTGAAAATAGTGTCAGATCAACGATTTGAAAATATCATGCTTGGCTGTAATGCATTATTGTACTTTTTCAAGATCTTCATTGTTTATTGTATATGTCGCCGTGAGAGACTGTTTCAAAATGGTTGGCTTGCTTGCATACAAGGAAAGTTGTCGGCACAGCTCGTGGAAGATTGAGTAATGATACACTCCTTCAGCGAGTTTGTCTCTTCAGCGGCGAAAGCGTACACGTCGTCATTCATGCGTCTCAACTGTCGAAAGTTTTTTTTTGGCCCGTAAACTGCTTCATCTTACATGACGAGAAATATCCAGTTACTGTTCCAAAGAGTTTCGTATTCAAAATAGGTTCCCTAAAACATAGCTATGCAAACAGTGATATTCGCATCTAATATTTAAAGATTGTATCAAACTGCAGCAAAGTAGATCGGGAATTGATGTTTGAAACTTACCAAGATAAAGAGCCTTACTCTTTTTTTCTCTCCTTCGCGCCTCCAACTTAACGGAGGGATAGCTGTAAAGAACATTTGGTGCGTTAATATAGAGTCGCATATGGTAGAGTATGTACAGTTGCTTTCGTTGTTTCAGGATAGTAATTTTTATCGTACATCTATTCTCTATTTCACACGCTCTGAAATTGGAGTCGAAAACCTTTCAGTTACATCCTGATCGTCCGGCATAGTACGCCAATCAATCTGGACATGTCAATCAGTGAAATGTTGCATAGTGAACCCATATCATCCGCTGCAACAAGATATTTCCGGATTACTAGTATCTTGCGTGACGTCCTTTCCTGAAACTCCACATATGGGCTTTCATTGACCAGATTTGAGGTTACAGAACTGCAGTATCTCCAAAACCGGTGCGAAGACCTTGGTGCATATGCTGTACGTGGACATAACAACACACAATAGAGAAACAAATTACACGGTTAGCTTACACGATCTCATTGTTGGTTCTCAAGGAACAGGACAGTGCAAGTGAAGTAATTAAGGAAGTAGCTACATTAAAAACCCACATTCACTCCCGCCTTCACCTCTATCGTCGCTTCAACCCTCCATCTGCTACACTACTGCCAACAGACCTTTTTCTACAAGGTAGCAGATCTTTTATTTCTTCCCCCACTACATCGTTTAGGTCAACACAAAATGACACGACCCGCCCGTCAAGCAACAAGTCGTGCCTCCCTTGCGCAATCCCCAGCCTCAGACAACGCCTCCTCACTTCCACTCACAACCCGCTGTGGACGCCGCATAATCCCACCAAGAGACCCATCACCCCCCGCCAACCCACTCTCCCAGGCATCACGGATATTCCAGACCCCCCAGAAAAGTACACCAAAGCTCCCACCCCACTACTCCCTCGCACCCACTGTTCCCTCCCCCTTCGCCGGAAGCCTAGAAACAAGCCTCGACACCATCCTCGCCTTCGGTCAACTCTACGCTTCAATCCCCGGCGTCACACTCCTCATTACCACGCTCCTCGAGCCCGTCTCCGGTGCCACTGATTGGAGCGCCATCATGTCTGCGCTGGAAATAGCAACACCGCTGCACGCACGGTACCTCATGGCCGAGCTCCTCTTCCTGCTCACACGCACACTGTTGCCGGAGCAAATCGCGGAAGACAGAGCGATACTGGGTCGTTTGTACGATCGAAAGAAACAGCTCGCGATACGCTTGTTACTCCGGTACGATATGCTGCACGAATGGAAGATGGAACCCGGGCAGTCTTCATCTAGGGAGCAGCCGGTTGCAGTGGCGTCGATGCCGCCAGATGCGGGCTTCGTTGCTCCAGAACCCGTTGTGGGTGTTACTCCGCCAAAGTATGCGTATCGCAGGCCGCTGCTGTTGAATGTTATTCCGACCTTGATTGCCGCGCCGACTGGGGGTTATGCGACGCCTAGTGTGCGGGAGCGGATGCGGCATCATGTTACGGAGCTGGATGGGTATCTTATGCTGGGGGATGAAGAGGTGGAGAAGTGGAGTGTGGGGCGGGTGAAGAGTAAAGTATGTTTTTTGCTGATGCATTGGCAGTGGTTGAGGGGGAATAATGCTACGTTGGATGATTTGGAGGTGTATGATTGGGAGGAGTTGGAGGGCAAGGCGGAAGAGTGCGGGTGGATTGGGGATGATACGACTAGGGTTCCAACAAGGAGCAGTGTGAAGAAGGAGTTGAAGTTGCTTGGATAGGGAGGTTTAACTTCTTTTCTTGAATATTCGGGGGTTTTATTATCTGTAGGGGCTATGTGTGTGTGTAACGTTTGACTAAGGAAAAAATGGTTGCGAAAGTTGTAGAGGTCCGGTGCGCATCAAAAAGCTTCATGTCGGTGGACGCTGCTATTCCTTGTCAAGCGACGGAACGTCTTACCCTTCCATCAGAAGAGTATACAAAAGAGGAACCAAAGTGTAATTAAACTTTCGTTAGTCATAATAGGCGGGATGAAGCTGACGCCGTTAGTGAATGCTATCTATATAGTCAAGTCGCTGAACTTACCCATCCTCGATACTCCAAGGAGTGATGAACTTTCCGATTCCATAACCCCAAATATTCTTATTAACTGTCAACGCAACAAAAATTGATCCTGCTACAGACTTGTACGAGTCGATCGCATAAGTGGTGGCTATACCTGGCAATGCAGCGACCTGGATACCAGCGCATGTATATCCAACAATAACAATGACTTCCCCACGCCCACTTGCGCTCATACCCAGCCGAGACGGCAATATTTCCAATAAGCATGATTATGACGTAGGGGGATCATAGTCGGCAACCGCATCTAGGACTCACGAATGCCATTGTTCCTCTTTGTGCTCCGTAACGACACCCAATTACTGAGTGGTCCAGCAGTGAAGAGGCCGATTAAAGCACCGGCCATAACGGCGAAATTGGTGAAACCAACAAACACGGACTTGAAGTTGTACGACGGTGCAACAACAATAATAAATCAATTTAAAGTGCTGCCTGGTTCCCGTGAGGGTCTATGAACACTGTATGCTACAATGTGTATTGCGAGGCAAACGTGACCTAAGCGAACTTATGTCTAAAAACCTCCCGCGCCTGAGCATCCGTAGTCTCGTTCTTTCCTTTTGTCTCTTTCCTTATTTAACGGTGCTTCTTTTAGTACGATGGTGCAACAAACGCTTGGCTTTGCGTGAGATTGAGTGTGAGAAAACTGGAACATAACCGGCTGGCGACGAAAGCAGCAAATTCTACAATGGGAAAAGTAAGAAGTTTCCACGGAACCCAAATCTCGAGAAAGATGGCGCGGAAAGGGTTCGCATTCGGTTGGAACACTCTCCACTGCCACTTAGCATGTGTGCCCTTGGCGAGATACGGATCGCGCTGTTGGATTTCGGACATGATGAGTTCCTTATTATCCATGGCAGTCGAGATCGCTGTCTCAGCTCTTTGGATATTGTTGGTATCCTGCTCTGTATCCGAAGTGTTCACCTCTTTCTGAGTGGATATTTTGATTTTCTTCTCCAGAGAAGGCGATTTTTCTTGGCCGTCTTTTGCACGGGTGCGGTACGCTTGTATCTTGTTTCTGGAAACGCGAAGACGATCACGAGGAACGAGAAACCCAAGAGGGCAGTGTTTAGCCACCAGAAGTTGCGCCACCCGATTGTCTCTGCCATGGACCCAGACACAATCGGGCCGACCATGAATGAGCCCATATATACTACCTAGTATAGTGTATCCTACTTGCCTTGGTTATGCAGAAGAAATATATCGGCAATAACCTCGGGCACGGTAGTCTCTGAAGGGCCTGCACCGATACCGTTGACAATGCACACGCCCATGAATGCGCCGTAAGAGTTTGCCTTTGCACGCCATATCGATGTGCCAAAACTGGTGAGCTAGGACAAGAGGAGTACAGGGCGACGGGCGAAAGAGGAGCCTATGGAAATCCTGACGTATACCCGTTAGTTATCGCCCAAGATTGACGGGGAATCGGGGCGTTCACCAGATAAAGTTGCTGAAACCGAGGACAAGAATACACACACCTGTAAATTGAACGGCACCAGCCAGGTCTGTATCGAAGGCCTTCATAAGGGCAGGAAACATTGGGGAAAGAGCCAATGGACCGAATCCTTGAGAGAATGTAGCTAAGGCCGCTGATGTGATGACAGCCATCTTCCACCCGGCACTCCAGTTGAGCGGATCGTTAGGATCATCATCAGGCTGTGGGACCAAGACTACATGATGATCACCTTTGACGAAGTGGTGTGAGCCGACATCAGCCATGACCTCTGTGCCGGGAAGAATCTCGGCGTGCAACTCAGCTTCGAGTTGATGTCACTCCTGAACATTATCAATATTGCCCTCAACAATAACAACTAAGAATAGAATCTTACATCTTCATTATAGTCGCGAGGCGCCGTAATGGCGGAGTCCAGTCTGAAACTTTACACAATCGAGGTAGCAATAGTGTCGCATGAGTGCTGTTCGAGCCACCTTGTTCTTCATGGTTGATATGTTTGGGGGGTAGGTGGTGAGGTCTTGTTTGCAGGCTAGTTGTTTCAAAAGGTTATGGTCCTATTAAAGCTATACTGCCCCGGTACAAATAGCTCGGCGGCAGCTGACGATACGGGAAAGATTACGCCGCAATCAACTCCGGATGAAATGTCGATATTGGCGAATGGAAATAAGTTTAAACGTGTTGAATGCCAAAGATAATGCCTTGTAAAGCAGACACGGCCTTTGGAAGGTTGGTGAGGGTACCCAGTAGCCAGGTCGTGCCGTCTTCGCGATATGTAATGAAATGAAAAATGCAGTAAGCCAGATGCAGTAAGCCAGATCAACGCACCTGTGAAACTGCAAACAGGATGCATGTATCCGACACTGCGAACAGTATATGTGTATTTGACATTTTGATCATTGGCCAATCTCGAGTTACGCCGAATAGAGGACCGAGCGGATATCAAGCCATGAGACGGCAAATGCATGGATACACTCCACTGGCTACAAAGTCTAGGCGAGCGACCCGAAAAGACTTTAGAGAGAGAACGGCACTTGAGAAAAAGGACGGATTCGCGATGAGCCTCCCGTCAGTGTGCAATTACCGAGTTGTAGTTCAGTGTACTGGCATACCAACCTAAATAGCCGATGCGGGGAAAACAGGCGCCCCCACGAAGAGGCGGCCCAGATCAGCCACCAGGCTCACTCTCATACACAGTACACGAACACGTGCAGTACAGCCGCAATGTCGGAGTATTTCCTCGGCAGTAATCTTGCTGACAAAATGAGATGTAATAGACGGCACAAAAACTTGTCGGACCAGCATGTGCGCCAGTTTAACTAGTGGCCCAAGTGGCGGTTGTAGTAAGATTGGGTGTATGGCCCCTGATATGTACATAGCGTTAGTGGTAAACAACAAACGGCCGTGTAATTCTGTGGGGAAACGATGGGCAAGCGACAAACCCTGGGGAAATCCTCATGCTCTATCAGTTTCATTTGTTGTTAAACGCGCTACGTGGGTATGCCCAACAGGCCTATTTATTGGGCATCGAGCTGGATGCCTAACAAGAGTAGCACCAACAATGTGACGAAACTACAAGACGTACTTCTGAGACTCTACCCCGATGTTTCAATACACACATGCATGGCTTGGAATCTCTTTGTACTAAAGATTATGCACCTAAACAATATTTGCCATGTGCTTTCATAGGGCACATGACAGCTGTCAGCAGGCTGGGCCTCAGCCACAGCCCACCAGGCTTGCATACAGTACTTAACGTGTATATATGCCAGGGTCGGCCCTGATTCTGTACAAAGTTAGCGCATCTAGAGAAATCGAATGTAGCATCAAGCGCCCGACCAATGATGGCTAAGTCTTCAGATGCATGTGTATAAACCCAGAATGATCGGCCGGTTTTGGCTGGGGTGTCTACTATGAAACCATAAGAGAGCAAATATAGCGTAGGTACAATGTATGGTCTGTAACAGTATACTTGTGTTTTGGTCACGCGATATATCTCAAAAAATATGAGACCAAGTAGGACTTGGGATTGCATCATGCATCTGGTGCACATCGACTTGTGTGAGCCTGGGACAAAATGTGTTGAATCACAGAAACCGGTCGTAATGTGATGAAGTGATGGGCAGTGCAGATACATATGTAAGTACGCGTTGCTATAGCTAAAATGGCTCAGCCAGTGGTTAACATGGGAGTGTTATACGAGGTGCAGTCGTTGGTAGAGTCCGGGGGCAGCTGCAAATACCAGGTAAGCAGGAAGGCACTATACCCATTTGGGCGAGAGGCTATAGTATGTGACATCGCTCTTGAGTCTTCAGCGTCTTGAACATCAAACTCTATATACGAGACCTGTATAGTGGAAATATCCCTCATCAGCTTACATGTATACAGTGAAAGGTAATTGCAAGGAACACGCATGGTAAATGCAACTGTACAGATACGGAGACTTCATCCTTTCCCACTAGCTGGGAGTGACATTATGCGACGCGTAATCATGAGAATCAAGTCTTGTTTGCTCAGTAATCTCATCTTCCTCGTTCTTCCGAAAATTTAGAGAACCATACAGTGAAAAAAAACCATGCACTCAGCCTGTTTTATATTTGGAGATCCTGTATTTCATAGAACAATGATCGTCTAGATATAGAAATCATGCTGACTTTGTTATTCCTGATATTGCTAATAACTCAATGTGAACTTCAAAAGCGAGGTTTTGGAAGCTTACTGACTAAGTTCATGCGCCTCGTTGAGCGAATGGGACAAACTCGGTCAAAAGTGCGCTGTAGGTATGGCGATCGGTTGAGAAAATCACCAGGGGGGGGGGGGGGGGCATGACGTACATGGTATCTTATGGCTTATTTCACTTGTGACGGAAAAGCGGTTGATAGGCTGTTGCCTGTAAAGTATTTTCCAAAGGGTTGAAGGGTTGGTGTTTCTGGTTTTGGATACAACATAACGTGTTTCATAAACGAGTTGCTCACCCAAGCGAGTTGCTTACGCCCCACCACCACGTTAACATCAACACAATAACGCGTAATGCCTCAACCACATAATATAGAATCCTCTTGTACCGAAGCTAACGTACAGCTTGTTTTATTTGAAATCCGTTCTCGGCATAATCTAAGCCAAAGACGCGCCGCAGCAATCTACAACGTACTTCAAAGGGTCCTATAGTACCGACTTACTGGGAAGCGCTCTCGACGCGATTGCGAGGCGAACTCAAAGCGTCTAGACAAGCTAGAGGAGGAGGGGGTAGTTTGACGTGTTCTTGAAGAGACTGCATGAGGATTTGTGCCTACAAAAGCTGCCGTTCGAGATATGGCAGATAAACTACTTCGGGAACGGGGCGGCAAGACTACTGGCAAGAACTGAGTTGACAACTTTGTTAAGCGTACTCCTGAGCTCAAAATACGCTGGAGCCGTCCACACGATCACCAGCGAGCTGTCTGCGAAGATCTAGCAGCTATTCAGTGCTTGTTCGACCTGGCGAAGAACACAAAAGAGAAGTAGAAAATTCTCGACAATGATATCTACAACTTCGACGAGACTGGCTTTATGATTGGCAAGCTTTTATCACAGATGGTTATCACAGCCTCAGAGGCTCGTGGGAAAAAGAAATTAGTGCAGCCCGGCAATCGTGAGTGGGTAACTGTGACCCAAGGCGTTGGAGCGTTAGGTCGTCAGATCCTACTCTTCGTTATCTTTGCGGGCAAGGTTCTTATCAACACCTGGTTTCAAGATCTACCTCGCGATTGGGTTCTTGAAGTTAGCCCAAATGGCTGGATAAACAATCAGCTTACGGTTGCCTGGCTAAATCACTTTGAGGCGCATTCAAAGCAGCAAACTATTGGGGAGTACAGACTGCTTATTATAGATGGTCATGAAAGTCATATCTCAGCTGAATTCCAAGATCACTACAACGAGAGAAATTTTATCCTTCTTTTTATGCCCGCACACTCGTCGCACTTGCTCCAGCCTCTAGATGTTGCCTGCTTCTCGTCGTTAAAGCGCACGTACGCCAACGCCACTAAAGCACGACAACGTTGCTTGGGAGGCGAAAACACCACGTAACGCGAAGGAGGTCGAGGCTCAAAGTATGCTCATTCGACAGAGGATAAGAAGGCGAACTATTTCTTCTGCAAGTTCTTTAGATGAGCAAGTACGGTAGCTAAGTAAAGGTGTCGAGCAAATAGCACATAATATGGTGTTATTACAAGAGGAACAGGCACGCATGCGAAGCGTAATTGAAGAGCTAACAAAGCGCCGGGGTCGAAAGCGGCAATACGTATACACAGAGGAGACTCTTACTGTTGGCTAGGTATAGGAAGTATTAGCTGAATAGGCGGGTAGCAGTCGTGGCGATGGCGAGAGCGTGTCGAAAAGGGTGCGATAGAGGCTGTGCAGGCGCTGTAAGGAGACTGGACACAACGCGCGTACCTGTACAGTAGAAATAGAAGAGGCAATCGATAGCGATAGTTCTATAGAATAAATTGACTTGTTGTAGCTTTTGAAAAGCTGTGATAAAATTGTGTAATATGATAGCAACGTTGGCGTCGTGGTGGGACGTGAGCAACTCGCTTGTGAAACACGTTTATTGTAACAAAAAACCATCACAGTCTTTTCGATTGGGAGAAGCAGGCGCAAAGGAAATTCTAGTTTGTTGAGTAGATACATCTTTGTGCAACGGATGTGCTGAATTTGATCGACTATGTAGGCTGTGGTATTGCTTGTGAGAGTAACCATATATAATCGATAGACGAAAAATACGAATACAAATAATAGGAAAGACTCATTGGTATCATTTATCGATATACATTCAAGCTTTTGTATTTCTGTCATTTTTAGAATAGTCCTCCATTTGCTTTACTGCAATCTTGACTTGAGTATCTGGCTTAGATCTTTTTCTTTATAGCTTGAACACATTGTCCCATGGTCTCGAGCAGAGTTATGTGCAAATTGTATGTAGTCTAGAATCTAGCCACGCGGATTATTGTGGCTTAGTTACAGACCCAGGCAGAGCAAGTAGTCACACATGTATTGTGCAACTGATGATTGTGGTGGTGAGGCAGCGACCGCTAGTCCAAGTACAAGATCATGAGCCAAGGCGCTACGTGTTTCTCATCCGATAGTGTAGGTGGTCAGTGCGTGCAACAGGTCTCTGCGTGCAACACCAACTCTGATATGGGCGCCCACACAAATGAGGCTGTACAGCCCCATACAAAAGCTAATATTACTAGATTTTCTGGTGGAGTAGTCTGTAAGTGATATATTATATATCTATCTATTCGTATTTCTTCGGCAGCTTGATATTGCGGCCGCGCGTGGTGGTTTTGGGTGGAGGCTTAGTGAGCGGCTCTGCAACACTATCACCACTTTGAGCAGCCGCAACACGACGACGTCTAGTAACTTTTGACTTGTGAGATAATGAGGCTTTTCGGATAGGTATATTTTGTATATCCTGAAGTTTTCTTGTAGTTGCAGCAGCGCGTTCTTCAGCTTTACGGGCCCTCGCAGCAGCTAGCTGCGTGGCACGTGCCTCACGCTCCTTTGCCCTCGCTATCTTAGCCACCTCACGCTCTATCTTTGCTTGTTCTTGAAGCTGCTTTCTGCATGCTGCAGCAGCAGCTCGTGCCTCTCTATCCTGCTCTTTTTGGAGTTTTGCTGCCTCCTCTTCTTGTTGTTGTATAGCCTCACGCTGTCTAGCCTCTCTGACTGCCCGAGGGCTCCATACAACTGCTAGGCTCTGGTATTCTTGGTGTTGTTGCAAATCCAAAACTTTATTATGCTTTTGTGGGTGTTTTTTGGTGGTAGTTTCATGCTGTAGTTTCTCCATTTGAACGTGTAGGAGCTCGTTGGTGACCTGGAGTGAATGGAAAGCCTCCTTCACCCGTTTTACTGCAACTGTAGATGTATCCGGCACTGCAGCGTCAACCAAGTTGGCGAGGTGTCTATATGTATCTCCATCACCATGGTCTCCAACTTCTGTATCTGTATTGGGTTGTGGGGAGGAGCTGACGAGACGTTTGAGGACGGCTTCGGCGTTGCGCGGATGAACTCCTGTAGCTGCAAAACTGCTTAGTATATTATTAGATGTGAACGCAGATGTATACGCAGCCCAAAATAAGCGTATAAAGTCACTTTTCTGCAGATCTAGCAAAGCTTGGCTGCGGTGGAGGAACTCGTCTAGTTCTTGGCCGTACGCAGTTGCTAGAGGCCCAAACACCGCAACGTCGAGCGGTTGAAGCCGGTGAGAGGAGTGCGGAGGCAGTACAGCGAGTAGAATCCGATGGGCATCGCAGTAATCGATGAAGGAAGGCGTCACGTGGCTGCCGTGGCCGTCAAGCAGTAAAAGCCTCCAGTCCCGCTTCGCCTTCTCCTTTGTCTTGCGATCAAAGACTTGTTCAAGCCAGGCTAAGCCAATCTCATTGTTACTCCACCCTGTAGGGCTTGTACAGCAGAAAAGCTGGTGTTTTCCAGCCTCTAGGTCGCGTAACCAGTTGTCTCGAAGGCCGCCTTTGCCTTGATAGATGACGACAGGATCTACCCAGCTTCCATCAGCGCAGACACAACCCATAACTGTTATCCAGTCTCTGCTGCCATCTTGGAGAGCCGCTGACACCTTCTTCTGGTCCCAAAGAGCCTTTGAAAAGACTCTTTTAGAGCGTGACGTTACCCCAAGGAGGAAGCCCTTCTCATCCATATTATAGATATTATGTGGCTCAACGCTGTACTGATCGAGCTTATCGTGAAGGAGATGGAAGTAGTTACGGTAATCTTGTATATTATCAGCTTTACAGCGATCCTGATCAATACCGGTGGAGGTTTTGTTGGTGATAGCATCGCGGTGCCTTCGCAAGAAACGTGTAACCCAGGTATCTGATGGCTCCCATGGCCCAAGTGCGGCGACATATTTCTTGATCATGGCTCTTGAGGGTGGTAGCGCACGGGCTGATAGTCTCTGTATATACTTTACAAGCTGCTGCTCCTGTGGGGGGGTGAGTAACATGCGTTTCTGTGCAGCAGCTTCATGGGACCTAGTTTGGCGGTGGTGCCGGCGCGTCAAAGTTGACACCTCAACACCAAACTTTTTCGCAGCTGCGCGATATGAAAGTTGACCTTCTGGACCTTGCGAGTCAATTGCTGCAATTGCTTTTGATAGAGCTGTCATAGTGGTGGAGATATCACGCGTTGAAACTGGTGGGTTGAAATCTTGGCAATGGTGTTGGTGTTGCATTGGGTGATCTGTTGCACGCACCGACCACCTACACTATGACCCGATTTCATACAGATCAAAATCTTCATACACAGTATGCAGCCGTGGGCTGATTCTTGAAGACCGCTTAGCAATTCTTGTCAAGCCTCATTTCTCCCAGCTCTCGCCAAAGTCATGTTAGCCAAGCAAGAGTCTGGATCTTATCGCAGCATAGAGGCTTAGTAAAGAAGAACCCAAGCCCAAACTCTATTTTCCAAGCGTGGTAAGCGATCAGCTATTTGACTACGTACTAACATGATATGGTACCCTGACTACCTCAACAGAGCCATGAGCTAGGCTCGCTACGAAAGCATGCTGAGCCAAAAAGAAGAACACTCTGTGAGCTCTGATAGATCCACACAAGTCCGATATTCACCTGACAGTGTCACATCTAGTGTTGACGGTATGAGAAGAACGGTGGTATTGAACAGTATGGTGCTCAGTGCAGTAGCGCCTGTGAATTCTCTTGGAATCTAGGGCGTGCATTTGTCATTGTCAGAGGATTCTCTTTGTACTTTCAATAGAACAGCCATTGGTTGAGAATGAAGAGGACTCGAGTGTCGTAATCGACGAGGGGTTTTGGAAAGCATTTCAAAGATCTGACAATTCTCCATAGTTTATGGTTTTGGCTGCTGTCGAATACAATGGTATCTCTGATTTTTATTGGGCAAAAAAAGCTGTATGCGTGGTGATGAGGTGCGTCCATCACAGATGGTGGTCATCATGTAGCATGGGTCTATTTTGATGTGAAACATAATCTGTAAACAAAATCATTCGTAGGGCAGCAATAACACAATATTGTCCCGCATCATCAAGATACGAGAACCAAATCATCTACCGCACTTCTAGGGTAGAAGTGACACAGATTTGTGAGCGAAGACGTTGGCCCGTTAGTGAACCTAGTTGTAGTAGACTGCATGTCTTCCTGTCTGAGACATGTTTGTGGCATGACAAGAAGTCTTGTATGGCGCCCTTTCTGACTCGATGTTGTGAGACACATCCGGCCCTTCTTGCTTCTCTAAACTCACACATACATGCACTGAAGCCCGAGGTCAAGTCGCATTTCGCATGGTTGATGGTGTTGAGGACCGGCTCAGGCGGAATGCCAAGCGTCGATATGGCCCGGTGAAACGCTACGAAAAAGTTCAGGCAACTGAAGCTGTGCTGGTAAGAAGAATGGTTTCAGCCAGGCGTGGTAGCGTTGGCAGCGTGATAGTGTTGGCAGCGTGCTAGACCCAGACAAGACGAGTGTTCGTATTTGCGGTGCTTCATGTCAGCATTGGGAGCGTGGCAAGGAGAGATTTTCATCCGAGGCCGTCTGGTTGCGAGGACGTGGCCCGTGAGAACGATTGATAGACATGCCTTACAGCCCACTTTTGTTTGACATATCGGTCCACAGCAACCAGGTCATCGTCGCTACCACGTTTTAGGGATCTATGAGACTCTTTTGGTGTGGAGAAGTGAGGATCATTCACGTGCGGGGCATAGTGCGCGGCAGAAGCGTATTAGCGTCTAGGCGATCCTTGCGACCCCTTTCGTCGAATGTCGCTCATCGTCGTCGTACGTTTGGCGACATGGCAACACAGACGATCTCAATATCAGACTCTAACAGATGACGACTTTACCAAGCTTATGCTCGTACTCAGATTCCACGTGGTGGAGAGGAGGCCTGTGGGAAACCTTGTCCAACCTGGGGAATCCAGGTAAACGGCGGCTGCAGCTGTATGAATGTGACCGACACCAACCACGACACAACCGAGAGTATGATACACAACTACTTAGTATAGTATACTTACACACTCAAACGACGGTCGCCGGCCTTGGTCGGGCCAATGACAGCAACTGTTCCACCACCAACGGCCCATTCCCACACGAGGAAAGGCAGCCCGACTCGCGTGCCGCTCCTCTGCCGTGTTCACGTCGCCTGCAGGTAGAAGAAAAGGCAAAGTGCAACCAGGCCTCTGGATCGTAATCACGCTTCTGTTTGTTTTGTGCCCGCCCCCCTCCCCCAATTGATCATTCACATCTTCGAGTCCGACGGCATGGCGACTAGGTCCTTGGCTGGAGAAGCGCGCGTGTGGAGCGTACGCCGTCAATGCTGAAGGGCCATGCGCCTTAAGTATATCGCATGATTCCAACAGGTGCTTTGAACACCTAGTGGCAGAGGGTGCCAAGGTGGACCACTGAACAGCCCATTGCTCTACTTACGCCGGTCCAAGCCTCAGCTAGCCATTGCTCGAGAGTAGCAGAGTACTCTACTTAGAGTATACCCGTATGCCCAGCGCCCACCACCATGGCACAGTTGCATGGCCACCCAGGCTTACATGAGATTTGGGTCAGCGAAAACGCACTTTACGAGAATCAGGCTGCGTCTCCGAAAATTTCATTTGGGCGTGCGCTTCTGATCGGTGCGATGGGTATCCTGCTGACGGTACCCTGTAGCTCGCTTACATGATCCACGAATCGAATCATCCACATTCGATACGTCCTCTCCTGTGATCCTCCAGATCCCGCCACGTTCCTGCATACGTATGTTCGCGCCGACCAGCTTGCCTGCAGATCCCTGCGGGTGCCGATTTGCTTCTCAACCCGACCCGGAAGAGGTAATATGTCCAACGGTGCAGACACCCCGACCCCCGGTCATAGCACGGCATAAGCAGCACACAGAGGCGTACCAACAACAAAATCTCTCGTACTGGTTCACCTGAAACAATTTATCCGTCTGCCTACATAGATGGTGGCACCATCTTGTTCAAGGGCAGACCATACTCGTCGCCCGTTGGGGAAAAAATGCAATTTACCCGCAACCGCAACCGCAACCGCAACCGTAGTGAGATGAGACTGTGTGCAGTTACTGTGCACAAGCATTTCCACCCTCAAGGCACGAAGCTCACGGTGTTTCATTCTGCTGTAGATCCCGGCAGCTCCCGGCATGTAACACAAGGCGTGCTAGGATCAACTTCTGTGACTGTCTCACAGTACTCGTTGTTGCCATGTTTTGAGTCATGGATCCGCGGAAACTTTTCAGGCAGACCTGCGATCCGTTGGGATCACGGAACTATTGGCAAAGGTTCCCGTCAAGCGGGTACTTGGAAAGCGGGGAACGTGCTTAAGGACGCTCATGGAACGTCCTTTAACCATGCTCTCACGCGACCCTTGCCTCAGGAACTCGAGGGTAAAATACTCATGCCTTCCCCACAGGGCTTATTGACAATTCCATTCTTCGGACGCCTCGTGGCTTCTATCATCACACTATGGCTGAATCATTATCTGAAAACCCGCGAGGTCGTGAAGCCGTAATCATTTCTTCCGTCTTCACTGGTCTCGCTTTCATCGTCGTCATCCTCCGACTATACACACGGCTCTACATTCTTCGATGTGCAGGAGCCGAAGACTTGGGCATTGCTATGTCCATGGTAAGTTGATGAACCAGTATCCTAACTGCTAGGTGCATCTGCTAATACACTGCCAGCTCTGCTCAATAGGGCTTACCATCTGCATCGGTATCCGTACGTAGGCATCATGGGTTCATCATGTATCAAGACTGACCCTCAACAGAAGCAGAGTATGGAATGGGAAAGCACTTCCGCGATGTTTCACAACATGACATGGGAATCTTTTTGAGGGTAGGATTTTGTTTTCCTGTCTCCTCAGTACTTGCTAATCAGCCATCACAGGCCTTCTGGTCCAGTTTAATGGTTTACTACCTATCTCTTGGGTTGACCAAAGGATCCATGCTGCTTCAATACTGGCGGATTTTCCCAACAAAAGCCTTCCAAATAGCGAACTGGATTACCATGGCTGTCGTCGTCTGCTACACCATCTGGACAGTCTTCTCCAGTATCTTTGCCTGCATACCTGTTAGGGCATTCTGGACCAAGGAGAAGGCTTCGTGTATAAACCAATTCGCTATGTGGTTCACCAATGCTGCGATTAATATCCTGACCGATTTTGTGATCATCCTCTTGCCAATACCCGTCATTCGTGGTCTAAACTTGGGAAAGAGACAAAAGATTGGTCTCATTTCCATCTTTGCGATTGGTGGATTGTAAGTGGTTTCTCCTAGTTTCTCGTGCCTTTCTTCATGCGCGTGTGTGCCCTCTGGTTTTTCACAGTGCCTGTTAGTACATGTGCATATCACATGCCATTTACCCTAGAGTCACATTTATTTTCTTATCCAAATCCCCGAGAAGCCATACTAACGCAACATCTTGTAGTGTGTGCATTGTATCGATTCTACGCTTGCAGTCTCTTGTTGCGATTTCGAACTCTTCAGATCAAACCTACGATAATCCACCTGCGGCGACCTGGAGTTCGGTAGAAACTAATGTTGGCATCATTTGCGCCTGCTTGCCACTGCTGAGGCCCCTCCTTGCAAAGTACTTTCCCAGAGCGTTCCCTTCCCGACACCGCAGCCAATACTCGCGACCAAACTACCCGGCAGCCTATGGAAGCAAATGTGGCAGTAAAATACTGCGCTCGAAGAATGAATACGTATTGGATGGGACGAAGCGCTCGCGGGAATCCAACGACGAAACACGCGATATTCAGGTTGTCACCAATATACACGTACGAGTAGAAGGTTCCGAGAGTGTGCAGATGAGTGGATGGAAGACACAAGCGCCTAATCCCCACTGGGACGATTCTTTATCGGCAAAGGACCCAGAGACAGCGAGCACTAGCGAGATGCTTGTCGAAGCAGCACCTCTCTCCTCGCGATAATTCTGGATATTTTTTATTTGTCTTTTTCGAAAAAGTGATACTTTTTTTTAACGAGACCTCACGGCTTATCACTAATAGAGCGATTTTATTGCCCATTCATCCTGGCTGGAAATAGCCTCTTGTTGTCAGTCTACATGTCGGACATGTTTGCATTGCCTATTAGTGCCTGGGTCCTACACGTTTTTGGAGTTGTTTCCGACCTGCAAAACTCTGTGGTAATAATAACCCTTTGGAGATGGAAATGCGCACCACGAATCCCTGTCAGCGGCCTGCATTGGTAACAATCACCGGCGTAGCCAATCCATCAGTCGACTTGTGGAATGGATGTCGCTCGGGTTACTAGTAATTTCGTACGAGTTTCTTGTCTTGGCTGGCACGCAATTTCTCGACGATCCTTCGGGTCAACGTGCCGAGCTTGAAGGGAACTAGACTTTCTTCCCCACCAACCAGCCCGAAGATTTATCCAGTGTACTTTCTATGGCGCCTGCTACCCCAACCGCATCATCATCCCCTTAATCTGGAGAGCCGCCCGTCCAGGTTGCAAGATGACGTCCAAGCGCGCGAGGGCGAATTACAAGACTATATTAACATCCAGCCGCCGGCTAGATCTCACAGACGTATAATTAGGCCACCCGCTTGCAAGGATACCACCGCATACAAACGCGACTTGCAACGTCATGCTAACGCACCAAGTTTCGCATCGCGATGCATAGGTTTGTTAGCGCAATATGAAGTGTGTTTGAGATACCCGTACATTAAGAGTCAGAACGCCACCCAGCCTCTCTTTCAATGTCGGAATACAAAGAATTACATACTAGACGGCCCTTAATTTGTCTTAAAATATATATTTCACGCTGGAGAGGGACAAAGAAAGTTTAAATCGAGTAGTATGTATGTAATACTTTCACATGAAAAAAAAACATGCGTCTATGCATAAGAACATCTAGAAACACCATGGAAACTCGACTCACCAAACGCATCGAATCCACTGTGGAGCCCTTTCTGCATAAACCCGGAAATGCCTCAGCCGCAATCCCTCTCTCCACTGGACACCTCTTGGCCCGCTGTAATACGCTCCTCGGCCCGCGTTACTTACATATCGCGAATGCTACCCAACAAACCCCCTTCCCCCCCCCCCAGCAACCTACAGCACTGACATGACGGTCCCGTTTCTGCGGCTCGAGACCCTATATACTTATGTAAGTAGCTGGCGCTATACCTTACAGCTGTCGCATCGTCGCGTGTGGCAAAGATGTCTGGTACACGGGTTGCGTTGCGGGTACAGTATGTACGTAATTTGACGCCTCTTTCACGACGCCGTTTTCTCACGGCGCCACTTCCACGGCGCCACTCCGCGGCACCCTGAAAATTCGGATCGCTCCCGGAAACGACATGTCATGGCAGATCGCCTGCCGGATCATCTTTAGAACCGACATTGACGTTTCCCTTGGAGAGGATCTATTTGGAAGGGTCTGGCCGAGGAGTGGGCCTGGGAGGATCGCCAGCAGGGCTGCTGAGCCGGTCGCCGGGACGGAGTATCTATGTTAGATGACTCGTTTGCTTGGAAAGATATCGTATTGCTACAAAAACATATCGTTTGCACAAGCAAGACTATTGATTTGGGGGGGCTGCAGCGATCTTCAGGGTGATTACATACACAGAATATTGGTGTGTGGAGCATGTGGGATCTGATCAGATCAGATCAGATCTACTGGGCGAGACGATCCCCGCGGGACACGAATGTAACATCATTTTTTCTTTTGAGTATAGGTAGCTTGTAAATGCAAACGTGGCGACTACACAACAAGGCGCATGTTCGGCTCGTGCTTGGAGATTGAACATAACTGCATGGAGATGATTGATGAGGCGCCAAGTGGTTCTTTGCTGTCGAAATAGTCAATGATACTATCAGCCCCCCTCGCTAGCTCAATATGGAAGTGGAGGTTTGCTGGTAGTATCCCTGACTACATTGCACTGCCATGACCGCGAACAGTTCTAAGGCGAGGTGGGCGACAAGAGCTGGAAACTTTTGATCTCCAGTCCCTCCTTTGTACGCGATTTATCAGGATGTCCAGCTGACTTTGAGTGCTACGAGACATTTTGCGAAAAGCCTGAGTTCCGCGGCGAGCAGAGATATCTGCAAGTCATGAGTGCCGAGGCGGGGTTCCATATATCGTCGATCTGGAAACAACAAGGGTACGGATAGAGTGTCTCCTTTAGATCGTTCGAATGATGAAAATGGTGGAAACTAAAGACTGCAATCAACATACTGCGTAGGTGGTGTATATCATTCCTCGCTCATCACACCCAGTCCTGACTTTCCACCCATCTTCCTCCCACTTCACACTCTCTACCGTAGCACCACCGCACATATCTCCCTCCCTCCTCACAATAATCCTGTTTCCCGCTCCATTCTACACACCTATCTCAAACACTCCTATCGTCACCATCTCCAACCCTAACCAAGCACAACCCCCAAGCTCGCCATCTACTCTTCCAAAGCCCCCACCTCCCAACGCATCAACAATATAAAACAAACAATGCATTCAGGCATCTACTTTTTACCGTACTAAACCCAGAACTAAATCACCGTCCTTGAAAGTCTGATCAAAGCCCAGCACCACACCTGCGAGAGTAATAAATGCTGATGTGGAATGCATACCTTCTACTCATGCGATACCCAAACATCGCATCTCCCGACCAAAGACTTGGCTACTGATTAGATATTATAAAACTCTGATGATTGGGTAAGGGAGGATCTGCGACTAGGAAGTTCGGGGTTTATGTCATTGGTTCGAGGGATAACGCGGGGGAGATGCAGGCTGTGAGAAGAAAGGAATTGCCGGATTGGGAGGTTACTAGGAACGTGTTGGAAATGTAGTAAATATTCGGGTAACAATTTGAGTGATGTCACGCTATTTGCAAGGGAAGAAGTGGAGGTAGTCATAAAATATATGTGTGCTTGTTGGACTGGTTTCTTTTCTTTGGAGGATATATCGCATGGGGTACTACACATATTCCGCCAACTCCACCCACACAGATTTGCTTGATCGCCGGGACTT
The DNA here is from genome assembly GCA_002286855.1 of Bipolaris cookei. Classification (NCBI taxonomy): domain Eukaryota; kingdom Fungi; phylum Ascomycota; class Dothideomycetes; order Pleosporales; family Pleosporaceae; genus Bipolaris; species Bipolaris cookei. The sequence goes on from NRSV01000025.1 coordinate 50,501, forward strand.
TCCTTGCTGGCGATCTTAGTTGCCCGTAGTGATGGGTTGGTGGTGTGGGTTTCTGTGAAGATGGTTGGATGGGCATGTGTTGGGGTGCTAGGGGGGGGTCTTGTGTCATGTGGCTATATGTGGAAGGGGGTGATTTGATATTTTGTTATTTAAGATGGATATGGCTATGCCCTTTGCAACGCTGCCGGTATAAAGTCTATATTCACTCCACCTCGACTATCGGGATTGTCGCAGGTCAGATTAGCAGAGTCACAGTTTTACATTGGCTCGTATGCTGTCAAGCGAATTTCTGTCATGGCCGCACGATAGCTGACACCATGATTACATATGCCGAAAGTTGACAAAGCGCTGTCGTATTTTCAGTGTCAAAAATTGTGATTTTCAGTTCTTTCGTATTGCTCATTGGGGGCGTTCTCTCAGCCAATCTTGTCATGGTTGAGCTTGGTGTGGTGTGGTGTGGCAGTTACAGTGCTGCTGTAGTCATCTTAATGCAAAGATATCAGTGGAAGCCAGGCTCACAAATATGGTTGGTGGAACTTTAAGTAAGCAACTAAACAACTCCAGTTCTATCGTTCTGATGATTCCGACTCAACCATGTCGTTTTTGGCTGCCGCAGTGCTTGGCGGTTTTGTCTAGTTCATGGGGGAATTTCATGTCCCCATAAAAACATCATCTGTGCGGTGAGAAAATCCCCATGTCCAGATCGAGATAGAAGGACGGAATCGCGATTACCTGAGCATAGCATAAGCCAAGAGGCGGAGGGAAGATATGTTTGTAACTCGTGATGCGCCAGTAGAGTCTGATGGCTAGAGCTCAGAGCCGTCCATGGGCAGAGGATGAGGCCATTTTCGGTATTTTTGTTCTTTGAGCAGAGCTGGAGAAGTATGTACTACGACTCGACCAGCTCAGGCAAGGAATAGTCAGTATCCTATCCACTGATCACCAGGGCTAGGATTGGTGGTATGGATACCTAGGGCGGGCCTTTAGACCGGGCCTTTGCAGGCCCACCCCGCAGCCACCGGTTCACCAGATATGCAGGCAAGACTGGTCGCCATTGCTGGATCTTCAGGCCGACCAGTGAGGTGGGCGGACGACTCTGGGGAAGCCAGGCAAGCGAGTGCAGGCGAGTTGGGCTGAAACATGGGCTGCGTTTCAGTCGAAGCTTGGTGTTGCTGGCAGCGAGAGCATGGTGGGGCACCGCCCATTGCCCCTCACTCCAACGCAGGCCAACTCTCTTTCTACGAAGACGGAACCGCTGCTGTCTAGTGTACGTAAGTTACTGTTGCCCTGGTTTATTTATTTAGCCTCGAGCCCGTCTAATCTGCTATTCCCATCTAGCAATCCATTCACTCCCCACCGCGACGAGTAAGCTGTGTTGAGCATAATCATAGTTAGCCCTCCTACTAGCAACCCCTCGAGCTACGTCAACAACAACACCGTCACAACGTCGCCATGGTTGAACGTGCGAACCGCCCTTCTGCGCTAAATGCGCCCGCTGCTACTGGTCCCAGTCCCCAGGTCGACATTGTGGGAGAGGCCGGCAGCCAAAAGGTAGTTGCAAGACTGCCGTCTGGAGAGAGCGTCGAGGTACTGCTCTATGGAGCCACAGTTACCAGCTGGAAGAGCAATGGCGGCCAGACCGAGAATCTGTGGCTGAGCGAAGCCGCCGACTTGACGGGCAAGAAGCCAGTTAGGGGTGGAATCCCCGTCGTATTCCCGGTAGGCATATGTATAGCTGAGTTTGGTGGTGACGAGCAAGAGTGGCTAACAGCTGTTGTCAGGTCTTCGGTCCGCCACCCAAGGAAGGCCACCCCACGTCCACGCTCCCCCAACACGGCTTCGCTCGTGGGTCACGATGGGAGTTCATGGGCAAGTCTACAGCTGAAGATGCTCCCGACTCCAACTCGGTCAAGCTCGACTTTGGCCTTGATCGCCAGGCACTCAGCGAAGAGTCGCGCAAGGCATGGCCCCTCGACTTTGGCCTTGTATACAGCGTCACACTGAGCAAGGACAGCCTACAAGCAGTGCTCACGGTGCGCAACGAGGGCGAGGAGAGCTTCGAGTTCCAGTTCCTGCTGCACACGTACTTTAAGATTCAAGACATTTCCAAGGTTGTGATTACTGGCCTTGCCGGCACAGAGTACATTGACAAGGTCCTCAACGCGTCAACACACACGCAGAGCGATAACCAGCTCAAGATTACGGGCGAAGTTGACCGCGTCTACAAGGACATCAAGCAGGACACGACGTCGATTGTCGAGGACGGCAAGCCCCGCTTCGACGTCATTCGCGACAACGTCAAGGATACGGTCACGTGGAACCCGTGGATTGAAAAGGCAAAGGCCATGGGTGACTTCTCGCCCGATGACGGCTACAAGAACATGGTGTGTGTGGAGGTTGGCGCGGTGGATGGCTGGCAAAAGCTGGAGAAGGGCGAGGTGTGGGAGGGCGGCATGTTGCTCAAGAGCCACCTATAAGCAGGTTAATGTCTGGAACGCTAGGTAGAAAGTCGACCGAGGGATGACAGATGCTCGTTCAGCTAGCTGTAGCGATGAACCACAGAATATTGAAGAATAACAAAAACAACAAATAATTGCCGGGCCGCGCTAGGATTGTGATGTCGGTAAGCGGTGTAAAGACAGCGGACCCCAGGCTGAGATAACCCTGGAGGCTCTGGCTGTCTGGCTGGGAGGTCCCTTGCCCACCCGTTCCACACTTTTGACCCCCACCAAAACACGGGAGCTGTCCAAACAACAACACACCATGTCATGACAACAATCAGCACTATTGGTACCAACCGGTCATGTTCAGCCTAGAAGCCGCTCGCGAAGTAGTTCGCATCCCGCACTGGTACTGCCTTGACTGACGCTCTGGAGCATCCATAGCTGTCGTATACATAGCAGTAGTAGCTTCCCCGCATAGTCGCAATAAAGTGGTGCGACGACACATATCAGCGTTTTTCCGGTCAAGGCAATTACGTCGGCATTCCGTTGACGTAGCGTCAGCTAGACGTGCCTTCACTGCTTGTCTACACCACTGCGCGCCCGGCTGCGCTGTCTGAACGAGTAAATCATGTCCCTCATACCCTATGGTCCGGCCGAGTCGCGGGAAATTGTCCTGTAGGTCATTAACATCCCTCTATATCAATCGACGCACCATATACTACCACAATCAATAAGCCGGCACTGACACTGTCTTCAGGCGCCACGGTTCTGCAGTCGTCGTATACGACCAAAACTCGAAGCAGCTCTCCCTCCGTGACGCTTCGCACGCAACCAACATTGACTCCACATCATGTCCCTTTTGTCACCGACCCTACCGCCCACCCTCGCCACATGGCAGCGACGACAGCGACGAGCATGAGCACAATGCGCCGGGCGTTTCCACGGACAATGGCTTCGTCAACCCGGCATACTTCCAGATGCTCCGCCGCAGTCAGCCCACATCTGCCGAGACGTCGCGACCCCCGTCACCGCATAAACAACTAGCACCTGCGCCTGCGCGCATGACTGGTTTTGGTACACCTCAAAGGTTCGAGTTTATGGCAAGCACGCCGGCTCAGCCGCAAAAGAACCAGGGTATATCAGCGCGGGCTTTTAGTCCAAACTATTTCAAGGATTTCTTTATAGAGGAGTGCGAGTTGGGTCGAGGAGGGAAAGGCGTCGTCCTGTTGGTGCAGCACCAGCTCGACGGGGTCAAACTTGGTAAATTTGCGTGCAAGCGCGTGCCAGTGGGTGACGATCACGAGTGGCTAGAGAAGGTGTTAGTCGAAGTCCAACTCCTGCAAACCCTATCGCACCAAAACTTGGTATCGTACCGCCATGTATGGCTGGAAGACTATCAGATCTCAAGCTTTGGACCGAGCGTACCATGCGCCTTCATCCTGCAGCAGTACTGTAATGGCGGAGACCTTCACAGCTACATTCTCGATTCGGCAAAAACATCAGTCACAAAGGAACAAATGAAGGAAAGGCTCCGGAGGAGATCAAAAGGCCAACTGGAAGAACCAGAGAACCTGCATGGGCCGCGTAAGATGCCTTTTGAAGAGATTATTTCTTTTTTCAAGGATATCACATCCGGCCTAAGCCACCTTCATGCAAATGGCTATATTCACCGAGACCTGAAACCAAGCAACTGCCTTCTCCACCAGACGGGGCGTAAAGTACGAGTCCTGGTCAGTGATTTTGGCGAAGTACAGTCGATGAACACAACGAGAAATTCGACGGGTGCTACTGGAACCATTTCATACTGTGCGCCTGAAGTGCTCCGTCAAGAGCGACCAGGGGGTGCATTCGGCAACTTTACCACCAAGTCCGACATTTTCTCCCTTGGCATGATTGTTTATTTCATGTGCTTTGGAAGACTGCCGTATCGGAACGCCGATGGCATCGACGAGGACAACGAAGATCTTGATCAACTGAGAGCCGAGATCTCTACATGGACCGGCATAGATGACGAACAGCGCGTGCGTTCCGACTTGCCCGAGAAGCTGTACAAATCACTCAAACGGCTTCTTGCCCTCGACCCCGATAATCGTCCTGGCGCCGAAGAGATTTTGCAAGTACTCAAGTCGCCATTGGTGTTCGACGAGTACGCCACATATACCAACTCAACCGCAGTCGACGAATTCAGCCCTCGCATATCCCGTGCGGATACACCCAGTCCGTCGCCGACGCAAGCGAGCAAAAAGCGCACTTCGGTCAATTATGCCCGTCCTGGGCGATCGAACCTCAGTGCCACGGTCATGGACCGGTCACCCAGCCCACCAGATACACCAGCGATGCGGAGAGAATCGTCTGGGGATGGAGCTGTCATTCTCAGAAGGAAGGTAGACCTTCGGCCTCTATCATCGTCAGCCGAAAGAACTCCGTCGCCGCAGCGGCTCATGTTGCCCCCTCCACCACCGACTAATATTATGTCAAGATTGTATCGAGCATCCGGGCACCCTGTTGCGCTTGGACTCACAAAAGTGGCTTTGTTTTGTGCAAAGGCGTTTAGTCTTCTTTCACCCTGTCAGCCGTTTGCGGCCGATGCTCGCGTTCTATACCCGCTGCTCTGTTTAGCATCGATTGATTTCTTGCACGTGAGCTGGGTTGGGAGGCTCATGGGCAGAGAGTTTAGTCTGGGCGGACTAGGCGCGTCATTGGTGCTTTTACTGGTGCACGTGATTGTGTTGGGAACGACATTGAGGTTGGACAAACTTTGTGAGAGGAGAGGGATGGTCTGGGATGCACTCTGAGAGCACGGAATGAGAGTGCGTAGTACTTGTGCAAGAACATAAGCAGCGGGATTGATCCTAATATGACTCTACACTACTGTATCATAGCAGCGAGACGGGCAATCAAGCCACTTCACTCTGCATGTTCTGTCTCCTGGCAGCGCCGTCACGTGCCCGCGCGACGCTGATGACGATGTTGCACGCCTTTTCAGGGAGAGGGGCTGGAGGGCCAATGAAGGCCGACTGGGCGTGGGTGGGGCTCGGATGCGTTAGCGTTGTTTTGGTAAACACGCCCTCCCGCTTCATTCATCTGCGACACTGCATTGCACCTTCCAACACCAACACGCGCCCCCAAACCATCTTGTTCCCTTGGGCTGGTATTTTTGGACACGACAGCGTGTAGCTTCACCAGTTTTTACGAAGCATCTCTTTTTGTCCCTATATACGTGTTTTACGACGCGCCTTGATCATCCGCAACAACAACGCTGCCATCGCAGCTTCACACATTGGACATGCAGTCTTCTCCTCCCACCAGCGACGGGAAAGCACGCGCGATCCGCGAACTTTCTCGCAGCCTAAGTCACAGCCCAAGAAACATCGAGTCACCATCACCGTTGCCTACAGACTCGAATCCCACCCAGCGATCGGGATTCGGCGGCACTGATACATCCCAATTTTGGGACAACCCGGACATTGTCCACTCGACACAGCAAAACATTGTAGACGACACAAACACGCTTCCCAAATTCCCCCGCATTCGCTCCACCGCGAAAAAGCAGAGTGCTTGGGCGCCCTTCCGCTCCGAGCAAATCCAGCCTGACACATCCATGGTAAACAAGGAGTTCCTCGACTTCGACCAGTCCATTTCCGATGAGGAAAGCATGGCTGTGGAGCAGGCACGCGGTGGTAACCGCAGCAACCGCGGCACTCCTAGCAAGATCAGCTCGCCGTTCAACAGCCTCTACGACGTGACACCACTCACGAACAGGTCGCGTAGATCACACATGGCAGACACAAGCAGCCTTCGGCGCGACGCGGCAATCCGACGCGCCTCCCGCAACGACATCGACACGATATCACCTCGCCCTTCGAGCAAGCGCAACTCACCGGCCCTGGCTAAAGAGGACCGCAAGCGCAATTCTCTTACACAGCTGCACGCCAAGCTGTCTGAAGATGAGTCGTCATTTATGGACCAGCGACCCCCGACAGTCACCATTGATTCCACCAAGAACTCGCGTTGGGGCAACCGCAGCCGCCAGGCATCGCTTCAGATTGACGGCAACGCCGATACACTGCAAAGCAAAGGAACGCCTCGCTCAAGGCAAAATACCACACAAAACGCGACTGGCCAGTCTTTTATCCTTCCAGATCTTCCCAACCTCACCGAGCTGGTCTCTGGTGTCTTTGACGATGGTACCCCAGTCTTCTCAAAGACGACGACCTCACGATCACGCTTTTCTGCCCCACCGAACGGTGGTCGCCGGCCCTCACACTTTCCTGTCGAGGGTTTTCCGATTCCCGACGAGGAAAAGGCCATATTTTCCGCGCTTCAACAGTTGGAGGAGAAGCTTGCAGAGATGGAGCACGAGCGCGCAGAGCAAGAGAAGAAGATTGAAGAGCAGGACCTCGAGTTGATAGAGCTGCGGGCCACAGCACAGGCTCAGGAGAAGCTACGTCGAAGCGACAGTGCGCAGGATTCCGACGCTGGAAAGAATAGCTGGAAAATCGAGAAGACGCGTAAGTTGACGCGAAGTTTAGAGGTTTGCGTCAATATTGACTGTTTTTAGGACTTGATGCTACCGTGCAAACACTCCGAACCAGGATCGATCGTGCCGACCGAAAAGTTGCTGTTCTGGAAATCGAGAAGAAGCGTTTAACCACTGAAAAGGAAAGCATGGCAAACCAGCTCGGTGTTGCTTTCCAGACATGTGAAGAGCTCAAGAACGAAAAGAGGGCCTTGAGCAACGAGAACGAGGAACTTCGTCAGGAAGTTGAGACACTCCGTTCAGAGAATGAGGCCCTGCGTGACCAGCTTGATCACGACCAATCTCAGCACCGAGAAGAGACTACTCAGCTCCGACGACAGTTCGACCAGGCCGCGAATGCAACCGAAAGGGAAAATGCCAACTTGCATGCTGAATTGGCTCGTGTACGCGCACAGCAAGACGAGAATACTCAGCAACTTAACCGCAGAGATACAGAATTGCGACGAGTACGCCAGGAGCATGCTGAATTTGCTCGTCTGAAGTTAGAACACGATTCTCTCAGGTCTCAACTTGCAGAGATAAAGGCTAGGCGGGAAGAGGATGCTCAGCGCTGGGCTCGCTTGGAGTCCTCTTTGCGTAGCAAGGTCGATCGACGTGATGAGACCATCCGACAATTCCAAGATATCACTCAGGAGCAGACAACTGAGGCTATGCGCTTGGACAACGAGAATCTTCGCATCGAACTTCAGGAGCTCCAGGCACAGCAAGACGAGGAATACGAGCAATGGGCAAGGAGAGAGGCAGAGCTGCAAAGAAAGATCCAGTCTCGTGAAAGGGCTATTCGAAGGACTCAAGAGCTAAACGATGGGCATTCCGAAGATGTCACTGGTTCTAACTCGCGGAGTATAAGCAGAGCTCGTGCATCCCAAGAGCCATTACAACGGAGATCCAGCTACCGGCGAGAAGATACACGCACGCGCATTAAGAACCGTGTCCAGCAGGAGGTTCGTAACAGCAAGTTTGCAAACGAATCCCAGCAAGAAAGCCCACGAAAGTCGTTCACTGCTCACTCCAGGTTCTCAACTCGAAGTTTCTCTGCACCCGTCGTTACCGACAAGCACGCGCGTGTGGAAAGCGAGGTCGAGTCAACCACCGACTTGTCTCTTGCGCCTCATTCGGCCCTTCGTATCTCGCGCAACACTCACTCTGCTAAGCAGACCTCAACTATCCAGCCTCCTGCAGATCTGGATCTCACCGAGTTGAGCTACATTGATAAGGATCAAATTGCTCAGCTTCGACGTCGCCTGGAGGAAGATCGAATTGCCAAGCGTGAATCTGCTTCGACAGATGAGATGGCTCGTGAGGACACTATCCGCTCTCAGCGCCGAACTCGCGAAGATACTGTGCGTTCAATCGCTTCAGCTAAGAGCGAACGTCGCCCTTCTCTAGTCCGCAAGTCTTCACTCAAGGACACCACGCAGCGCACCAACAATACGCAATTTGAGGAAGACACGGGCAACTTTTCCAACTTCGACGCGGATGGCGATGCTACACAGACGAAGCAGTCTGCTTTCGACGCTTCAATGGTTAGCAACACGAGTCGAAGGCGCCGCAGTGCTCCCATTGAGATGACATCGGCTTTCATTGTTCCAGACATCAAGCTGAGTACATCAAAGCAGGCTACGACAACTATCAACATGCAAAGGCCACTTCCCAAGGAGCACGACAACGCCAACTGCACCTACTGCCGTCGCGAAGGATACACCACCGCCACCGATGCTCTCCATGTGCCTAAGCTTATTCCAGCGTCTGTACGTACTGCAGATGATGTGGACGCTACTCTCCGTCCCGCACAATCGCCAAAGGAAGCCCTTGCGCTTGTAGTAAAGGGAATGAACGATGAGCGTATTCACTTGCACGCTGAATTAGCTATCCAACGCGCCTTGCTCGAGCAACACGATCCCAGTCTAGGACAGCGCAAGCGTATTGCAATCAACGAAGCGATGCAGGATCTTCTCCGTCGGATTGACAATCTAGACAAGCAAATCTACCGCCTCCACGATGTGCTCGAGGGCCAATGGGCCGATGATCTGACTGAGCAAGATGTTGAAGAACTCACTGGCCAAATGCGCCTCGAGGAAGAGAAGACAGGTCAAAGCGAGAAGAAGGCCAAAAAGGTTACTATCCGCAGCTTTGTCGACGAAGACGAGAGCGTCGAAATTGGTCGAGGTCGCGCAGGCAAGAACGGCGGCGCTCACAATGAGGAAGAGGACGACGACGAGACGCACGAGCTTCCTTGGGAAGGGTTTGGAGATGACTCGGGTCCCGAGGGTGATGTTAGTTTCTCGGCCATGGCATTTACCTAGGTTGATTGATTGTATCGACTACTTGTCTTGATTCTTTTTTTTCTTCCCTTGCTTCCTTTGAAAGGGGGAATCGAATATTGTTTGAGTAGGAATAGGGACTCAACAAGGCGTTATTTGGGTGTGGTTTTACACATGGAATGTTGAGCAACTCGGACTTGGGTTTTTTTAATTTCAATTGGGATTGGGAGTGTTATTGGCATTCTTTCTTGCTTTCTTTGCATCCTTTTCTCCATCTCTCCCTTTCTTGCTGAGCCAGGATTTGTTCCTTTCCTTTTATCCTTCCGAGGGAATCCTTCTTTCGTTGTTGGCTTGCTCGGCTTGTTCTCTTTCCCTCCCGGCCTTTCTCCCTCTGATCTCTTTTTAGCTTTTCTTTCTTAGTCTTGCTCACAGAGTGGCTTTGTAGGCGCCTCGACTCACTTTCATCTCTACTGCTCCTGCTTCTGCGGTTGTTTCAGTGGCAGGGAGGGAAGTTTGAGTTGGTGGCCTCGGCGCTTGGGGGTGGAGAGAAACAGAAAGGGTTGAGATTTGATAGAGAGAGATGGGAAAAAGGGATAACCAGGTTTGCCAGTGTAGAAAGGAGGAATCGAAGGAAATGTATGAACATGTTTTTGCTTGGATATTGAGATTGTGCAAGTCTGATTTCTATCTGTGATTTGAGATGGTCGTGTCGAAAAAGGTCAAGTTCAAAACAAACAACGACGTCGATTGCATGTTCCTATGTCTTTTGTCAGTTGTGGCCATTATCAAACGAATCTCGATATGTAAACAAAGAATCTGGACGGAGAAAAACGAAGAATGTAACCAAATTTTTCTTTACTTGCAGTCTTGGAGTTATTCGATGTAGTGAAAACAAGAGGTAAAGCAGGACAGAGTGGTATTTACAGATGAAGAGCATGTACCATTGATTCCATTTTCTTCTTCTTCTTCTTTCTTTTTCAGTATCATCGTTGGAGAAAGGTCAAGTACGAGTGTTTTTTGTTAATGACTACTCCCTGAGTATTTTTTGCAGAAGTAATTAAAGGGATTGGCAAGACACTCGATACTGTAAACCTAGCCATTGGTATCGTTGCATGATATCCTAGGTTCACGGGCATCGTATATCGCATATCTTGCTATTTATCGTATGAGGATATGTATGCAATGTGTTGCCACGCTGGCATGCAGAGCCAGTGCAATGGTTGTCTTGCATTACAAGCCCGTGTCTATATTATTATTATTATTATCATTATTTTATTAAAGTCTATGTAGCTCGTGGCCATGTAAGACTTTGGCCGCAGGCCGTTCTATGGGGTAATTATTTACAATTTGGAAGTTTGTGGTGTACAGCGTAGCTGTGGTGCTTCGACCTTTATCTAGTTAAGCTATTACTAGCTTTCTAGATGCCTGCTGCCCATGTCTATAACGCTCTCGATTTTCTGCAGGTTCCCATGGCTATGGCTTGCATGGTATACAAGTGCGTTTCTTGTACGTGATAATTGGACCTTGGTGTGGATTCAGATACCGGCTGAGAAGGTTGGAGAAAGCCTAGATATCAGACTGAAATTCACGATGCCCACGACGCATGAATGGCCTTGTCTATCAGAGATCACACCAGATAAGAAGCGTTATGTTGATACCACGTGAGATATGGTGTTGTTCTTCAGAAAGGCCGAATAACAAGGCCATGAACATCCCGGTCACATCGATGGACGAATATTTTCTAGATCCCAGTGTATTGTCCTGCTGACACGGCTTTCTTCCCCCGCTTATCAGCGATACCGGCCAAAGCCGGGCCTGGGTAGAAAGATATTGAAGATGCGGAGCATGCAGCCCGAATGATCGTGTTGTGCGTGAGTCAGGAAGTGAGGGCAGCCAATCGGGCGGCAACAGCACAAGAAGGCATGGAGGACGGGAAGTTGAGGTTCTTCGCTTCGAGGTAGGTCGAGCGAGACGGCGAGTGGCGATTATCTGCGTTCCGGGGTGTGGAAGATAGGGCTGCTTCCGGGTCATCGCAATATCGACGGGTCGTCGGCGCATACACGATGGCCCGACGGATAGTTATCAAAACAGCTGTTGGTGATATCCGGGTTTTTTGGGCTTGGATGTAGGACACTCAGATCACACGCAGGCCAATACGCTTCGGAGCGTGCGGCGATTCGTGTATGGGCGCCCGGGTGCAGGGCCTCGTGAGCGTGGCTTGATGTTGCTTTGACATAGCCAAGTAATGCTCAGAGGCGAAAATGGGCGGGTTTGAGTTGTCTAGCGTATGCGGAGACGGAAGATGATGCAGATGCAGGTATGACTTATTGATGATAATGTTTACTAACAAGGTTGACTAGCGTATGTGGGGTTTGGCTGTGTTGTTGAACGAGGCATGATTTTGTGTCTACTTATAGTAAACATATCCAGAGCTTGTGGCAAGCGAATTGTAACTGTACGTGCAATGCAAATTCAAGTCTTGATATGTGTACTGAACGTTGTTATATGTTGGAGTGTAGTAGTGCGCTCATGCTGCGATTTGTGGATCTTGAGACTTTGAGGCTCTGGATTTTAGTACAATTGACCTACAGTTATGACATAACATATTGAACAGCTCAGTAGAGCCATCGCCTGATGTTTTCGGTCGGGTTGGAAAATTCAGAGTCGAGTTATTGACCCACACCGATTAGCCAGGGAGAGGTCACGCGTTGCGTTGATGAATCAGACTTATGGCGAGAAAGACAATCACATCTGGATACGACATATGTATGCGGTCCGAAATATCCCTGCATATCTCTTGCCAAGTATGTTTGGTAACAAAAGAAGAGATTCACGGTTGATCGCATGCAACGCAGTATATGGTGAGTAGTAGTGCGACTAGAGAGAATTGGCGCCAGGACTCCGCTGGTGCAAGCTGGAAAGCATAATTCAAGTTAGGTGAGAGTTTCCAGTGCGCTGTACAACTTCAACACATTGTGTGTTCATGTGGTATTGGTAGGGGCTATTTTTCCGATCGCTAGTCGTCAAAGAGGCGCATATGTCTATCGTTGGTGCGTCAGGGTGCTATCGGCAGCTAAGCGTGAGCAAATAGTCTTGATTTGCTAACGCGATAAAAAATGCTTGTTCCGGCTAGAAGGGCGAAAGGAGACAACGATAGCAATGGAAACTACAGACTGGCACTCTATGCGTGGCGCTTCGGCCGTTAGCTGGCGCGGGAATGACCGTGTGCTTGCAGGAGCCCTCAGTGCTCGCGTGCCACTCGTGTGGAGCCAGCTCAGTGCGACGTCCCGAAGACTCGACCGAAGTATGTGAAAGACGTTTGAAATGGATGGGCTTGTAGGAATAGAACAGACGTCCAGGGGGGAACTGGGATAGTTGGTGACGAACGAATGGGAGCCTGAGGGTGAAGGTTAGCGTGCCAAGCCCTAGCTACCTCACTCGCTTCCAGATCTTCATGGGGCTCCTCATATGTGTGCCCACAATCCAGGCTTCGACCTACTCTTGGCCCTCAGATGGTGCTGGGCGAGATCGAGTAGCACGATGTTACCCGGCATACGAAGCCTTGCATGGTCACAGTGTCAACCTCGACGTCGATGCACGAGGCTGCTCCATGTGAGCCAGTCCCAGCAGGAGAGTATAGTCGCGGGCGATGGGCACAAATTCAACCACTATTCCACTTGGATCTGATTTGACAGCGGAAATGCCGGTAGGCCCTGACATGCGGTAATATGGAGAGGCGACGCCGAACTCACCGGGCCTGACAACTAAGCGCTCTTTGGGCTTTTGGGCATACACAATAGCATCCTCAACGCAGAGAAAAGCATCGTGTTGACTTGAAAAGCATTTCCCCCCATGGAGGAGCGAAGGACCGCCGTTTGGTTCTCTTAGGCGTCAGCATACAGCGGTGTGGTCGCAATAGCTCACGGCTCGAACGGTGAGGTTGCCATGGTTGGAAAGCGGCTAGCCCGCTTTGGCAGCGTGGATTGCGTCGGATTGCGTGACCAGAGCAAGTCACCACCCGCTTTTTTCTTTGTAAAGTGCGTCAGGGCTGCGCCTTCCCCACACAATCCGTGTTCCTAACGCTTAGTCTGGGGCCTCGCATCCCTCTCACTGTCTATAAAGCACCCTCTGTCCTCACTCTCACCCAAACTTGACCTTACGCTATTATACAAATCCTCTTGCTCGCTGGCTTATATACTTGAGAAAGAGGCCAACACTTCTATATACACAATTGATACAACACTATGGCCCCCAGTGTCTTGCTGGATCAAGAGTCGCCTCCATCTGCCTCTGTCCATCCTGTCAAGCAAACACTCAAAGAGGCTCACGCTCCTGTTGGCGGCGACTTTTCCTTTACCTCTGATTCTGCCAACAACAGCAATGGTACCCATCTTGGAAATGGGGCCAATGGCTTCTTAACGACCAATGGGGTACCGGATGGCCAGCAAGATGGCCACGACTTCATTTCCACTCAAATTTTTCGTCAACGGTCCGAGAATTATGCATCTCAGAGTCGCATCTTTGGTGACGGGAAGCGCCCAAACATTCTGTATATCATGGCTGATCAGATGGCTGCTCCAATGCTAAAGTTCAATGACCCAGAGTCAGTGATCAAGACACCACACCTTGATGAACTCGCTCGGACCGGTGTCAACTTTGCAAGCGCTTATTGCAACTCACCTCTGTGTGCACCATCCAGGTTTACTATGTGCAGTGGCCAGCTCCCCTCAAAGATTGGCGGATATGACAATGCTTCTATTCTGGGACCAGAGGTCCCCACCTATGCTCACTATCTTCGCCGAGAGGGCTACGAGACTGCGCTGGCTGGGAAGATGCACTTTATTGGTCCTGACCAACTCCATGGATTTGAACACCGACTCACCTCTGACATCTACCCTGGAGACCTGGGCTGGTCCGTAAACTGGGATAAGCCAGAAGAGCGTCAAGAGTGGTACCACAACATGTCGTCAGTCATGCAGGCCGGCCCATGTGTGCGCTCCAACCAACTTGACTACGACGAGGATGTCATGCACAAGGTAAGATTATTCTAGCTTGGCAATGCAATGCAAGACATAGCAACACCAGACACCCTTGCTAACGCAGCCTCTCAGGCTCAACAATACCTCTACGACTATGTCCGATCAGATCCCGAGACTCGTCGGCCATTTGCTTTGACTATTTCTCTAACCCATCCACACGACCCCTATACCATGATTCAGGAATACTGGGATAGGTACGAGGGTGTTGAAATTCCTCTGCCCAAGGTCGAGATTGCTCAAGCCGACCAAGACACGCACTCGCAGCGACTCCTCAAGACCATTGACCTATGGGACAACCCAGTACCAGACGAGGCCAAGATCCGCGCCCGGCGTGCATATTTTGCCGCCTGCAGCTTCGTCGATGACCAGGTTGGTAAACTCGTCAAGCTTCTAAAAAACTGCAAATTAGACAAGGACACGATCATTGTCTTTTCTGGAGACCATGGCGACATGCTTGGTGAGAGGAGTCTGTGGTACAAGATGAGCTGGTATGAGAACAGCGCCAGAGTGCCCATGATCATCAACGGCCCCAACATTGCACCCAAGCAAGTCAAGGAGTCAGTGTCTACGATGGACCTGCTGCCAACATTTGTCGATCTGGCTGGAGCTAAGGTTGATGAGCGCCTACCCCTCGACGGCACCAGTTTATACGAGTACCTAGTGTCTGACAGGCCAGGTAAAGATGAAGTGTTTGGCGAGTACATGGGCGAGGGAACTATCACTCCGACGTACATGATTCGCCGTCATGAGTGGAAGTTCACCTTTTCTCTCGCAGACGGGCCACAGCTCTACAATCTTGTCGAAGATCCGCAAGAGCTTCACGATCTTGCAAGGTCCACGGAGCCTCGCAACCGGAAGGTGCTGACCAAGTTCGAGGCCGAGGCGCGTGAGAAGTGGGACTTTACCAAGATCCACAACGACGTTTTGCTCAGCCAGCGCATGCGTCAACTTGCTTGCGGTGCGCTGAAGATTGGGCGCAAGGAGTCGTGGGACTACCAGCCCCCATACAACGACCGAGACCGCTTCATCCGGTCGCATATTCCACTGGATGAACTGGAGCGGCGTGCTCGGTTCCCTGTGGTGGACTACCTGGGTCGCGAGAAGTCTGCTGCGGCAACCCACCATGGCCTTGCGGGCGCGGCTGGCGAGTGAGGAGACAGGTTCCTAGGGATGAGCAGCTTTTCTTCTGTCCCTCATTTCTTTTGATAAGTCATTTCGGAAGGAGATTTTTCCCGCTTTTTTCTTCTTATTGGATTGGGGTCACAGCTTCCCGTTGGTCTTGCAAATTAGCGATAAGGGTGTTATGGTTTTACGGGCTTTGACGAGAATGTATGGCGTGGTACTAGGCATTCAGCATGATGAGATTAGGGTTTATGGGGGCATTCATGACGGAGTTTGGCAATATATGATGTTTTACTGTAATGTGTATGTACGAGGATGCACATATGCAGGAGCGGTGTGCACAGACGGGTAGTAAAGTTATAGGCAAATGTAAAGCAACCGAAAACAGCCCAAACCTTGCTGTAGAGATGTTGAGTGTCGGTGAGAATTAAATTTGGTTGTTATGCAAAAAGGACGGCGAGGATGCAAAGGGGAGCGGAGGCGTCAAGATGAAGGTTAAGTGGGTCTGGCGATTGCCCGTCACACGTGAGGTGGCGTTGGGTTGGGGGCAAGACAAGGTGGTGGATCAGCAGCGGAAGGTGCCAGCGACAACTGCTCGCCGCTCGCAACCATCGGTGCAACACAGCAACGCCAATAGCAAAGGCACACGGCGCACACCAACCCCCCAGACTCCTTCTTAATCCCCACCCTTTCTGTTTCTGCTAGACATATCCTCCTTCTACCACCAAACTCGGCTTGTCTATCTGCGCCATCATGTCTACTGCAGCCCGCCGCCGCTTGATGCGCGACTTCAAGGTGCGTAGTGATTGCCCCCCCCCCTTCGGCAGAGGCGCAGGCAACTTACACGACTGCCAACCATGCATGGTAACTTGAGCTGACAAAGTGGGATAGCGCATGCAGACTGATCCTCCGGCTGGTGTATCTGCATCCCCGGTTGCTGATAATGTAATGACCTGGTAGGGCTCTCCGCAAGCATTGAGCACACGACATGATGATGATGATGATGATGATGATAACGACGATGTCATGCCCTTGGGACGCCTTGGACTGACAAGTGTGCAGGAACGCAGTCATAATAGGTCCCGCCGACACGCCCTTTGAAGATGGAACGTTTCGCCTGGTCATGCACTTTGAAGAAGCGTACCCCAACAAGCCACCAGGCGTCAAGTTCATCAGCCAGATGTTCCATCCCAACGTATACGGAACCGGGGAGCTGTGTCTGGACATTCTGCAGAACCGGTGGTCACCCACGTACGATGTTGCAGCTATCCTGACGAGTATTCAGAGGCAAGTTCACACTGCAGCACCCCCAAGATGTTGGAGCACAAGTACTCACAAGAGACACAGTCTGCTCAATGACCCCAATACATCGTCGCCGGCCAATGTCGAAGCATCCAATCTGTACAAGGAGAACCGCAAGGAGTATACCAAGCGCGTACGCGAGACGGTAGAGAAGAGCTGGGAAGACTAGGGTAGCAATAGGGACATGAAGTTCACGACATGATATGGCATCGTATGGAGTTATGAGGTGCAAGGACGATATCACTTGTGTTAGCCTGGCAGTTTGTGGGCTTTTGCTGGACAGCTGCTCCAGCACGGCGTCTGGTCTGATTTTCTGGGTGATTTTGGCAAGTTTGGCTAGGTAGTCGAATATACGAGCACTTCCTTTTGTCTTGTTCCCAACGACGACTGTGTGTTGCAGCTATGGCGGGTCTTTTGGTGGGTTGCTAATGCAGGGCCTGGTGACATAAGCGCCCTGGGTACAGCAAGGCAGGAAGCGAGAGGGAATTGGAAGCCTGTCAGCAGGGACTTATACGTATTTACATATGTATGTGCTACTTACTACACTCGGTCCAGGCTGTGTGGCCCGAGACGTGTGCTATGACCAGTCGAGAGACAGCGGGACCTGCGTCAGAGCCGTTGGCTGCGGGGAGGAAAGCAGGCCCGCTACGGGAATTGCAGGCCCTTGGCCGCAGCACCACACGCCCTCGCCCACCAACGCCTGGCCTGCAAGCTCAACAGCGCCCAAAGCAACAATAAACATCAACACCGCCATACCACGGCCGCCTTATCCCGCCACCCACCCATACACGCTCTCTCACACCCGTGCCTCGAGTGCCGCTAGCCTGGGATCCCTTGCTCCGCCCAGCAGGATCAACTTGTTGCCGTTTCATCGGCTCCCCTTAACCATAGCGGGGGCTGTAATTACCCACCTCTACGCGCCGAGACACTGCGAGACGTGACGGTGCCACCCAAAAAGTGCACGTCGGCTTTGCACACACACACTCGCCTGCCACAAAGCCCGAGAGGAGTTGATCGAGCGAGGCCGCTGGGCCGCTGTGCCATAGTCCAACAGCAATCATGTCGTGAGTAGCACCTTCACCGACTCGGGCGAGGAGGGGTCACACATGGCTAACAAATCCACCGCAGGGGCTCCAACAGCATCAAAGGTGCGCCACACTCCCGCCAAACAACACAACACACTGCTCCGTGGTCTATGTATCGAGTGTGTGCATTTACTGACAGTGTCACGCTGCAGTTGTGGCCCGCTTCCGCCCCCAGAACAAGGTCGAGATAGCGAGCGGTGGTGAGCCCATTGTTGAGTTCAACTCCGAAGACACATGTACAATCCAAGTGCGCCTCCCCTCCCTCGAAATACCTTCTTGGCACTATGCTGCCCTCTTCACGGCACCTTACTGACTGCTATGTGCATAGTCGAAAGAGGCCTCGGGGGCCTTCACCTTCGACCGCGTCTTCGATATGAAGTCGCGCCAGGAGGATGTTTTCAACTACTCCATCCGCCCCACTGTTGACGACATTCTCAACGGATACAACGGTACCGTCTTTGCCTATGGACAGACGGGAGCAGGAAAGTCCTACACCATGATGGGAAGCGACATGGATGATGAAGTAGGCAAGGGAGTCATCCCGCGTATCGTTCAGCAGATTTTTGCCAACATCCTCGCCTCGCCGAGCAATATTGAATATACCGTCCGCGTCAGCTACATGGAAATCTACATGGAGCGCATCCGAGATTTACTCGTTCCCCAAAATGACAATCTGCCAGTACACGAGGAAAAGAGTAGAGGTGTGTACGTCAAGGGTCTGCTTGAAGTATATGTCTCAAGCGAAGAGGAGGTCTACGAGGTTCTGAGGAGGGGTGGCTCCGCACGAGCCGTCTCAGCAACGAACATGAACCAGGAGTCGTCGCGATCGCACTCTATTTTTGTCATCACAGTCAACCAAAAGAATGTCGAGACGGGCTCGCTGAAGAGCGGTCAGCTCTTCCTGGTCGATTTGGCAGGTTCCGAGAAGGTTGGCAAGACGGGCGCAAGTGGACAAACGTTGGAAGAAGCCAAGAAGATCAACAAGAGTTTGAGTGCCCTTGGTATGGTCATCAACTGCTTGACCGACAGCAAGACGCAGCACATTCCCTACCGAGACTCTAAACTCACCCGTATTCTTCAGGAATCTCTAGGTGGTAACTCGCGAACGACCTTGATCATCAACTGCTCTCCAAGTAGTTACAATGACGTCGAAACATTGGGCACGCTCCGGTTCGGTATGCGAGCAAAGACAATCAAGAACAAGGCAAAGGTCAATGCTGAGCTGAGTCCGGCTGAGCTCAAGGCGATGCTCAAGAAGGTACAAGGCCAGGTCACTACGTTTGAAAACTACATTGGCCAACTGGAGAGCGAAGTGACACAATGGCGTGGAGGAGAGACGGTACCAAAAGACAAGTGGATACCGCCGCTCGAAACCAGCACAGTTTCTCACAAGAAGTCGTCCTCGTTGGCACGGCCGGCGACGCCGTCAAGAGTGGAATCGACAAGAAATGCGGAAACACCACGTCCGGACTCTAGATTAGATCTCGACCGCGCAGGCACACCGAGCATACCGCTGGACAAGGACGAAAAGGATGACTTCCTGCGAAGAGAGAATGAGTTGCAAGACCAGGTCGCCGAGAGGGAGTCGCAGCTCGCAAAGGTTGAGGATCAGCTCAAGACTGTCAAAGATGAGCTGCAGTACTACAAGGACCGCGACGCCAAGACCAACAAGGACAATGAGCGAATCACCATCGAACTCAACGAGATGAAGATGCAAGTTGAGAAGATCCAATTCGAGGGCAAGGAGGCGCAGATCACCATGGATGGACTCAAGGAGGCCAATGCTGAGCTCACTGCTGAGCTGGATGATGTTAAGCAACAGCTCCTAGACGCAAAGATGAACGCCAAGGAGACATCTGCTGCCATGGACGAGAAGAAGAGGAAGAAGGCTGAAGCCATGGCGCAGATGATGGCTGGCTTCGATCTTGGTGGCGAGGTCTTTAGCGACAACGAGCGTACCATACGCAAGATTATCGAGCAACTCGACCAGCTCCACGAGATGAGCTCAGCAGGCGAGGCAATTGCACCAGATGCCATTCAAGAATTGCGCGACAAGATTGTTGAGACTCAAGGTATTGTGCGACAGGCAGAGCTTTCCCTAACTGCACGGAGTGAAGAGGACAGCGCACACGCTAAGCGCCGCGAAGCACTCGAGGCACGCTGCGACACTCTGCAAGCTCAGTATGAGGAGCTCCTCGAGGGCAATCTCTCTGAGCAAGACAAGGAAGAGGTCAAGGCGCGACTTGCTGACGCTTACTCGGCTCGCCAAGAGGGTAATCTCGAGCTTGTCGAAACCCTCAAGCAGGATACTGCGCGTCTGGTTGAAGAGGCCAAGAAGCTTCGAGCTGAGAACGAGAGTCTCCAGCAGCGCATCAAGAGTGGCGCTATTGCTAACGACGTTGCCAACGGTATCAACGGCAAGACCGTGCAGCAGCAAATTGCCGAATTTGACAACATGAAGAAGAGTCTCATGCGTGATCTGCAGAACCGTTGCGAACGGGTAAGTAGATTGATATCTTGGTAGGAGACAGGATGCTAATACCTTATTAGGTTGTTGAGCTCGAGATTTCGTTGGACGAGACGCGCGAGCAATACAACAACGTGCTCCGTACATCGAACAACCGCGCACAGCAGAAGAAGATGATGTTCCTCGAGCGCAACCTCGAACAGCTCACTGTTGTTCAGCGCCAGCTCGTCGAGCAGAACAGCTCCCTGAAGAAGGAAGTTGCCATTGCAGAGCGCAAACTCATTGCCCGCAACGAGCGGATACAGTCGCTTGAGAACCTTCTCCAAGATTCGCAAGAGAAGCTCACTGCAGCGAACCACCGGTACGTCGAGCATAAGATCTTACAGAAAGCATATGCTAACTTCTCACAGCTTCGAAGCCCAGCTCACGGCCGTCAAGGAGCGTCTCGAAGCCGCAAAAGCAGGCTCAACACGCGGTCTCGGCTCGCCCGCCAACGGCGCCTCCTACGCTGGCTTTGGCGGCGTCGGCTCCCGCATCGCCAAGCCCCTTCGTGGCGGCGGTGGTGCCGTTGCGGACGGCCCTGTGCTGCCAGTCATTGGCAACCTCCAGAAGCAGGACGGTGATAACGGCAGCGATTCGAGCAAGGGCAAGAGGACAAGTTGGTTCTTCAACCAGCGATAGACTCTGTATGCCGCCTTGATTGATGGATGGTTATTAACTGCCCAAGGACTTGAAGATATGAGACTTTTTCGTGGTTTGGTCCAGAGGTGTTTTTGGTGTTGCTACTTTTCATTCTTTGGCATGATGATCGGGACGAGATGGAATGAGATGGAGATAGATGAAGGGGGTGGGAATATGTAGGCAAGTGGTAGGGATGGTAAGAGGAAAGTGGCTCTGATGTGTGTATCTCTCTCCTCTGGGAACGTTTTTGTCGCTGCATTTTCATACGGGAACTATGCAAAGGGAATGGGAAATGTTATATGTACGACGTTGGACGCGTCATACGCCTAGATTACATAGTAAGGGGAGGGAGGTTTCATGTTTCTGAACTATCGTTTTCTCATACTATCGTCTTTTATTATTTCCCTCTTATCCCCCCATCTCCTCTCAACATACTTATACATAGATTCTTACACCAAATCATACCATAGAATTCCACACGCATACCTCTTTTTCCCACGTCTCATATAAACACACACCACGGGACTTCACCTCTTTCTATTGCCCACTCTTCCCCAAAGAAGAGAAGAAGAAGAAGAAGAAGAAGAAGAAGAAGAAGAAGAAAAAACGTCTTTACATCGCCCCTTTCACCCCAACCTCTCCACACAAACCCCCACCGCCACATCCGCCGTCGCGCCATCAAAAAAATCATTCAGAAAAACAACAACGCCTTCCCTCCCCTCCACCAATTTCCTGCCCACATCCCCTTTTAACAATGGCAGAATCTTGGCATCGCAGACGGGTTTCGTAGCGAGGATGGGGCTCGTACTCATATCGCTATCCAGCACTGTTGCGACAATTACATCTCTAATGTTTGTAGCGGTGGCTTGGCATTGGAGTAAGGTGATTGGTGCGTTATTATCGCTCGGTGGGCTATCGCACATGGAGTGCAGGCGGGTGACGATGGAGTCACCAGTCAGTGTTGCATTAGCGTCGTCGTCGTAGTTTGAGTATTGAGGGAGGTCGGTGAGGAGGATGAGGCGTTTGCGTTGCTCACGCAGCTCGCGGATGGATTTGTGTTGCATATCGTCTTGTGTGCCTACAGAGAGGCTTTTGTCGGATAAAAAGAGAGAGAGGATGTCCTGGAGTTCGGTAGAGCTGGGGCGAGGGCAGGCGTCGGGGACGCCGTCCCATCGGTTGTGTATGACGATTATTTCGTCGGGGTGGGATGCGAGGAAGCGGATGATGTGGTCGAGGAGTACGCGGTAGGGCATACCCGGTATAGCGCCGTGCTGGAAGTACAGAGTGTCGTCTAGGGAGCTGAGGGTGTGGAGCTGGCGGTGACATTTTGCAGGGCGGAATTCAAAGTAGCGGGCGCCGATTTTCAGGATGGCGTCGAGGGTGTCTTTTTGGGTTATAGCTAACGCCCGGATGATGTCTGGTGCGATATGGTTGATGGCTCCGTCGCTGACTTTGTTGAGGATGGATAGGGCGCGAGGGAGAGAGCGGCCGAGGACTTCACGGATGAGGCCTGTGCCGGCGTTTTTGATCAGAGACAGGCTGGACGACATATTGTTCATGCCGATGTCGTGGGCGGATGGTAGTACCATTTTATGAAAGGGGCGGTTGGCTCGATCAGAGTCCTGGGGGATCTTGTCGCGCATCCAGTTTTCATAGTTGGGCGTTACCGTCACATAGCATTGATGTTGTTTTGGTAGTTCTGCAAGTCCGGGTCCTGCGTCGTAGAAGCCGTAGGTTATCACGACGTCTTCCGGGAACAGGGCGGGCGTCTGCTCCATGTTGACCATTGTGCCATCTTCGACTTTGCCCGTTATGCTATTTACTGCGACCCATTGCTTGGTCAGCTCGCGGCCATCACGGCGGACTATGAATTCAAAATTTCCGGTGAATTTGAAATGGGGGAGGTTAGATGACTCGATTTCTAGGTGGTCGAAGAGAAACTCGCGTTGGGCACTTCGCCTGACGCTTTGTTTTGGAACGGTGAATTCAATCTCGACCCCATCGACTGCAATGTATGCAAAGCATCTGACTCCTTTGGATGGCATCTTGTGATATTATATATACAAGGTCCTGCCGTTGATTGGGACTATGTTGGTGGCAATGCTCGTCCTACGTAGCAACTTGTGTACATCTACGACCAGGTCTTCCAGTGGGGTAAGGAATGAACAATGTCAAGCCTCAGCTGGCGCGGCGCCATCGCGGTATTAAAAGAAACCCGGCAATCCAACCCATGCTTTCTAAGCCGTCTCAGCCGTCTCAGTCGTCTAGATTCCATGGATTATTGGCGGTGGCTTAGCAGTGGTGTTGAGGTGGGGAACTCCGTTCAACCACGCCAATGGCCTATCACTCTGCCGTCAACATACGCTAGTCGGGCCGGCGAAGTTTCAGGCCTTTTCATCGTCTATCATGGATAGTAATTAGTTCAAGCCATGTTCCTGGTTTTGTTTGAGTGTTGTTTCCAGAGGCAACAAAGTTTTAGATACTTCACTCGGGCTCTATTAGTCTTCGAGTCAATGACTTTCGCCACTGGTCCAGCCAGATAAATAGCAACCATCAACATATCGTCAAGACATTGTGTGTCTCTTCAAAACGCCAACCTCTCATCTTTCCTGTCCATCGTTCATTCTTGTTCTCCAGCTACCCAAAAGCCGGTGAAAGAGCATACCCTACAACCAACTCCTCTCCTTGCTTGAAACAGCTCCATAGGTTCCCCACGCCCTCATCCAGCCCAGGACTAAACACACTTCCAACATAGCAAAATACGCTTTCGTGCTCTTTTACTCCTAGTCTCTTGCGCAGAAAACGGACTATGGTTGCAAAATTCTGATTGGTGCTGAGTTTGAAGATGCGCTGAGTGAGATGCGGGGCTGAGCCTATGGGTTGGAGGCGGATAGTTACTGCAGATGAACGATTTAGCCCAAGGCATATCAAATGGTTGAAGAAAAAATGTTATGCGGTATGGTAAATTCGGGCAGCAGCACATGTCAAACACGTGGAAGACTGTAATGAGCCAGGCTATACCTTTCAGCACATTGAGATTTCCGGCAGTTTCGAGCGCTTTGGATGCATCTTTCGGAAGGCTGCTTAGGACGACAGAAGCTGCCATGCTCAATGGCGCTTCCGTCGTGTCGTCTTCTTCTGGTATCCTTTCTTTGGGTGACTCGGACATGATGTAAATTAGGTGAAGGTTTGCCTCGGTGAGAAGGCGACAAGGCCTCCAGAAACCAAGAAATGGAATTTATCGACGAGGAAAAGCAAACTTGTAACGAGAAACCCCAAGTGATGCGCTGATTGACACACTGCTAAGAGAGTGTAGGTGAAGGTAAGAGCGATGGTCAGGTGGAAGGCATCAACGTCGACCTATCCAGTCAGCGCCCCACCACCCAGACTGCATCCCTTACAATGAACCAGCAGAAGCAACAACGTACGATATCACTTTCGTATTGATATCTAGTACTCTGCATATCTGAAACAATAGTGATAAAAACATAAGCTCCGGTATTGTGATAATCAGCCCGTTAGTCCGTCATCAAATCCTCTCTTAGTATGACAATGTCCTTCAAACCACCATGGGTACCAACGCCTATTTTCAAGCACACGTGCACGTGCGCACACCACCAACCAACCGGTTTGCAATCGCAATGACCAGCAAAAAGGACTACAGGGCCATGATGCAATAGGTATATACAAAAGAACGCGTGTATCGTTAGTGACCAGGGATCGGAGATCGTGGCCTATACTGAGCAAGGAAATGAGCAGGTTGTGCTAGGTCGCCAAAATGGGAGGGTAAAAGCTGCGCCAGAAATGCTACGATGAACGGGTATTTGCTTGCAGGCAAAAACTGCGAGCCTCAAGGAGAGAATTGGAAAGGGGGAAAAGAGACCTTTTCGTGGGTATTAGTGGAATCATCCATTACGCCGTGATAGATGCAAGGGGTGACCGTGTATTCTGCATGAGCTATGAGGCTCACCGACGGTCAAGTTGGGCGAGTAGCTGGTCGAGCTCAACCCAGTTGTCAGTGTTTGCCGCAAATTTGCGGTGCTTGCGGGAGACGATGTGCTGTATGCTGTTAGTAACTTGCCCGAAGGGTGATGATCGTGAGTCGTACCTCGTCGAAGTCATTGAACTTCTCCCTGCAGTTCTCGCAGTAACCTGGCTTCAACTCCTTCTCGACATTCTTGCGTCTGCGGAGAGCTGCGGCTTTACGAGCCTGTCTCTCTTCGTCTCCATCATCATGCATTCGGCCCAAGGTTTCTTGGGCTTTGCGCTTAGCTGCTCGCATGGGCTGAGAGTATTCCTGGCTAAGCGCGGTCCTGACATCATTGGTTACAGACGAATGGCCACTGTTCGTATTCGCCGAGGGCATGCTGTTCTTCTCCAGGACCTTTCGTTTCAGCTGGTTGACTTCCTTGCTGTTGCCGGCCCGAGGAGCAGCAGCAGTGGAGGAAATCATTTGGGAGCGGATGGCAGACGTGACGTTGGACTGTTGCAATCCAGATGCGACAGGCTCACCAGCAATGCAACGGGGCATTGCTCGGATGCTAGCCTGAGCGCTGCCAAACATAGGTGGTTGGCCATCGGCTGTGTTACAGCGCTTGAGGGGGAGGGCCTTTGGTGGGTCAAGTGGTTTTGCGTCATCAGTCTCTTCCTTTGTGATGACAGCGGGGGCACTAGGACGGCGGGCGAGGTTGTTATTCTCAACAAGGGCATTCTTCTCTTCCATAGCAGAGACTGCACGCGTGCGTGGGGCTGCTGCTGATTGTCTACGACGCGCTTCCTGCTCCTCCTGCTGTCTGCGGCCGAAATGGGGATCCTCCACGAACGGACACTTGCCGTTACCTGAGGCGCGGAACTGCGGCCACTTGCCCTTCTCTTTTTCGACCTTTTGATATTCTCGGATCATAACTGGTCGCGTAACCTCATCCATGTCATGCACGTAGACATAGTATCCACGAAGTGGAATCATGTCTTGCGAAGCCATGACGTAGTCGCGATCCAACTTTTCATTTTGCAGTAACCTTTGTAGATCAGGACGGCCTTTGTGCTGCGTAGCCGTGCTCTGACGCGTGGGGTGGCTGGATACATCTTCACCCGTCTCCTTGTTGAACATGGTATCAATCATCCGCTGCACCTTGTCGACAGACCATATCTTCATTCCCAGGCTCTTGGCCTTGTACAGGATATCACCACGGTCCGACTTTTCAAGGGCAGCATCGAACACAGATTTCTTGTTTTCAAGCTGGGCGGGGTTGACGGTTCCTTTATGGGCGGAGGAGCTGCCGTCAATGTCGACGGGAATAGGGCGCGTAGTGATGACATGGGTGACTTCTCGAGAGAAAAATTTGACCTCGCGCTGTACAATATTAGCAATGAGGAACGTGACAGTAGGGTGAATACGCGTACCGAACCGAGGATGCGGGCTCTGCTCATAAGTTTGTCTTTTTGCGGATCCGAGACGCTGTCAAAGTAAAAGGCAAACTGCGGAAAGAGCTTGCGGTAATGGCGCTGCCATTGCCGAATGGTCTCCAAGTCCTGGGCGGCGCGCTGTGCGGCCTGCTTGGTGGGGGTCTTTGTCTCTCGTGCGGCTTCGAGCTTCCGGGTTAAGGCAGTTGGTTGGGCCCCACTACGACGCACAAGGCCGTGACGACGAGCCTCGGCATCGTCGACCTCGACCATCTGCTTCTTGGGCGGGGGCTGGCCATAGTTTCCATCACGCTGCTCGCTGGCGTAGGAGCGTTGGCGCTTTCCTCCGATAGCTGGGGCGCGCATTGGGGAGTTTGTTGCATTTTGAATATTGGCGAGAGGGACGCGACGGCTCGACATGACTGTAAGAACCTGCGGCGAGGGAGGAACAGCCACTGCTGCCATGCGTAGTTCGCTATTAACAGCAGTGGGTTAGTGTGGGTGAGTAGCGGTACAAGATAGGCTGACGGGAGGGGCAGGTGAGCGTGTGATGGTGGTGGCAGCTCACGACGCGACGAAACAGGCACGTCAGTAGGGTTTTCAGCAGCGCGTAGCGGCCATGTCGGTAGGGTAGAGTGATCGAGAAACCAGGAGAGAGCTGTACAGGAGCGGATTGAGCGAGGGAGAAGCGCGTCTGCAGGCCAGGGTCTGCGTTCTTTGACCAAGGAAAGAGAGAGTTTGTTGTGGAGGCTGGTATGATGATGGATGCTCGCTGTGCGCTAACCCGCATCCGGCACTAGCCCCCAGGTGTCGCGCGAACCACGCAAATAATCTGCCTGGCAACCAAACAACCGAACCCTTGTTGTCAACATCGTCCATGCACGACATGTTGCTGCGAACACACTAGCCTTCCGCCATCCCCATCCTATCTGTCCTTTCAAACACCTGCTCTCGGTGATGCTATTGGCACGCGCCCCTACAGGGCTTCTTCCTGCTAATCAAAGCACGACACCCCTTTCCCGTAGCCCGAGTCTTCATCAAACATGCGTTAGGGGCCTCTGACAGCCCTTCTTGGCGTCGGCCCTTTGTTTAGCCAGCATCTACCTTCGTGGCTACTGTTTCCCCCCGTGTTCCATACACTAACGGCTGCTCGCCCTCATCGTTGGTGGCACCTGAGGCTGTGAACTGGACCTCCACTACCCGGTTGCCGTCGTGGTCACCGTCGTCCCATGGCTCAAGTGGTGATCTGGCCTATCCGACAAATCATCCGGAAAAAGGAAACGCTGCTGTCATATAATCCCAGGCGTTAGCCCAGCCTAGAGAAGTTTAAATGTTACTTATTCTGCCCTCGTCATTGGGAATGAATGGCCAATTGATGCGTATCTATGGACATGTCCCCAATCACAGCTCGTAAAGCATATGCATATGACACATGCACCCAGCAAATTACCCCTTTGAAAGCATTTCTTCTTTCCAAAATCCATTGTGCCAATGTTACGACTCCACCCCAAGAGTACGCAGGGTCCAATGCCTCAAGCGATGATCGAGTCCTCCTGGACTCTTCTTGTCTCCTCGGTTCCGGTGTCTATTTTCCTTGCTACGTAATTCACAATAGTCGAATTTTCCTTATGCACTGCACAATCCATGCTGACTATGTCGTCATCTCCGATAAATGCGACTCTTGAGTGGGACCAGCCGGTCAAATAGAGGCATGAGATTATATACGGGTCATGTGTATTGACCTATATGGCCATGCAGGCACTGTATGCAAGTACCATTGGCATCTCCAGGAACTTATCCACAAGGCCAATCGCACTTATGTCAGCGCATGACTAAAGCAGTATGAAGAAGGAACATGATCATAGCTAATACGAACAGAGTCGCGGTTACATTGATGAGGTATGCCTCGAACGAATATTGTGAATACTAACATATCCAAGGTTTGCCTACTTTTGACCTTGCAACCTCAACTCCACCGAGGCCAACGACGGTGGCACGGCAGACAACGATATAGCATTCCTATCACTACCAACTTGCATAGATAAAGAAGGCAACTGGCATATTGATCCCGCACGGAAGACGGCTTGGAGAGCGACGCGCTCACACATTCGCTTTTGAGGTTGCGATGGAAAGCTGCACACGGCTACCATATCACCGGGCGCGGGATCGACATACGCGTGACACAGAGCGGGAATATGCAACGTCTTCACCACGATTAAGTTCGTGGAAGACCCAGAATAGGTCTCCGTGCACTCTGCTTAGCTGCACACACGGGGAAGGCTATTTGAGAAGCCAAATACGACTTTGTTCGCGTGCATAGACACCGCTACGTACTATTTGATGCCACAATTAGACCCTGGATATGACATGTGCCAAGACTATGCTGTACGAGAATGCAAAGATCTCAGCACGTGAAGGGCCCGAAGATAAGGAAGCGGAAAAGATCGGGTGAAAATGCACATGTGATACCGCGCATCTACAGTTGGTCGCGGATGTTGTCAAGTGATGCATAGGAAGTAGGGGGAAAGATAAAACAACAAGAAGACCAAAGGTTCAGTTAAACTTTACATGATCGAACGTTGCACACACGTTCTTGCCCGATCCAGCTCATTGGTGGTCGGAGGGCGCGGCTATCAGGTGTTGAAGACCCCTGGAAGGTGGCGTTCTTTCAACGGCGGCGCGCGCTCAACACTTTCACATGCAAGTCGTCTCGCCAGCCTTGGGATTTAGATTTTGACAGATTTGGCATAATGCAGTCTCAGCGAAACAAAGACAGCCGCTGTGCAGCCGCGAAAACCCAAAGTGACCTCTGCAATTCTTCACAGACCTCCTCGCGCATCCTTTTGCTTGTCTGTTGTTCTCGCTCATCCGCCGTCAATCGTAGGTGAAGCGCCGCGTTCTGATAGTGTAGGGAGCGTCTACTAGCGGGGTGGTGGTACGACAAAATGCTCCTGACCGAATCGACAGAATTATCTGCGACTACTTTCGACTCGGTGTCTCCTGCTCAGATCAAAGACAGCAGCTTTCGGCCTAGCATGCTTTACAACATACTTCCTACCGTGGTGTCGAGTCGCCTACCCACGATACCTTCGCTCCGCCAATCTCTCGGCGATGTACGGAGTCGAACCTATTACAATAAATACGATACCGTGATAGAGTTACCACAGCCTGAGACGCCGCCACCAGGCTACTCAACCATGCCTCCAAGCGAGACTGTTTCACTACGCAAACTCTCTGCTGCTTTAGGGGAGGCAGAAGTCGATTTCGCGGACGATGTGTCCGAAGGCCAGGCTTCTTCAAGGGTCATGCCCTTAGTAGTTCCTGGTGCTCAAGAAACGTGTTCTGGCATCAGATGGAGATATGCTGGCCTAGGTACGTGGCAGGCGGTGCCTTGGGGGAAATGTTGTTGCTTACACTATATCTAGGCATAAGTTTGCTACAACAGGCATCTCGAGAATCAAACGCATCGTCTGGTGGCTTGGACGAGGCGTCTGCAATACTCATTCGACAACTATACGTACATGGCATCACCTATCTACTTCGAGGACTCCCAGTGAACCTCACGCCAGAGGAAAGGCTGAGTCTACAGGCCGCCCTTCCCCAAGATCTTGTAGAGTCAGTCAGTAATTCAAACACGGGCGCGCTCGTACGTGCCACGCCACAGAGCTCCGGCCTTGCACAAAGGCCACCACAGAATCCTACTATCATACACCGTATAACGGCAGCGTTTGTCTTACAAACGTTTCTTTTCCTGCAGTTTCTGCTGCCATACATTCGGATTTTCCTTTCGCATGCGTATCGATTTGAGAGGAAGCACCGAATCACACAGCGAATCATCAACACGAGTGTAGCAACTGCCGATGAATTTGGCCAGAAGGCGCTCAGGTTCTCGCAGGTTGTATGTCAGATGAACGATGGCATGGTTGTCCAGACCTTTAACGATTTGACCATGTGGTGGATAACTGGTGTGACGGGAGGGGTGCAACAAGGCCTCGCCGAGGGTCTCCGAACTATGAAAGCGGCAGAAGGGCAGCGACATGGGAAGACAGAGGAGAAGTAGAGGGGATGTTTTTTTTCTATTGGCATTGGGGAGCGGCGTTTGAGCATTTTCACGGTTGCATAGACACATGGCTTTATGAATGGTAACACTCATGTTTACTTTTGGATTGTTCTCCAATGTTGTTTTGATGCGCTGGACCCTGAACAGTGGGATTTTGGTGGAAAGGAAGGGCCTTATCTTATCGGCGCGGGCGGCGGACTTTCTACTAGCATGTGGATTGTGCACGTACCCCATCGAAAAAGTGAATGGCAAAGTTTCTGGCAACTTGACCGCCGCCCATTTCTCTCTTGTGCCAACCCGCTTTGTTCATTGAGGCGCACAAAAAAAATACTTGTGTTTCTTTTTGTCGCATACTTTCTAGATACCCCTTTCATTTCTTCGGACTGCGTGCCGTCCCCTCCCCCGCATCATGTTCAGCGCAGTAAGAAGATGCCCAGCGACCCTCTCGAGGAGTCTGGCGGCAATCTCAACCAGGACACTTCGCGCCCCTCTCAGTCAGACTTCTGGTCTTCTTAGGATACCGTTACAGTCGTCGCGCCTCGCAAATGGCGCCATTGCCGGCTTCCATCACAGCGCAAAGTGGCAACAGATTGCAGCACAAGAGGCGGAGCAGAGTGAACAACAGAATGAACCTGTCACAGAGTTCCAGGATCTCGCCACTCGAGGACTCGTCCATCCCAATATTATAAACACCATCACGAAACAGATGAAACTCAAGACCATGACGGATGTGCAGAGCAGGACCATCAATGAGGCGTTGAGCGGGGTGGACATGTAAGAAGACCTACTTTGTTCAAAAGGAACATCAAACTGACACACCACAGCATTGCACAGGCAAAGACTGGTACTGGTAAAACACTCGGTTTCCTCATTCCCGTCATCCAGCGAATCATTCAAAATGACCCCAAGCTCGGCGAGAAAGTCAGAGGCTACAAGCGCGCCAAACCCGACGACATCAGGGCCATTGTCATTTCTCCTACCCGCGAGCTTGCCGAACAAATTGCAGTCGAGGCTAAGAAGGTAGTCTCTGGCACTGGCATTGTCGTCCAGGTTGCGGTCGGAGGTACACAGAAAAGGGCCATGCTTCTGAAGACGCAGCGTGAAGGATGCCATCTCATGATTGCGACACCAGGACGACTATACGACATCCTGTCTGACGAGTACTCTGGAATTGCTGCACCACGTCTGAATGCGCTGGTCATGGATGAGGCGGATCGCCTGCTTGACGATGGTTTCCAAAAGGAGATTGACGATATCAAGACGCTTCTTCCCGACCCTGCAGAGGTCGAACGCCAAAATCTCATGTTCTCTGCTACGATTCCTCGCGACGTTGTCAACCTGGTTCGCCAAACGATGCGTCCTGGCTTCCACTTCGCCAAGTGCGTCAATGAAGATGAGGAGCCCACACACGAGCGCATTCCTCAAAAGTTGGTCATGGTTGCTGGCTTTGAGAACAACATTCCTGCTCTTTACGAACTGGTTCTCCAGCAGCACCAGAAGACCCAGGCCAGTGGTGGCCGTCCATTCAAAGCCATTGTTTACTTCAATAGCACAGCCGAAGTTACGCTCGCGTCATCGGTATTCTACAAGCTCAGCGGCGGCTTCAAGCGCAATACACCTCTGTCCGGCCTCCGTGGATTTGAAATCCATTCCAAGCTCTCTCAAGCGCAGCGAACAAGGGCCGCTGACGACTTCCGCTTCGCCAAGTCTGGCATTCTCTTCTCGTCTGATGTAACCGCACGTGGTATGGACTTCCCAGAAGTCACGCACGTCATTCAAATGGGTCTCCCTCGCGAACGCGAGTCGTACATTCACCGTCTGGGTCGTACCGGTCGTGCTGGGAAGGAGGGCGAGGGATGGCTCATCCTGACTCCCTTTGAGAAGCAAGAAGTCCGCCGTCGTCTCCGTGACCTGCCTCTTGTCGATGCAACGCACGAACTCGAGACTGCGGCCATCGACATGAGCCAGCCTACTGAAGTCCCGGAGAATGTTGGCAAGATTCTATCTGACTGCGTTGAGGCACATAAGAAGGTTTACCCTGACCATCTTGATGCGGCGTTCCGCGGTCTGTTTGGAAGCTTCCAGTGGTATGGCGATAAATGGGGCCTGATTGAGGGTGCGAACCGTTTGGCAGAGTTTGGATGGGGAATGGAGACTCCACCGCCACCACCGGCTTCTGTCATGGCTGGCCAGAGGCGAGGCGGTGGTGGCGGCGGCGGCGGCGGATTTGGAGGTAGGTCTGGAGGTGGCTTTGGCGACCGACGAGGCAGAGGAGGTTTTGGAGGTGACCGAAGGAGTGGAGGGTTCGGAGGCGACAGGAGAGGTGGAGGCGGCTTCGGTGGCGAAAGGAGAAGCGGTGGCTTTGGTGGCGACCGAAGAGGCGGCGATAGCTTTGGTGACCGAAGAGGTGGAGGTAGTTTTGGAGGTGACCGCAGGGGGGGAAGCGGCTTCGGAGACAGGAGAGGCGGTAACGGCTTTGGAGGTGACAGGAGAGGCGGCGCTGGTGGTTTCGGTGACCGCCCCAGAAGGGAACCTCGACTTGACTTTTAAGGGGAAAGGGAAGAGAAAAGGGAAGTTTCTCTGAGCTTGGTCTCTTCCTCATGAAGTAACGGTCATGCCTCTCTTTTTTGGGGGTTTCTTTCTGTCATCATCATTTGTACTATATACTGTATACCCCCTCCTTACCAAAAAAGTCTTTTTTTTCTTTTCTCTTCATGTATTTTACGATCACTCGCAGAAGGCATATGGCATGATTTGAATGAAGAACAAAAAAAGAGTAAATATCCTGTATTGATTCATATGATGAAATTGAAAAGTGGACGTATATATCATCATCGTCCCTTGCCATCTCTCTCCTCTCTCAACCCCCCCCCCCCAAAAAAAAATAAAACAAGAAATAAATTAAGACATACTCCCAGATCTCGATCACATCAAATCTGCCTTCTCCCTCTCCTCCTCCACTACCTTCTCAAACGCCTCAAACGCCTCTTTCGACATGGGATACGTATGCTTCTCCTCAGGATACACCCTACTCTTAACCTCCTCCCTATACCTCTCCAACGCACCTAGCGCCTCCCCCCAAACATTGCCATACTGCTTCACGAACTTGGGGAGGAAGCGACCAGGCGGAAAGTTACCAAGCATATCAACTTGCACGAGGACTTGCCCCGAACACGCATTGCCGGCCCCAATCCCAATCGTCGGGATACGCAGGTGTCGCGTGATGAGGTCTGCAACTTGCGCAGGCACAGCTTCAAGTACTACAGCGAAGGCGCCTGCATCTTGCACTGCCAGCGCATCCGCCAGGAGCGTGAGCGCCGAGGCTGTGGTTTTACCCTGGACGCGGAAGCCGCCGAGAGCGTTTTGGCGCTGGGGCGTTAGCCCGATGTGAGCGAGGACGGGGATACCAGCAGCAGTTATTTTGGCGATTGTCGGGGCCATTTCCGCGCCGCCTTCTAATTTTACGGATTTGACGCGCCCGGTTTTGATCATTGTAATTGCGGATTCGAGGGCTTGGGTTGGTGAGATTTCGTAGGTGCCCATGGGGAGGTCGCCGACCTGATTTGTGTTGGATTAGTTATTTGACATGGTTGTTTGAAGAGGGAGAGAGAAGTACGGTAAAGGCGGATTTTGTGGCGCGCGCGACGGATTTACAGTGGAGTAGCATTTCTTCCATCAGGACTTCGCCCGTGTCTTCCATGCCTAGGGCCACCATGGCGAGGCTGTCGCCAACGAGTATCATGTCCATGCCGGCGTGGTCAGCGACATGTGCGCTGGGGAAGTCATGGGCTGTAACCATGGTGATTGGCTCGCCCTTGCGGTAGAGTGCTTGCAGGGTGTTAAGGGTGACGGGTTTGCGTGTGTGTGTGGGCGGTGTGCCCAGTGGGGAATGCGAACTCCATCGGGATTGTGTGGCGGACAGTGTGATGCGCGGTATTGTTAAGGGTGAGGAGGGTTGTGGTGTAAGTCGTGAAGACACCCGCAGTGTCTTGGATAGCGCACGCGACATCATGGCGACACCTGCAAGGCTGCAGCGGCGGGGGTGATATTTTCTAAGGGGGAGAAAATGTGTCGCGGCGGTGGGGAGAATAGGGAAGCAGGGTGGTCAGCCATGATTTGCGGCGGCGAGCGTTCTCTTATGCTTTGGGACAATGTGATGATATCTTCAGCGAAGTTCTGAGCAGACGTTTAGAACGAACCGAGGATCATCGTTGGCCGAGACGGACAGGGGGGTGTGGTTGGTTCCTTTCTGGCTAGACAGGTATGTAATCATTGTAATTCCCCGGGATGAATGCCGAATACTTAGGCCCTCAACAATCTCCAATAGTTAGCTCCTTGATATTTTTCCTGCTCTTCTGTTTTGCAGTACATGTCCTTGGTAGGGTCGTCGTTGTCGTCGTCGGACAAGCGGTGAATTGGTGGGCGCAACCTCGGGAAAGCTGCGGCATTGCTCCACACTGATTGGGCCATGCCCGCCTTGGAGTGCCAGAAACGGAGTCCGAACAAGAGAGTATGGACGAGTAGAGCAGGCTTGTGGCTGAGGGCCTTGCAGCCTTTTTTCTCTCTCTGCCTACAAAGGCGGTAATGCTTTTGCACATCGAGTCATGCAATCGAGTAATGACCGGCTGTCCAAGGGGTCCCTGGACTGGCTGAACGATGCATGGATGGATCAGTGGACCATGCCTGAGTACATGCATAGCTTTGATGGATTCGAGTATGTATCATAGAGAGAGCATGCAATCTGTAGTGCAGCTCCTTATGCGCATAACGACTTTGGCTGCGAGAACTGTCCAGTCGCTCGTCATAAGGGTCGTGTCGACATGTTCGAGTACTTGGTTAGTGTGCCTAGACGTTACATGAATGTCGCTAGATAGCGAGCCATTGTGCATCTCGGCCGTAGAGACTGCACAATAGGTGTGTTTGAAAGTATTCGATCGATTGCTCGGCGGCGTGCGACATCTCGCCGATGGCTGGCCCAGGTGAGACGTGCGCAAGCGTGACACGCCGCTGCACTATCATCATCGCTCGTGATCTCGTGACGTCTCCCTCATCCTCATGCCTCGCGCCTGCCTGTTCCTGACTCCCAGCACGTTGCTCTCGACAAACACCACTCCAAAACTCATACACGCAATTCATACTGCACTCGACGAAATCGGCACCCTCATTTGACCAACACACCACCTGCCCTCTCCCAGCCACGGCGCCCCTCTTCCGCTATCGATAGCCCCGCCGCCCACTCCACAACAGCTCCGCCGCCACTCCGCCCTGCGCGACCACGCTACGAGCTCCCTACAACTCGGCTTGAATACAGGCATTGCGAGAACAAGACCTGACATACTCGCCTTTACACGTCCCGCGCCAAAATGAGTTCGCCAAAGAGACGTATCGAGACGGATGTATGTGGGACCTAGACCCCTACCAATGACTGTTGGATGGACAAGAGCTAATTGAGCACCCTTCCCGTAAATACAGGTCATGAAGTAAGTCGCATAAACACCCTGCGCACAGTACGATGCTAACAAGTAAATAGGATGTATGTCTAACAACCTGGCGCCTGTTGCAGCAATTCGCGCCACAATGATGGTGACACAAGAATCCCAGCTGACAGCGCCCAGGCTTATGAGTGACTATGAAGTAACTCTAGTCAATGACAACAGTGAGCGATTATCCTTTCACCCCATGAACACTCTCTGCTAACATGTCCTAGTGTCAGTTCATCTTACCGTCTCGTCCCACATGCATCCAACTGCTGACATGTCCCAGGCAAGAGTTCTATGTTAGATTCAAGGGTCCGTCAGAAAGTACGTCGGAATTTTCCTGTCTCACATACCATGTACTAACCACAGACAGCTCCATTTGAAGGCGGTCTTTGGAAGATACACGTCGAACTGCCAGACCAATATCCCTACAAGAGTCCCAGTATCGGATTCGTAAACAGGATATTCCACCCCAATATCGATGAGCTGTATGTCTTTGCCTTGTATCATCGCCTCGAACCATCTTCTGACATCAATAGCTCCGGCTCCGTCTGCCTGGACGTCATCAACCAAACCTGGTCACCAATGTACGACATGATCAACATCTTCGAAGTCTTTCTCCCCCAACTCCTTCGATATCCCAACCCAACCGATCCTCTGAACGGAGAAGCTGCCGCTCTTCTCATGAGAGAACCTAAGAGCTACGACGCCAAAGTCAAAGGTGTGTACAGTCGTAAAGTACTAGTGAATGCGGGCCAGGAACTAAAAATAAATAAATAGAGTACGTACAAAAGTACGCCAGCAAAGATACTGCCGAGGACTCTGACAAAGATGATGGCGATGATGACGAGATGAGCTCAGTCGGCAGCTACGAGTCTGGCGATGAAGATGGAGCTGCAGGCAACATGGATGATATTTAGATGACCATGCCGGGTTTGACCTGTCTTCGAAAACATCCCCTATAGCCCTTTTGTTTGCTTTCTCATGGCTGGACGTTCAAGGCGCTAGTGTGGCGCACACATAAGCTGGATTTCTTCATCTTTTGCTCTCTCTTGGACTACTTGGGTTGGGTTAACGT
Source organism: Bipolaris cookei (assembly GCA_002286855.1). Taxonomy (NCBI): domain Eukaryota; kingdom Fungi; phylum Ascomycota; class Dothideomycetes; order Pleosporales; family Pleosporaceae; genus Bipolaris; species Bipolaris cookei. The sequence continues at coordinate 87,463 of NRSV01000025.1, forward strand.
CCTAGTTTAGGCAACAGCATTCTCTGTTATGTTCTTTGTTCTTATATGAAATACCAAAGTAGTGTTCCTATTAAGTGCGGAATGAACATGTCATTTTCCGTGTTATCAAGTCTCCACCAACTTCCTTTTATGCATTCCACCACTTTCCGCTCACCTAGCTTCATTCCTGTTTACCTCCTAGTCAGTCCTGCCCTTTCATGCATGTTTGTTACCAGTGTATTGGTCTTAGCCACTACCAACATCAGACGCCCCGCTCAGAGCAGCATGGCAAACAGATAATACAACATTAATAGTCTGATATGCGGCTGCGCATTGGATACTCGCAGTCACCGCTGGAGGCTACTACCAAAAGGTCATCCTGTCACGGTGAGTGTGAGCTGACTTGACGTCACACGATGCCGTGCCGTCCCTTTCACTTTCACAAGACACTTTAGTCAAATGAAAACAATCCGTCCTCACTTCCTGATCTAAACTGGCATGTATATAAACACCCAGTTGCCAGCTTAATCCCTTTCAACCACAGCAAATATCAAATTTCATAGCATTCCTTGCATAAGGCATCGGTTCAACCCTTTCAAGCAAACAACCAATTATCCAAGCCAAACATGGCACTTCGCACTGAGCATGAGCCCGAAAAGCATCCCCGCATCACCTACGGTGCTAGAGATCGTCAATATCTCCACGCACACACTGGTGCTGGTGTCAATGCCCATCGCTCCGTCAGCGGTAGAGGTAACGGCCGTATCAGTTCCACATACAAACCAAACTACCACAGCAGTCAGAGTGCAAGCCACCGCCATGCTCGTATCTCGGCTCCCAACGTAGGTGCTGTAGAGCATCCTAATATGCACCACGGTCAGCACCACGGTAAGGGCGACAGCAACAGCACTGGTAAACCTCACACACAGCACCAGCACTACCACACTCGTCTTCCCAACGGCCATGATCGAGACGACGACGCAAACGCCAGTGCCGCTACACATCCTCCCTTCAATTACAAAACCTCTACTACCCCTGCTTCGCAAAACCCCGACACCATTACCATCACAACCTCCCACAACCGCACTCGCACCCTCGTCCTCGTCCCCGAGCGCCCTATCCTCCCCCCTAAACCCCGCCGCTGCATCGACCCCGTCAAGCGCGCCTTCACGAACCCCAATCTCCGCGCTATTTTGTCCGATAAGCCGTGGCCGACGAAGCGCAAAAAGGCGGCGGTGGAGAAGCCCGTGCTTAGGATGGGGATGAGAAAGGAGTATAAGTGAGTGAGCGCCCGTTAGAGTGGTTTTGAAGGGGGGGTTTCTAGGTAGCAGAGGTCAGAAAAAGGGGTAGGGGAAAGGGGGAAGGAGGAAGTGCAGGGATATGGATGGACGAGGGACGGCAAATACCCTCGATGATGACGAAAAGGGAAAAGGGGGTTAGGGATAATGATAGCTTAAATTAATCGAGGTACTACATGTATGGTATTACTATCCCATCTCGTGACTGGTTTGAGTGAAGTAGGTAGGGAAGGCTGGGGGAGTGGGGAGTGAATGTGGGGGATTCGGGGCATGACTAAGGATGTTGATCTGAGTTACACTTGACTAGGGTCGGTTTGGATGAAATGACGGGATTAGTGTGGTGTAAAGAGGTGTTGAGATTAAGGATGACGAGGACATGGCAGTAACATACTGGATCAACTGCAAGTCAAGTATTCGGACAAGATGGTGAGGTCGCTGGTTGCCAGTGTGTTATCTAGAACACATACACACACATACACAAAAAAAAAAGAGGATGTGAGAGGTATTCCGGATGGCATTTGAGCACTCATATATCTCCTAATTAAAGATGATAGAGATTCTACCTAGCAAATTGCTGCAAGCATACACACGTTTGTTCCATGAATGATTCTCCACAGCCAGTCACGCTCTCCCTGACATCTGCACACAACACTACGAACACTTGTGTGCACCCGAGCAGAACCATCAAACCATTCATTTCCTCGCTGCCTCATCCGCAATCAAAGCCTCAACATCCCGCTCCATAAGCCATGTGCGCACACTCTCCATAACAGCACTCAGCGTCTGACCACCCTGCATCACATCATCCAAATCATGCACCGTCGTCCCGCTCCTATGATCCGTGACGCGCTGCTGCCCCCAATTGTACGTCCGCACCTTATCACCGCGCCCCATTTTCGCCACGCCAATGACGCTTCGACGCATATTCGCCATTTCCTCTTCGCGTTTTTCCCGCCGAGATTGGGCTATGCGCGAGCGCAGCAGTGCCCACGCCTTCTCCTTGTTCTTGTGCTGTGATCGCGAATCTTGCATTGCGACTACTGTGTTTGTAGGCGTGTGTGTTAGACGGACGGCTGATTCGGTCTTGTTGACGTGTTGGCCTCCAGCGCCACTGGCGCGCATGACTTCGACCTTGACTTCTTTTGGGTCGATGTAGTAGTCGCTTTCTGGATCATCAAAATCATGTTCTTCTGCGGAGTTCTCTTGGAGACTGGGAAGCACGTGTACGGATGCGGCGCTTGTATGTGTTCGGCCTTTGGTTTCGGTAGCGGGCACGCGTTGCACCCGATGGACACCGGCTTCGCATCTGAAAACACTGTATGCATTTTCATCTTCTACTTCGATGATGGCTTCAGAAAGCGGTATTCCAGCTTCTGTCGTGCCGTTGACGTTTTCGTATTTCAGGACGTTAGTCCGGAAGCCATTGCGGTTGCAAAAGGCCTGATACATGCGAAACAGATCGCCGGCAAAAATGGCAGCTTCTGATCCGCCTGCACCAGGTCGTATCTCCAGTAAACATGGCAAGTGCGCAAAAGGATGTACAGGTACCAAGGAAGTGATGAGATTTTGAGAGGCATCGGCGAGTTGGGTTCGTGTTTCCGCTAGGTCGTCCGAAGCAAGTGATCGTAATTCTGGATCGGTAGAGGAATCGTGTATCATCGAGGTAAGTTCTGCCACAGACTTAGTCCAGATCAGCATCCATACTGCTTGTAAAATGTGCCTGTTCTATGCCTACCTCGTTGGCCTTGTTCCATTCTCCCAGAGCATTCACAATGGGGCTGTACTCGCCCAGTTTCTTCGCTGCATGCGTATCAAAGCCATTGGAAAGCTTTTCTGTGAGTACTTTATGCTCGGAAGTGATTGCCTGAGCTCGAGCAAGGAGGGCTGGCGGTATGGATTCGGGTGATGCAGCTTTTGTAGTATTAGCAACATACCATAAAACATAGATTCAAACTACTCACCAGAGCTTTGCAGACGAACACTTCGCTTAAGAACCGGTCTACCTATACGCGAAAGGCAGCTCCGACATATCCAGGGCGCTGCAAGCATAGTCGTGGACATGCGCAGAATTTCAACTGTGACGAAATTCTCAAAGTCTCCAATGCGCATTCCGATCGGTTCGGAACGTATGCACGTGACGTCGTCTCTCACGCTCGCAAGGGTCTCACCGCTTTAACCACCTTCCGCATGCATATCGTTCGCGTTTTGCCATAAACGTCATGGGCACTTATCGGAGGCCGCTGCACCCTGTCCCGAGGTACTTATCGAGCTAGATCGGCACTATAAGCGGCATCGACCATCTCCGGGGATAACCGTCGTACATAAAGCTATGTCAAGTACACATTCATAAACTTTCCCAGTATTCATAGCAAAGCTCCAGAAGCTGCCCCAGAGCTCCAGATACCTCCAGAGATAATGCCTACTCCACGACGAAGCAAGAGGGCCAAGGTCAATCACGACCCGGAGCCTGAACCTCAAGCAAAGAAGCAGCGGCTCGCAGAAGCTACTGTTGCAGGCAATCCAAATGTGTATCCTCATCCTGAACCACAGTTTGTCCACTTCCCTAGCCGGCGCTCCGTGCTGCACAGCACAAAGGGCATCGTGTCCAGCACGCAACCACTCGCCTCAGCAGCTGGCATTGAGATTCTGAGGAAAGGCGGAAATGCAGCTGTATGACGTAATCTATTACCATTACCATGTGCAATAACTCACGATTTACCAGGATGCGGCTGTAGCTGTGGCGGCAGCTATCAATGTCACTGAGCCAGGTTCTACTGGCATTGGTGGTGACATGTTTTGCTTGTACTACGATGCAAAGACAAAGAAGGTCTCGGCGCTGAATGGATCTGGCCGCTCGGGCGAGAACGTCACACTTGAGAAGGTCAGGAAAGATCTTAATCTCGCGGATGGCCAACATGGCCAGATACCAATGGATCACGTGCTTGCAGCGACAGTTCCTGGCGCAGCGGCAGGGTGGGTTGACTGCGTTGAGCGCTTTGGAAGTGGAAAGGTCACCATGGACGATGTCCTCGCGCCTGCTATTGAGCTTGCAGAGAAGGGCTTCCCAGTGTCTGAGCTATCTGCAACCTTTGTGAGTAAAATCAAGTGCTTTCAAGAGATGCCTACTGAGACTGTGATAGTGGGCAGCTAGCGAAGCTGACATTCGACGTGCTTCACCCAACGGCCATGAAATGCTGAAAAAAGACCCGTCTGCCAAAGATGGCTGCAGGGCACCGAGAGCAGGTGAAATCATGAAGAACACTACCATAGCGAATACATTCAAGCTCCTCGCCAAGTACGGAAAGAAGGGCTTCTACGAAGGAGAAGTCGCGGAACAGCTCGTAAAAGTGGTGTCAGATCTTGGTGGCTACCTCACTCTGGACGACCTTAAGCATCATGCTGAAACTGGGTCTGAGGCCGTCGACCCCATTTCGCTGAAATACACTGGCCAAGGCGTAGGAGAGAATACTAATGGCGGCATCGAGCTGTGGGAGCATCCACCAAACGGCCAGGGCATTATAGCTCTGATGGCGCTGGGCATCATCCAAGAGCTGGAGAAACAAGGCAAGATCCCCAAATGGAGCGTCAAAGACCACAACAGCACAAACCACCTGCATACTCTAATCGAAGCGCTCCGAATCGCCTTTTGCGACGCGCACTGGTTTGTTACCGACCCCAATGTGGTCAAGGTACCTTCAGCAGAGCTCATTTCGGAAAAGTACCTGGCAGAGCGCGCAAAGCTGTTTAATCCAAAGAAGGCCATTTCAGCCCCAGTCCACGGATCGCCGGCACATCTGCAAAGTGATACGGTGTACTTTTGCTGCTCGGATCAAGACGGCAACGCCATTTCCTTCATCAACAGCAATTATGGCGGCTTCGGCACCGGCATCATACCCAAGGGATGTGGCTTCACGCTGCAGAACCGCGGCGCAAACTTTAGCCTGGACAAGGGTCATCCCAATGTTTTGGCGCCAAGGAAGCGACCATATCATACCATTATTCCCGGTCTGACCACGCATATCAACGACGGGAGCTTGCACTCTGTGTACGGTGTCATGGGCGGCTTCATGCAACCGCAGGGTCACGTGCAGGTGCTGCTGAATCAGGAGGTGTTCAAGCTCAACCCGCAGGCTGCGCTCGACTCACCGCGTTTCTGCATCGGAGCCGGCATGCCAAGCGCAGACGGAACTATGACGGATGCGACCATTTACCTGGAAGAGGGCGTTGATGCAAAGGTGGTCAAGGAGCTCAAGGCACTTGGACACAGTGTGGAGCAGCTGAGTGGTTACAAGCGGGGCATGTTTGGCCGAGGCCAGATAATCAGGCGGCACGAGGATGACGGCATGCAGGTTTGGAGCGGAGGTAGCGACATGCGGGGTGACGGCGCGGCAGTGCCGTTATAAGTCTGTGTGTGTGTGTGCGTGGACAGGTGGCTCGTGGAGTTGCATAACGTCTCAAACGACCTTTAGTCATGAGTTTAACGTCAGTCACGAATAACCAGTAACTATGGTCTGGGAGAGTTGAATAAACGGGTATCGTATTCACTCTATATTTTCCCTGTGTCGAGTTAGCGCATGTGTCCTTGGTAGCCAATCATTGTCCCAATGGCTTTGTCTTGCCATTCCTTTTCCTCCAACTCCGAACTCCGTTGTCAATCTCCTCTATTGTCGCACCATCCCTGATAAGCTGCATTGTAACGCCTAGCACCTCTACGTTTTTATTTCGAGCCTCGTCGTCAAAGAAGAGCATGTCTTCATACTCGAGGCCGCTGTCCCTGTGTATGCGCTCAAAATGCGTCGTTTTGTTGCCGGGATATATTTGCAGGTGGTCAAAGTAGTCGATTGCGCGGGATGAAGAGCCAGATGGGCTGGGTATCCTGAGCAGCTTAAGCATCTCGCGACCGAGATCTGGGGCGCAGGTGCGAGAGGCAGCGCCGACGAGAATATTCTTGGCTTTGAGCTATGGTAGCTTGGTTAGTTGTCGATGTGGTCAGATAGGGGATATGGAGCGGTCATACTGCTTCTAGGATACCCCCGACGTCACTGTAGAAGCCGAAGCCCTCGCCATATCGGTCCTTTGCTTTTAAGCCGCCTTCAGTAGGCTTAAGCGGGGCTGTAACGTGCGTGTCTACCCAAAAGGGCCAGAGAGTGTAATCGAGGTCGAAAACGACTATTTTTGGAAGCGGCAGGCCATCTGTGAATGTGGCTGGCCACCGGACCTTTGCTGGGGACGCTGTGGTGGTAGTGGTATCCGAAGTGGGGGTGTTGTTTGAGGGAACGCGGCGGGGCATGGTTGACGTTGGCGGGCGTACACAGTAGTGGTAGTGAGGGTTTTGTTGGTGAGACGACAGCGGAAGGGGACGCAAGAGTTGTTAGAGACAGGGAGTGAGATTCGGCCAGATTGGGTGTTTTAGTCTAGGCAAACAGCCGCATGTAGCGCGTTGGTTGCAAAAAAAAGACAGGCAATGACGTAGACGCGCTGAATCGGCATAGCTGGGTGTCAGGTAAAGTACTGATGTCCAGAACACACAAAAGGATCACAGCGCCGAGCATACACTGTGCAGATACCCATTTCGCGTTTCTCCCTCAAGAAAAAACCCCCAGAGATACAGGCCCTGGTCCCTATAGGTGCTCCATGGAGACCAGCAATATATCGCCGGCGCGGTACATGGGTTTTGGGACGCAAGTGTGGCGGATGCCCGATTAGATAAGGAATAGCTGCGAGAAAAACAAAGGCAGCGAGGCGTGAAACGACAGGTAATTTCCAGCAGAGGATTGGCGGTGACGGGGGCGAGGGCGGGCACATGGCTATACCTAAGTCTATTATCTAGTAAACTCTGTTTGTGGTTGAGGGTACTAGGCCTCGGCTGACACGGGGAAGGGTGGTTCATATGGGAAGTTTCCAAGACGCCTGTTGCTGACTACATGTATATCACGTCTTCACATACGCCGTACCCTTGTTGGCCGCTTGTAGTTGCAGCGAGGCTTCGCAGGGCATATCCAGGTAGCCAGGGCGAGCGTGTCCCAACATGTGCATTCATATGGACATGGCTGCAGTGGGCTGGCCGTGGCGACATGGTGCAGCACTGGTCTGGCGCACCTTCCCCTTTCAGTCGGCCAGCCACTAATACGTACCAGCCCCGCAAATAACGGGCGCCGGAAGGAATCCCGCCTGACTTGTCGCAGCGGCGTCGACAACCCTTCCACTACTACACTCTTCTCGCACGCACACAAACACACATATTGCCTGCGCACTCATGTCGCCGTAATCCCGCTGTCTCCAGGGCCTCGATGGCGGCAATAGGTGCTCGTTGTACAATATCCAGTCGCGATCACCAACAGATCGCTTGCCAGTTCCTTGTCACCCCTCCGCAATCTCCGCGTGTGCACTTTCCACCTCTGCCATTTACTACGCAGCGGCCCATTGACCTCCAGCACAACAGCGGGTGACACCCCGCCAATCATCCGCCACAATGGCCGACTTCAATGAAACAAGATCTCCCCTTACAAACGACAATGTCCAGGCCTGGGCCCGCCATCACTTTGCCGCGCCCTTTCGCGCTTTGCCGCGTGCTGCCAGGCTGCAATGGATCGAGTTTGACGAGAGCTTTACTATCAGCAGAGCTATCTGGCGCTCCCTCGGCCGCTCTACTCATAAGCAGCTGCTCGTCATTGGCGGTTATGCCCCAGGCCCCACCGGCGACGACGATGAACCCATTGACCGTGTCACAGCCCACGTCCACGAGGACGAAGCAGAGGTCAGCTTTTATCGCATCACCGAACTGGAAGACGGCAGCAATGAGCTGTTGTCGGTAAATAGCACCAGCACCGTTGCCTTTCATGCCCCATTTTGTGACGTCGGTGACGATACCGGAGGTTCAAAAGCCATCCACCGCGTATCTGCCCTCATTCTTTACTATTTTTTGGCTGCAGGCCACGTGAAAGAGCTATCCCGCACACGATCAGATCCTACAATGTTTACCAGGAATTTTCGCGACGCTTGTCTGTGGGTTCAGAATGAAGGCGAGCGTCCATTACTACCACCATCGAGAAAATCAGAACCTTCAACACCGTTCGAAAAGGATCCAATTACTGTCCGGCCCAAACGCTCCTCCACTGTTTCAATAACCCGTCCCGTATCTGACGAATATCAACACCCTCCAATGAAACGCGCAGCAACAGACAGCTTAAACATTAAAATTAAACGCGAACGCGACGAAGACTACCCAAACATTCCTCCATCTGCCATCCGCCCAAAAAAGCACCCCCGTCGCACTCTCAGCGAACAAATCGTTGTCCCCTCGAAACTCCAGGAATCCACGTCGATCGCATCCTCAGGATCTATTCTCAGTCCACGCAGTCCTGCTCCGGAGCGCGTCAACCGCGCCCTAACCGACCGAATTAATCACCTCAAAGATGAAAACGCCGGCCTCAAAGCCTCATTAAATGGTCTCGAATCAGAAAAATCCGACCTTCAGCAGCGCATGGCCAGGGAATCCCACGCATATCGTAGTATGCAAATCGAATCCGACGCCCTAAAACGCGAAGTAGAGGGCATGAAGCGCGAAATGAACGCCATGAAAGAGCGCCTAGAAGGCGTCGAGTCTTCTGGCGAAAAGATGCGCCTGGAGGTACAAAGATTAGTAGTGGTAGAGAACGCGAGTAAAGAATTCCGAAAAGAGCTAAGAAGCGAAGTAGACGGGTTAAGAGGACGTATCGAGCGAAGCGAAAAAGAAGCCGAAAATGCAAAGGAAGAGCTATTGGCTGTACGACGCGGATTATCAAAGGAATTGAGCGAAGCAGTCCAGCAATGGGGCGCGTGATGAAGAAAAAAAGAATTCATGACTTGGACACGTTCAAAATGTATGGGCATAGTCTTTTTTTTCTTTTTCGTTAAGCCCATCGTTCTTGCTATCCTTTCTTTCCTGTCTCTCGATCATGCTTCTGATCTGGTTTGGCCTGGTCAGCTTAGATGCGGTATCCGCGCTACGATCCCCCGAACTCTCCCCGCCTATATGTTCCACCGGGAACCCCCCGGTAGCGTTTTTTTCTCTTTTCGTCCACCAATCGGGTTATATATAGTACTCCCGTGGTCCCTTTTTATTTCTTTCATCTATCTCTGTAGGCGTTTTTAATTATTCTTCTCCTTGCTCCATCTATCTTATGTATGTCTTGTTCTATTTTTAGTATATATGAAGCAAGCGGCATCGTCCTCCTCATCATCATCATCATCATGATTGGTCAGATGTGGTAGGGCAAAGGCGTATGTATGCATGCATGTATGTTTGTATGAAGCAAGTATTAGGTTAATTTTTTTGGAAGTCGTTTGTTTAGTAAAGTCACTCATGGAGTTGAATGGAATCAATTTTCAAAAATATGAAGCGATTGTTTTTGGAGTTGCTCACTTTGCGAAAGTCACTGCGATTTGGAAATGCCATGTCATGTGATTATCGCGGGTTTAGGTCGAATATACGTGAGCTGTTGAATGGACTGTGTAGCTAGCTAGCATAAGCGTGAACCGGGTGCAAGCAGCAAGGTACGAAGCATGTGCGCGCGGGGCTAAAGAGGGTTTGCACGAATGCATGAGGGTTGCCAAAAGACAGGTGTGTGTATTCAAGATTCTTGTCTATCTACGTGCGTACAATGTTCTCTTCTTATGCTCTCTGCTTCGGTCCTATTGCAGGGATTGCCCTCTGCTGTGTGCGGGGTAGAGCTTCCGAGCCATCCAATCGCTGTAACCTTATTACTTATACGGACATGAGCAGAGAAAACAATAATCTAATTACCATGCATTGAATATGTTCATATACACCCCAGTCTGTCTAACCAGAAAAAGAAACCAAACGAGCCTTTCAAATGCAAAATCTATATCCTTCTTAACTCCGTTTACTTACTCATACGACAACCACTTCCATCAGTCCACTTGTAATCAACATCTCAACTTCCCTCACATATCTCCCGCTGAACCCTAGGCGCCGCAGACATCTTGACCGCGTACTTTGAACTAGCAAGATTAAACTTTGCTTCATGCTCTGTCACACATCGGGCAGCCAAATTAGCAGCAGTAGTGCTAGTATCACGCTTGGAGCGGCGCTGTCGGTGAGTAATAGTGACGGGGGCGGCAAACTTGAATTTGGTAGGTTGGTGGGCGTCATCGGTGTCGGTGTCAGTGTCAGTATCGGAACTATCTGATTGAGATGATGATGATGATGATAATGAAGGGGGAAAAGGGGAAGAGGAAGATGACGCAGGGCTGATCTTGAGACGGGAGGTCTTGGTAAGCCGGGTCTTGCGGGGTAGGGGTGAATTAGGAGGGGAAGGGGAGGCGCAGGAATGAGGGGTGCCTGCCTATCCCGCTTGATTCGGCGGTCGAGGTTTGGGATTGCGAGGGACTGGGTGGGGGGGTAGGAATGTCATCTAGATCGATAAGGTTGGGGGTTTGGACTAGTGGTGGTGGCAACGGCGTTATAGTAGATGATGCAGTTGACTGCTCCGCTGGAGTGTGCCGCTTGCAAACGCCACCAGGCTTCTGCACCTCGCTGCCGGGCCCATGTCGCTCTTTAAATCTACGAACCCAGAATGTTAGAGAATCTGGAAATGATCGTGGCGCAGGCATACTTTCAGTTGGCGGCTCTAGACCTTCACTGCCTGCTCCTCCTCCTATTTTGCGCTGCATCCATGTTAGTGGCTTGGCAGGAGAAACTGCATTCCTCTCCCTCCACCTGGGCATGCCCCGGGTGAAACCTAGTTCGCGAAGCTTTTCAGTCCCAGGCATTTCGTGCTTGTATTTGCACCCCGTGTGCATCCATCTGCATTCGCCGGTTGCAATCCAGTGCGTACAATATACTTTTTTCGAGGCATCTGGGCCGGGGTAAGAGCTGTACCTAGATCGCTGGGTATGCCTATGGTACACCGAAGCTATGGCGTCAGCTAGCGACGACTGTCGTTCGGCCCCGGTGGTGGGCAGCGTGCCAAGGCATTCGTATGTACCAGCTGCTGGTGATTGCGGCGACAACCAGTCTGGGCGACCAAGAGCTGTGTTCATGTTCTACGACTCAGTCCGGAAATTGTGGTCGGGCGCGAGATATTGAGGTTTCCCATCTGGAACGCAGTGCGATGGCCCATTGTTGGTAATGGGCGCTTGCACTGAGAGCACAGAGGGCGCGTCTTTTGTCTCCTTGAATAGCTTCCAGCCCTAGTCTGACATTTGACGATGCGTAAGTTGCCGCGGAATCCCCTTGAGTTGGAATGGTAGCTGGTCGGCTGGTATGAGTGGGACCATGGTGTTTCTGCGGAGAAGATAGCAGCGGAGATCTTTTGGTGACGAGCAGATATTCTGATGTTGGGTGGCCATGGTGGAAACGATACGTGCTATACTGGTAATTAAAGATTGCAGATATGATGACTGGATAGAAAATGAAAGGTGAAACACAGAAACCAGAGGTCCGATTTATTCGCCGTTGGACAACTGTGCTTGAGACAGCAAGCAGACACATTGGACAAGCCAGCAAACGGCTTGCCATCAAGGTGCAGGCACCCGACAAGCTATTGCTGATGGCCACTATCCGCATCACTGCCTGCTGCCATCTTGCTTGCAATTTATGTCTGCATGGAGATCAGTATCCGGTAACGGCAAGCAAAGATAGTGCAGAACAAGCAGAGAGCAGCTGTGCGAAGCCGACATTTGCCCGCAGCTCTCATCAGTGTTGGTGACGTCAATTGTGTTCACATGACCCGAGGTGCGACAGGCTCCGAGACCTGCTAGCAAGACGTTTGACATGAGGCTTGGGAGAGGCTGCTAGTTATTCTGTTGGGTTTGTAAAATTAGGAGTAGAATTCGGAGATTACTCCAGGGCAGCTGAAAGCACGGTATGTAAAGTTTGCTTTGCAGCTGACTAGTAATCATCCGTAGGGACCCGGGCTGCATTGGCTCCGGCATTCATGACTACCGGAGCGCTAAATTGCTTGACAACACCACTCATGGGGCACGGAGCCTCTCAGCGTAGCTGATGCTTTGGCTGCGACGGCATATGGCCCTATTCAGGGCTGTGATGAGCAACCCACATCTCCGCGCTGTCATCCCTGTGCAGATTGATTGGCGTCATGCTCGAATCTGCCGAAACAGACTAACCCTTATGTACCCCAACACCAAGCTTGTTCTGACAGCGCTGTCACCTGGGAAGTCCGATATTTGAGATTTTCCATACTCGCCTCGGAGCGTCCTACTGTACCAAGACCGCCTTGCTGCTATGGTACCTTCTCCTCCTAGCCTGTTTCACCCCATGGTCAACATGCCGACCGTGTGGATAGGAAAAAAAAAGTTATACAAAGTTCTCTCTTGTGAAACAGTGACCTTCAGCAGTCGTTTTCTGGCACCTTGTGTCAACGCCTAATCCCTGTACCCCACGTCTGTATACGAATGGGCCTCTTCATACGAGCTGTTTGTCATCGCCCATCTACCTGTGTATGCGACTAATAAGGCGCTGATCAAAGTCACTATAATGGCTCGGGAAATAAGTATTGCTTAGTCCATGCAACCCGCGAGTCAGTGATGAACGAGATCTCCGTTACTAGGCTGCTGCTGCGTCTCCGAGGTCCACGGCGCCTCTGCCATCCTAGTTCAAGCAATGTACCACTTGGCTGGGTCATGCGGTAAAGAAACCAAGGCTTTAGTGTCTGTCTAATAACCCTGCTACTCTTCCTCACGTCCCCATCTTGTACCCTCAGGATCCTCTTGGAAAAAATACCTCCACCTAACATGGACCTCTTCTAGCGAATCATGAAACGACGTGTGATCTACAAAGCTCGACAACTGACGATACTAATCGAACGAAGAGGTCCACCACCATGACATCCGATAATCGGAAGCAAGAGGTCCTTGCGGTAGCAATCCTTTTCTTCGTCTTGACATGGGTCACTGTCTGCTTGCGAGTCTATGTACGCCTGTGCCTGAGAACAATATGGGGAAAAGATGACTCGTACATGGTTGCGACACAAGTACGTACAATATTCACCTACTAACGCTGCGACACTAACCGAGCTTTACAGTTAGTATTCACTATTTACCTCTGCTTTCAAATCGTTGCAGCGGTACATGGAACTGGTCAGCATCGATGGCGTCTAAGCGATCACGATGCAAAGACCGCACTACTAGTTAGTCCTATGCCTTTTGTCTCAACCCCAGCTACTGACTCAAGATAGTTTTGGTACTTGTGCGAAGTCATGTACGTAGTGACCAACGGCCTTCTTAAGTTTTCGATTGGATATTTCTATCTCCGAGTCGCAGTCAAGCGAAACTACATTTGGTGCATAAGGATACTTATGGGAGGTACTGTCCTGTGCTGCTTGATTTACTTGTTCTTGGTCATGCTCCAGTGTTCTCCTGGTAAGTCCTGCTTCAGAAATTGTACGGCATTTGTGTTGATGATGTTCAGTCTCGGCATTTTGGGAGATACATCCTGCTTCAAGCAAATGTATACCAAAAGGCCCAACCCTAGGCATCAGTTACGCTCTCGCCGCTATCAACGCCATGGCCGATTGGATATTGGGATTACTTCCTTTCTGGATGGTCTGGAGCCTGAATATGAAGACGAAGACCAAGATCCTGGTTGCGTGTATCCTCGCGTTTGCTGCCATGTATGTCGTTCACAATGTCAGCTTACAAAGTGCTAACAATCGGTTAGTGGAAGCACAGGCACCGTCGTACGCATGGGATACATACACACACTTTACGAAGGTCCGGACTTTCTCTGTATGCACTTCCGTTTCTCTTAATACAAAACAACATCATTCCATTCGCTAACTGCGCTTTCTAGATGCTACAACCGATGTCGCCATATGGAGCACAGTGGAGCCTGGCATAGGCATCGTGGCAAGCAGCATCGCAACCTATCGACCGCTAGTATACCACGTACTGCAACTTCTCGGCTTCGCAGACGCACCCTATGAGCAAAGCACATCTTTCGAGTACAGCAGAAAAGGCCGCGATTACCGCCGCAGCCTGAGCGTATCGGATCTCGTGCCTACGGAAATGGGAATCATGACTTCACACGTCACTGGGCCTGCTCCAGCAGGTTGGGGCGGCGCCCCACGGACTCCGAGAATTGTCATTTCAGACGATATGTTGCCGCACACTACGCCAGACGGCCAGATCTTGCAGACAGTATCGGTCCACCAGCAAAGCGAAGGACCACCAAAACTCGAGCTGCGGGCCAGCTTCCACAATAATCTTGCTAGAGGCAGTATGTTTAGTCTTGGAAGATTTCGAATACCCGAATGAAACACCCGAATGAAATACCCGAATGAAATACTCGTATTTAATTTTACTTACGACTGTGCCTAATATTGATTTTTTGTATGGATATGGTGTTTATAAACAAGATTTCGTCATATGGGATTTGCATGTTATTGGTGTTCTGATCAAGCCCAATGTTCATCACATACTCTTTGTATTAAACCAAAGGCCATACCCACTACAAGTCGTCTCTGCAGAGACGCCAAACACTCTACCCCTCAAACTTTGCTTCCTCTCCAGACCCACCCATCCAAAGTACTCCCACCACCTCACCACCCCAATCACCCCTCCTTATCCCCACCCATCCCCTTTCTCTCATGCACCTCAACACACCACTGAATGGCCTCCTGCCACGTCCCATACATCTCCCCATCATCCACCGTCCACCCCCTCTCCTCCAGCTCGCGTATCGCCATATCGCGAAAAAACCACCAACTCGGCAGGAAATTCAGCTTCGCCAGCGCCGCGAGCTTCAGCGGTGAAAACAGCGATCCGTACTGGCATGCGCGCTGTAGCAGGTTTCCGTGAGTGAAGGAGACTTGCCACATGGCGTAGGCGATGTCGTTGATGTGGGTTGTGGTGAGGCGGGTGGCGGTTGGGGAGGCGGGCAGGAAGTGCGGGTTGGATTGCAGGACGTGGGCGAGGAGGTTGGAGAGGAGGGAGGTTACTTCGGCGTTAGTATTTGCGGGATGTGGGGGTGCGACTGGTGGGAGGAAAGGGGAGTGGAAATCGGTCGGGGGCTGGTAAGTTGGTGAGTTGGTGGCCTGGTTGAAGGACTCGTTGATAGCCAGGCTGATGGAGTGGTTGTAAGGTTGTTTCATCGGCTGGCCGAAATGCCGGTTGGTGGGCTGTTGGGTGGGCTGTGTTGCTGTTAGTATGTTTCTGGCTTGTAGTTCGCAAGTCATGGCTTCAGAGTTGCTTTGAGATTGCGACTAGTTGTACAGATGTGGTACACTTACGCTGGTGTCGGTGTTGTTCATTTCATCCGCAGAAGCATCCGGCGGCGGGGTCATCTGGGCCACTGGTGCTATGGGTCTATAGCGGTGGATATTGAGTTGTTGATTAGGAAAGTTCATCTAGTAAGTTTCCGTCAATTTTTGTCTCCGTGATACTAAGGGCAAACACACCTTGGCTTTGATCTTTCTTCTATTCGCCACGGTACGGAGAGTATCAACGACTGCTTTCTCAGACTTTCGACGAATCAAAATCTTTCGTTTCTTCCAGGTTCTATATGCGAAGTGATAGTGAAGTTATCAACTGCTACTAGGCTTTTATAGAGTGAATGAACCTAGAGTTGAATTCACAAGTCCCCACACGACCTGAAAAGTCTCCTTTCACTGCTCACCTTTTCTGATTTTCACTTGTTTCGTTGGTAGTAGCGTAGCTTTTATTACTGTAGTGAATATTGAGGTACGCTGAAGTAATGTGAATGAGAGGGAAGAAGATGTGATGGTAAACCGTGAATGTGAAGCGTGTGTGGAATGAGCAAGCCTATTAACAGATATCCTGTACGCATGAAATGACATAGGCAAGGTAGTGACTGTGATACTAAAGTAAAATGTCAAGTTCGGTCGAGCATGACACAGGCAATTACGATGTGCCAAACTTTTTCCAGTTGCCTTGTTAAAATTTATGTGAAGCAGAGCCACTGCTGTAAAAGTCTTCAAGAAGGTGCGCAACCTCTGCTTCGCACATAGTTGGGCAGCTCGATTGAACCCAACAAGCCACGTACTGAGATACGAATGACTGAAATTGCATGTGTAATTGTTAAGCATCTTTGTAGTGAAGTCAAAGTAGGATATTGAACATGGTACGGGAGTGGAGGAAACGAGATGAGGCGAACGT
Organism: Bipolaris cookei; assembly: GCA_002286855.1. Lineage (NCBI taxonomy): Eukaryota > Fungi > Ascomycota > Dothideomycetes > Pleosporales > Pleosporaceae > Bipolaris > Bipolaris cookei. Next base: position 103,878 of record NRSV01000025.1, read on the forward strand.
GAAGAATGTACAGCTTGGCGGAATTCATCAAATGAAAAGGTAGATATATTCTGAATACCCATGATAGCCCATGTTCAGGATAAAATTCAAAATCTGAGCATGGTAGAAGGATCTTCTTGGATAGTTAAATTCGCCACAAAAATGGTACCACACTGTACCTGGGTATCGTTGGTCCCAGAATAACCACACCATCATTCCAAAGTTCCTCTCTTGCAATAGAATATGGATGATGTATCTCACTCTGAATGCTTTGCACCCATCGCCCTGTCAGTTTCCCGCAAAATAGAGTTTGACCTGAGGCACAAACGCTAAGCCTGCCCACGCGCATTCACCTTCTGCTTCGCTCTCGTCTTCTTCTTCGGGGGTGGTGTTTCCTCTTCATCAGAATCGCCAATATCCTCTTCTCCAGATTCCATCACCTCATCTTCACTCTCTTGCTTGGCCTTCTTTTTTGAGCGGCTGTTTATTTTCTGCTTCTTCCGGTTGGTTTCGAATGCTTCCTCAGGCGGTTCCTCCATAGGCATTGATCGCTTGGAACCTCGTGATTTGGGCGCATACTTGGCCTCAAGAGAATCAAAGAAGTTGCCTGCTCGTGCCTTTTGTCGTTGTTGGATCAGAGCTGCCAGTCCTGCTATGTCATCTTTGTCACTCTTCTTGCTATTGAGCTTTGCCTTCGTCTTTGCTTTTCCCTTGGTAGGTTCCGCCTTCTCTGTCTGTTCCTGAGCCTGCTGCTTGTCGAAGGTTTCACGCCTCTTCCTCTCTGCACCCTTGGCTTTTTCGCGCGTCTCATCTGTCTCTTTCTCATATGCAGCATATGAACTAACCGTGCCATTGGCAATCTCTTCGTCTAGAATCTTCCTGAACCGCTCATCGTCCACCAAGATATCGGATAGCATGACAATATCGTATACTTTGTTCAAGTTGCCCTTGGTCTTCTTGAATGCGTTGATCAAGTCCTTGCGCTCCTCTTCGCTGCCTTTGTATTCATCAGAAATCTTATTGATAGTTTCTTCGTTGATGATATTCCTAAACTGCTCGCGGAAGAAGTCGAGCCAGTTGAAGTCTTCGTCGTCTTCCAGGGTCTCCGCTGTACTTCCGGTGAGATCATAACGTTTACGCCTTCGGTCGTCGGAAAGTACTGCATATGCGAATGCGATCTCTTGAAAGGCCTTGTTGGCGGCTTCTTTCTCATCGGGCGCAGCCTTGTCTGCAGTTGTCAGTAAGGGAGGAGCTAAATACCTAACGAGGGGGCGTACCTGGATGACACTTGAGTGCCATCTTGCGATATGCCTTTTTCACATCATCCGCTGTTGCTTGAGACTCAAGGCCCAGAACCTCATATGGGTCAATAGTAGGTGGGCCTTCGTCACCAAGATCATGCTCTTCGCCTTCACTGTCATGATGATTGGCGGAGTCTTCTTCCATGGGATCTTCGGCCTCTGTATTTTTGCGTTGTTTCTTCGCCATGTTGTTTGATTGTTGTGTTGGTATGGAAGTGAAGCAGTACTAAGTTGGTAAATCGAGGGACGCGACGCGACAGTGAGCCCGGACTTAGCGGAGCTAAGTGGCTCCACTGTTCCCTCTATCACCTGTTGACCAGAACACGCATTATTTCATTCACCTTCCCTCGCCAGAAATGTCAACATTACTCGACTGGGATGGCCCAGTGCCTCCTATGCCCGGCCCAGATCCCAACGACCATCTCCAGTACATGCGCCTTGCCCTCGATCAAGCGCACGAATCACCGCCAAAGCCCTCGAACTTTCGAGTGGGCGCCTTATTGGTCGATGCAGATACTGGCACGATCTTATCAAGGGGCTACACTCTAGAATGCGAGGGTAATACGCATGCAGAGCAATGCTGTCTTCTGAAGTTTGCCAAAGAACACAACTTGCCAGAAGAACGGGTTGGCGAAGCCCTTCCTCCAAATACCTCCGTATACACTACTATGGAGCCTTGCAATCTTCGACTAAGTGGCAACCTGCCATGCACAGACCGGATCATCAGAGCCAAGGGGGAAAATGGAGAGCAAAAAATTAAAAGGGTCTACCTAGGCGTCAAGGAGCCAGAAAAGTTCGTTGGCGAGAATCAAGGAAGGAAAAAATTGGAGGAAAATGGTATCGAATGTATTCATATACCTGGCCTGGAGGATCGGATATTGCAAGTCGCTACCGCAGGCCATGTACAGTGAATGATTGTATATTAGAATGTTCAAATCCACGGGTAGGATGCATGAAATCAGATCTTCACATGACATGAGCAAATTGCAACAGAAAAGCGCCGAAGGGAATCGATCAATACAATCGTAGCACCTCCAACATAGAGAATATATGAGGGCGCCAGTCGCAGTTTTAGAAATCATAGTAACAGTAAAATTTAAATACATAATTCAACATCGGAGGTCGGTTCCCGCTCACGAAATCCCCCGCGTTCTCGAGATCGTCTGGCTCAATCTTAACTGGGAAGACCGATGGCGTCATGACTATTTCCACACGAATGCATCCCACCACCAGCCCCGATGAAGACGCATTGCGCAGCCAAAGAACGCACACCTAACAAGCAACCCATCGTGCTCAATTTTCCAATATGACGCGTTTCACAAACGCACGTGGTCAGGGCAATCCCAAAGAAAGAAGTCTCTTGGACACAACGGCGTATATTAATTCGTATCTCTGACCCCGACAAATCTCACTTGCCTTCTCACAATGCTAAGCTACATCCGCCCAGCTCCTAGCCAAATACTCCAGACCTTCACAAAACCCACGTGCACTCGCATTCTCAGACCCAGCAGAGCAACCATGACGACCTCAGCTTCAAACATCAACATCGAGACTAAGGACGTGCAAACCGCACCTGGCGTTACCTTGAGTGAATCGCAGCAAACAGTCGTACGCTCAGTACTAGACCTCTTCGCCGGCCGCCCTTCGTTACGCAAACTGTCGCTGTGGCGCGACGATGCTACCTTTGTGGACCCTCTTACCATTGCCCAGGGCCGCGGCAAGTACGCCGCACAGTGGTACGGGCTCAAGGCCGCGTTTTCGGAAATCGAGCGGTTGGAGCACCAGGTCAAGGATGCAGGGAACCCTATCTTGATGGATCTTAAGACGAGATATGTGGTCAAGGGGATTGGAAAGGAGCAGGTTATTCAGAGTGAGGTTGTTATTCATTTGGATAGCGAGGGCAAGATTGAGAAGCTGGAGGATAAGTGGAATGGGAAGTTGCCTGAGAATGTAATTGCGAATGTAAGTCGATTAGAACCTAATGTATGGAATAGTCCGGCTAATGTTTTGATAGGCTTTTCGCCGTCTAAATGCTGTTTCGGTACCCCTCTTGATCAAGGTACCAAAGGATGACGAAGAAGATGCAAAGATGGGCAATCAGTAATCGAAATACATGTATTCGTAATTCGTAAAATCGTAATCGCGGTTACTGCCTATTTGTTTATGCTCCGTTGAACATCCTCCCCAGCGCAAAATGCATAAAGAATGCAACGATGCTCGCACCCGCGCTCAGCACCTTTAAGCTTGGGGCTCCCGCAACGATCAAGATTGTGCCACATGACCCCTGTCCAGCTCTTGGTAGATCGGGCCCATTCATGGTGACCGTGGCGCAGAAGCCGCCTTGCGCAGGGTTTGGTTGGTGGTACACCGTGGTCTGAGGCGGCACAGCATAGACTGTTTGCTGCTGAGGATACACCGTCACAGTAGTGATTTGCGCGACGTTGACGACTCCTCCACACTGGTTTCCGTTCGGGCAGCAGCCAATCAATCCGTTGGAGTTGGCGGGAACGGCGCATTGGTAATTTGACGGGCAACACCTGGCCCTGATCAGCAAAGGGACCATTTTTGCACATGCTTCTTCTACTACTTACCAACTAGGATGGTTGACATTACTACAGCTTACTGAGGCGGACGACGGACACCAATTCTGATCTTGTGCGACGACTTGCTGTCCCTCTGGATTCACAATATACACCGCGCCAGAGAAAGGCGCATTATTTGTGTACTGCTGCGGTATAGCTTCTGGCTTTGCGATCGGCTCCGCAGTACAAACCGTCAGCGACGACAAGAACAGGCTCCATGGCGTAAGGAATCGCATCGCGCTAACTAGTGAGGGCAGAAGCTGACAGAAGATGAGAGGGAGTTAATGAATCCTCACAACAACGAAGCGACTATGCGATTTGCTGTAAAATGGTGGGGTTAGTATTGCGACTCGAAAAAAGCTGGGACTCGAGAAGAAAAGAGTACTGGGAGCCAGCAGTCGTCGGGCACGCACACAGGGCTGCTACCTTGCTTATGAACTGGGCGGACTATGGCCTTGGAAGCTCTTCAAAGAGCTGGGATAGCTCTGAAGCTTGCTGCATATGGAGCTAGCTGGTAGCGGAAGACAGCATCATGCCGGCGCTGGGTGGGGACGAGCATCATCGGCAGCCCTGACTGCATCGCGGATCTAGCACAATATTCAGTGGGCCGATTTCATTGCTTTTTTTGCGGTGGACGACGAAACGGCGGTGTTGAGGTGCGCTGGTTCTGTCATGGTCGGGTGGATCCTGAATCATGCTTGCCGCCCAACATCTAGAAGGAGAAAGTTGCGTGGCAGGAATAAGGTAGCCAGGGCCCAAAGCTGACTTTTTGCGATACGAAAAGCCTGGACTGCTCCCTGCAAGTCTGCACAAGCCTCGGGCTTGGGAGCGGCAGTGTCGGATGGTGTGGCATAGTGAGGCGTATGCATGTCTATGGTAAGCCCATGTGCGCGGATCATCCGGTAAGGTGGGGTTATTAAAGAAGTTTAGTCGTGAACCCAAGAGAATCACGTGATAGAATAAACGGGGCGTGTCTCTTTGCGCGTCGCGTGAACCTCGCTTCCATCCCACCTTGGGCATCGTCACCACAATATGATATGTCAACGCTCCGGCCGACGCGCCCCTATCGACTGTATCCTGCTTATTGCTTTGGTGCATCTCTAACTTTCAATACATGGGTGAAGCTCACTATTGCCGATGTGCATGCTCTCCGGTCCGAGAAGGACTTTGAAGGTGGTAGCCGCCACTATCTGATAACACCCAGCTGTCGCTGAGACATCCGCAGGACAGCGCATCTACTTTTATCATAACCACCCTATTCGATATGTTCGCATAGTCGGCGCTGTTGTAGCCATCGATGACATCAACCTCAAGTATACGGTCCTCACCATTGATGACGGAAGCGGAGCAAACATCGAGCTGAAGATTGTGCGGGGGCTCCTAGCCGAGAAGAACCCCGTTGATACCTCCTCACTCACGGAGATTGAAAATGTTGAAGTCATCAGTCGGCTTGGCGTCTTTGATGTTACAGTAGACAAGCAACCCTTGGACATTGGGTCCGCCCTTAAAGCTAAATGCACCATATCCGAGTTTAGAGGCGTAAAGCAGCTGGAACTGAAACGAGTTTCGCTCGTCACAACAACGGATGAAGAGGCGCGCGCCTGGGCAGAGACCGCTGCATTTAAGCAAAAAGTACTGGCCAAGCCATGGCATATATCTTCAAGCGAGCATAAGACGATCAAACATGATATCAAGACTGAGAAGAAGCGACAGCGGGAATATGAGCGACGCAAGGCAGAGTACGAAGTTAAGAAAGAAGAACATAGACTGGCGAGAGAGGCTTACTATAAACAACGAGAAAAGAAGCTCGAGGCTCGGCGCCAGAAAGAGGAGGTTGTGATGAACGCTGGTGCCTTGATATGAGACATGCGCGGACTACGAAAGTAACGTTGTGATTAAGCCACAAATGTTCCTTTTAGGCTTTATTCACCTGTGGGACGAAGCGCTTCTAACAGCCCTTATATTGCTCTTGCTTTATGAGATCCGGGTCGATTCGCCTATAGGCCCACATGTTCTACACACAGTTCTCATTAGCCATAACAGGTTGAAAGCAACTTTTCAATCGCGAACAAGCTCCATATCCCAGCGCACTGGCGAGCTTGTTACTTTTATCTCCGCTCATATCAAAGCCTGTCATCCTTCGATAACGACACAATCGGCGTATTGCTATCTGGCGCCCCCTTAGCCAATTTCAACTCACCAGACTGCAAATGCTGAAACACCTGCTTCGGATCATACTTTTTCGAAATCCGTATCAATCTCTCTTTATTCTCCTTCCCATAACTTCCAATTGGGTTCTGAAACTCCGTCGCATAATTCAAATACACAAAGTCTTTGTCTGGATTTCTTTTCTGAGCCTTCGCCTAGATGAGCTTAATTGTATTCGCAATGGCGGCATGAAATCTTGGTTCATCTTCAGATTTAGTCTAGGCAGCATTGAAATTCAGAATGAAGTAGGGACCATTGAAGGGATCGATACCGAGGGCGTTTCTGCCGTTCTTTTGCATGGCTCTGATTGCGCTTTTGGTGATGGGTTGGACGGCCATGACGAGTAGAATCTTTTCGACGTCGGGGATGGCGGCTTCTTGGTTGTGGGATGTATTGGTTATGAAATTGAGCAATTGTCTATCCATCTTCAAGCTGATTTCCCACCATGTTTGGTAGGCCCCTAGTCCAGGAGCTCCTTCGTTGAGAAGGTTACCTATTCCTGACATTGGGTGAAGACCGGTGGTGTCCTGGACGGCGGTGATATTGTTCCACCCGGAAAAGAATGAGGCGTTGGCTATTGGTTTGGCGTAGTGCAGGCTTGCGAAGGTGACTTTGCCAATGCCTGGGGCACTAGCGAATGTCTGATGATACCAGTGTCGTATGTCATGTCAGGGGTCAGCTTATACACCTACAACAATTTGTGCAGCATCTTCATCTTTTACTGATCCTGTCACGGTGAAGTCGTGGATTGCATCGAGAACAGTGGGAAAAGAGTTCTCCAAGTAGATGCGCTGGCCTCCCCACGTGTCGCTCAGCGGGAAAGCATCTAGTTTGAAATTTGTCACGATTCCAAATTTGTTACCTCCACCTCTCGATGCCCAATATAGATCAGGGTAGGACGACACACTGACACCAATGGGAATGCCCGAAGCAGTCGCTAGCTCGAAAGTTGCTACGTTATCACACGCCCACCCACGCTTGCTGGCGAAGTGGGAAATGCCGCCTCCTGGAAGAAGACCAGGTACGCCTGTTGGTGCCATCTTCACTAGCTGTTAGTAAGAAAAACACACGGAATATGACTGGATGAACTTACCCGACCTCCTGTAACACTAAGCCCATCTTTCTCAATCGCAGTATAAACATCAATCCAGCGAAGCCCCGGCCCAACATCCGCAGTCTGCTTATCAGACGCCACTTCAACTCTCACAAAGTTCTTCGTGAAATCGCAATACCATCTTAAATACTAGAAGAACCAGCCCACGCTGCATGACCACCGCCTTTTACTGCAAAGGGGTACTGGTACAATCTTGAGACGAGAACTACAGTGGACATATCCAGTGTTGATTTAGGCTTAAACACGCATGAGGGACGGAGTGCGCCTTGTTGTGCGGACCAGTATGAGCCTGTGAAGTTGATGTGTGCAGTTGCGTTTTCAGGTAAGACTTGGTCGGGGTTGAAAAGTGTTGAAAATACTCCGATCACATGTCATGAGGACGCTAGGTCATATGACTTGGCGCCGCCCTATATCAGCCGAGCTATACATAATTAGCAATCTACACACTCAACAACCACTTTTAGCCCCAACAGAACCATCCATTACATAGTCATACTATGGCAAAGGACCTAGTTCTAACAGGTTATGAGATCGGGTTAGCGCAAGCTACTCACGGTTGGAGTCGTCCGGGGAATTGGTCGCCCTCGTAAAGGACGCGCAGGTCCCAAAGATGCAGGGGGTCGTCGCCTTCGTTGGGGTGTGCAGGCTCTAAAGACACAGTCAACGATTCGTATAAGGAACCAAAAGTCGTGCAACGCGGTTGCATGCAAACTTCACACACCTTCAATTCGACGATATGCTAGCGATAAACAGCATTCCTACGTCGATACGTCAAGTAGATAGCTACGAGACGAAAGCTGTTACTATAGGGTTTTCCTACTACCCCATCCGCCGCGAACACCAAAATTTATGAGATTCTCCCACCCCGCTGACGTCAATGGGGGAGAATAGGAAATGAGACTCTGGGAGAGAAGTCGGGAGAGTGCATAGTGCTGGAGAGCATTGACAAGGACCTAATTCTAACAGGTTATAAGCCTGGCTGCCAAAACTGACGCTATTGTCTTGACTCACTAGAGTCGCGCAGGACTCAGATTCAGGCAGGAATCAAACTCACCTACATCTTTTCCACGCTTGAGAATCGACAACGCCTGCATCACCCGCACCGCCTACACCGCCCGCAACCGACACGTGTGAGCTTCCTCACATCCGAACACACATGATGGCTGAAGAGAAGGAAGAATGGAAGATTCCCAAGCTCACAGCTGAGAATCATGATGCTTGGTTCCGCCGGAACAAAATCAAGCTGAGAGGAAAAAGAGTCTTCTACGTGTGCGAGAAGAGCCTAGAAGAACACTGCCAAATTGCCACGGTTGGAGACCTGTCAGATGCTGTGAAAGGGCTGGATGTTACAGACAACAAGAATGTCAAGATCCGCATCAATGTTGACAAGAGAGACAAGTACCTGGAGGATGAAACAACCGCAATCGACCTCCTGTTCAGATCCCTTAGCGACGATGACCAGGCCCTTGTTGACGAGTACGACACTGCCTTCCAGTTCTGGGCTTACTTGCGAAAGAAGTACACCCAAACTGACGCTACCGCCGCCAACATGTATATGGCCAAAATCCAAACATTTGCATTCGATTCTGAGAGCACAATTGTTGGATCATGCGAAAAACTGAAGGATTACCGGTGCAAGCTTGTCTCAGCAGACGCTGACACTAATGGAGCCTACAAAGACTCCGCATTGCTGCTCATCCTTATCAGAGCACTCCCGAAGAGATTTGAGACCACGATTGACACTCAACGCCCAGCTCAACCTCACTGTCGAACAAAAGTTGAAGTTCCTGAAAGAGAAGGAGACTCGAAACAAGCAAGATACCAACGAACAAGCTCATCTAGCATTTCGGAAAAACAACAAGCATATCTCACTCCCTAACCGTCACAAGCAGACTGGTCCGACATCATCATCTGATTCCGAGTCGGACACTAAGTCGGGTGTTGAGTGCTACCTCTGTGACAGACCTCATTATGTGCGCGACTGTCCCAAGCTCGAGAAAGCCCGACAGCTACTTGAGGAATACGAAGCGAAGAAAAGAAAGATAAAAAAGATATTAGCCCCTGCAACATCTCCTAAGACTCCTGCAAAGACACCTAAGCTGAAGAGACCTTACAAGAAGGCTGGCAAAGCATATGGGGCCGAAGAAGTCAGACCAGAATCAGAGCTGGAGACATCGACCAATACCTCAGATTCTGAAGATGAGGAAATCGAGACATACCGTCTCTCCAAAGACATCCTCAGTAAGGCCTCTCCATCCACCTGGGTCGGCGATACAGGCGTTTCCTCGCACATGTCTGACCAACCCTCACTGTTTAGACGAATGATTGAGATCAAGCGGAGACGCGTTAGGGTTGGAGGGGGAGAGTTATACGCAGACTGGAAAGGAGAAGCCCAAATGGTATGCAAGGATGGATCTTCGGCATGGCTTTCAGATGTACTGCTTGTACCTAACCTTGGGGTCAATTTGTTATCAGGGAGACGTATTTGCGCAGCAAACCTGGAAGGTCGTTTTAATTCGCACACATTACGCTTTAAACGGGGAAAAAACACGATCATTAAAGCAACCATGAACGACAGCCTTTACGTGGTGGCAAACATTGCAGAAGGATACCAAGAGACAGCATTCCCAAGCACAGAACAGCATACGCCAATGAAATCTGATGGAGGAGAGCTTGAGCTTCGAAGAAAAGAGAGATACTTGCTGTATCATAGGCGCTTTGCACATCTGGGACCTGCCAAGATTGCTAAACTTCATGAAGTCACAACTCTCCAAAAGAAGATTGAGGTGCCAGAAAAGAAGGAAATATGCGAAGTCTGTGCCTTGACGAAGATGAGGAACGGTATCCCCAAGCAACTGAGAGACCATAAAGCTGAGAAGCTAGCCCTAGTACAATTCGATGTTGTAGGCCCCTTCCCAACATCCTTGCGAGAAAATCGATGGTTTCTCCTTATTGTTGACAGCTATTCGCGGAAGAACTGGGTCATTCCCTTAAAGCACAAGGGGGACGCACAGGAAGAACATAGAATCTGGAAGACCTTTGTTGAACATTAAACTGGCGAAAAGGTCAAAGCTGCTGGGACTGACAATGCACCGGAACTACTGCAACAAATTGAAGAATGGAGAGTTACACAGGGAATGGAAATGCAGTCTACCACAATTACGTCATCTCATCAGAATGGACCAGCTGAGCGAAACATCCAAACCGCGGAAGCCGACATGAGAGCAATTCTAAAGGATGCGGACTTTCCAATCGAGTTCTGGGACGAAGCTGTAGAAGCAGATACGTATATGCGAAATCGCACTGATACAGGACCTACAATTGATGGGAAGCGAGCAAGCCTAGAAGAGGTATTTACAGGAAAAACACCATCAATCGATCGTGTTCGTGTCTGGGTGAGCAAATGCTACTCCTACATCAACCCTAAAACAATTCCAGCAGATCAACGGCACGACAAGCTCGTGGATCGCGGCAGAGTTGGGTATTCATGGGATACTCTGAGACAAACAAATAGTTCAAGTTCTACTCACCAGAGCTAGGATACACCTCAGGCTAGCGCAGCCTTCCACCGCCTTAGCAGGCTAGCAAACTCAAATAAAGGCCTCTCGCCTAGAAAAGTACGAAAGCTCTATCTAGCCTGCATTACTAACGTAGCAGACTATGGATGCCAAATCTTCTGGAAGGAAGGAACAACAACCCTCAATCAGAGGCAGAAGCTGCAGAATCAGGCCTGCAGGAAAACCCTAGGATCCTTTAGAACCTCACCTGCTATACCTAGCGAAGTAGAAGCAGCTCTATACCCTCCTAGAGTTAGACTTAACAACGCCCTTCGTCAATACGCCTTTAGAGCAAGGAAACTAGCTCCTAACCACCCCCTTAATATTGCTATCTCTAGTAATCAAGGAAAGCAGCTAGAACGTATTACTAAGTCCATATCAACAGCTCTATCCACCGATAGTGAGAAGACTAAGCACCACGCGTCCATGCCATGGAGCTCAGAAATCCTCTATAAGACGAATAACGTGGTTCACAAGCGAGCGAGCGTATCCCCACCAGCGCGTCAACGTTCAAACGAAAACGTAAGATGCCTCAATAACACAACGCCCAATCTACTTATACTGAAGCATATCTACAGCTTGCTCTTTCTGATATTAATTTTCAACGCGTTCAAAGTAGTTATCGTGCTGCTAGAATATATAATCTTCCTGAATCAGCTCTTAAGCATCGACGCGCCGGGAGACGCTTTCGACGCGACTGTGAACCGAATCCAAAGCGCCTGAATAAGCTAGAAGAGGAGGCTATAGTAGAGCGTATTCTCGAAGAGTCTACACGAGGATTTGCGCCTACAAAGCCTGACGTTCGAGCAATGGCTGATAAACTCCTGCATGAGCGCGCCAGCGACCCTGTTGGCAAGAACTGGGTTGATAACTTTGTTAAGCGAACCCCTAAGCTCCGTACACGCTGGAGCCGTCCTTATGATCACCAGCGAGCTGCCTGCGAAGATCCAGTAGCTATCCAGCGCTGGTTCGATCTAGTCGAGGCGACAAAGCAGAAGTGGGGTATCGTAGACGACGATATCTACAACTTTGACGAAACTGGCTTCATGATGGGCAAGATATCATCACAGTTAGTTATCACAGGCTCAGAAGGATATGGCAAAAAGAAGCGGATACAGCCAGGCAACCGTCAGTGGGTTACTGTAATCCAAGGCGTAGGCGCGTTAGGTCGCCGGCTACCCCCCTTCGTTATCTTTGCGGGCAAGGTGCTTATCGACGTCTGGTTCAAAGACCTGCCTACTGACTGGGTCCTTGAAGTCAGTCCCAATGGCTGGACGAATAATCAGCTTGCTCTTGCCTGGTTAGAGCACTTTGATACCCATACAAAGAGGCATACTGTAGGTGGGTATCGACTGCTCGTTATCGACGGCCACGAGAGCCACTGCTCCGTCGATTTTCAGGATCTTTGCAAGGAGAAGAATATTATTATTCTCCGCATGCCTGCCCACTCGTATCACCTGTTGCAGCCTCTTGACGTCGCCTGCTTCTCGCCGTTGAAGCGCAAGTATGGCGACGTGATCTCGGGCTTGGCACGCAACCGCACCAACTATATTAGCAAGGAGACCTTCCTACCTGCCTTTAGAACTGCTTTTGAGCAGTCTATCACGAAGGAGAATATCCAAGCTGGCTTTAAAGGCGCTGGTATAGTCCCACATAACCCACAGGCCGTGCTATCGAAGCTTGATGTGGTGGTGCAGACGCCAAAACAATCACCACAACGGGCAGCTACCTGGGAGGCGCAGACACCACGCAACGCGCGCGAAGTCGAGGCTCAAAGTACTCTCATTCGACAGAGAGTAAGAAACCGTTCTGGGTCTTCTACAAGCTCTTTAGACGAAAAGATCGCGCAGCTTAGTAAAGGTGCGCAACAGATAGCACATGAAATGGTGTTACTACGCGAGAAAGTAGGTAGCCTTGAAGCAGCTCTAGATACAGCAACAAAGCACAAGAGCCGCAAGTGGCGATACGTACGGACAGAAGAGACTTTTAGTGTTGGCGAGGTACAAGAAGTACTAGCTGAACAGGCAGGTAGTAGTCGTGGTGGTGGTGAGAGTGCGTCAAAGAGGGTGCGAGAAGAGAGGCGATGCGAGCGTTGCAACCAGACTGGACACAACGTTCGTACCTGTGTAGTTGAAATAGATAGTGCAAGTGATTGTAGCGATTCTGATAATTAATTTGGTATATTGTAATAGTTTATTGATTGTGATAAAAGTGCGTGACAACGTCTCGACGTTGACGCGCTGGTGGGGATACGCTCGCTCGCTTGTGAACCACGTTATATCTAAAAAGTCAAAAAAAATTGAAGCAAAATCACACAAGGAACAACTAGAAGACAAATATCTCCTCTCTATCTACTCAGACGCCTCAGCTACGAATAAAGGCAAGGGTATAGGAGTAGGAGTAGCTTTCTACAAAGGAGCTAGTCTCATAGCTCAGGAAAAAGTCAACATAGGATATAACCAGCTAGTCTACAATGGAGAACTAGAAGGCATTACCCTAGGCCTAGAGAAAGCTATCGACCTAGTAGACGACTGTCTAGAAGTTAAAGTATATGCAGACAATCAGGCTGCAATACTTAGACTTAAAACTGCTTCTGATAACCCAGGACAAGAGTGGCAACTTAGATGTATAAGAGCAGCAAAGAAACTTAAGAAGAAAGGTCTAACACCCACGATCTACTGGGTACCAGGCCGCGAGGACGTTATAGGAAACGAGAAAGCAGACACGCTAGCAAGGAGGCGATAAAGCTAGATCCTAGCTCTAGTAGGACTAGCTTAGCTGTTATAGGCACACGAATAAAACAGCTAGGCGAGCGAGAGTGGCTGAGCTCTCTAGAACAATATAGGAGAAAAGCCATCGCTCTGAACCCTAACACCTATGCTGCAAAGTACAAGTGGAAGACCAGAAAGCAGATCACCACTCCTCCTACTAGTAGAGAGACCTTTGGCGCCTTCTTCCAGCTTAAGCTAGGCCACTGCTACCTTAGAGATTTTCTCTACAAGTGAGGAAAAGTAGACTCTAAAGTGTGCCCCTGCAACTATAGAGCTACGCAAGACGCTGCACATATCCTCCTTAGCTGCACGCTATACAAGGAGGCTAGGACGAAGATGCAAAAGGCTAGCAAGCATACTTGGAAACAAGCAAGCAAGCACGCTTGCTTGTTTCCAAGTATGCTAGCAAGGACCCCCTATCGTTAGCTTTCCTACTAGACACGAGCACAGGCATACAGGCTACTATCGCCTTTATTGAGGAAACTAGGGCCGCAACACAGGCCTGGTACAAAGGAAACCTTGAGAACTAGGGCAACACCTAAACACTAGGTGCCCTCGCCCTACACCCAACCAACCTCCCCCCCCCTCTCTCTTTTCCGTTAAACCCCCTACTACCCCCCGTTACACTAGGCTACGAGCCTCACCTCGATTTAGATAGCCCCTCCCCACCTACACCAAATTGATAAACCCACGTAGCTACGTGCAGGCTGAAGGCCTGCACGTCTTATATAGCCCTCGGGCTGAAACAGGACGTTAGTCAACAACAACAACAACAACAACAACAACAATAATAATAATAATAATAATAATAATAATAGTAATAATAACAATAATAATAATAGGATATAACTCAAGAACAAGCTGATTGTCAGTGGACGAATACACGCCTGGAGGGAAAATCGACCTGCGGTTGCGGAAAATCCCAGCTGGACCACAAGGTACGCGGAATACTATGCCAAACCGAAGACCGAGAGGAGTGCCAAGGAAGGATATCGGCCCAGATAATACGGCCACTACCAGAACTGCTGGAACAGAGGACGAGGGGCACCAGCGTCCAATTCCTGCTATACCAGTGGCTGTTGAGTCAAGGGAACAATCTCCAACCTCTGAGCCAATTCCTGAGCCAGGTCTTGAGCCAACTCCGGAGCCAATTACTGAGCTGACTCCTAAGTCAACTCCTAAGCCAGGTCTTGAGCCAACCAAGCGCGGAAGAGGAAGACCAAAGAAGCTGATTGATGTCCATCTCACAGCTCTGTCAAAAAGTGAGTGAGTATCCGACATGGCGGACAGAATGGAACTCGAAGAACCCGCGCAGACCGTGTCACATTGTAATCACCAAACCATGACTCAACAAAACACTCCGGGTCAGATAGATAATGAACCAAAAATCATTATAGATTTCCCATCCTACATATCCAACCATGCACCCGATCAAACTACTAAGAGAATGCTCATAGCTAATCTATCCTACTATCTCACTTTCTCTCACACATCCCACCTCTATGCTGGTATTTTCCTGCCCCATCGTCATCC
Organism: Bipolaris cookei; assembly: GCA_002286855.1. Lineage (NCBI taxonomy): Eukaryota > Fungi > Ascomycota > Dothideomycetes > Pleosporales > Pleosporaceae > Bipolaris > Bipolaris cookei. The sequence goes on from NRSV01000025.1 coordinate 118,923, forward strand.
AATCCATATCCAAACCAAATGAAACGTAAAAACCCAATAAACAGGACATCTATCGTCCTAAGGGAAAAAAACAAAAGGGGGATTCGCTAGACAATCTGTAAAAAAAAGGTGTAAGAAAGAATTGAATAAAGAAAGCATCCAGAAACAGAGTTGCGAAAGCAAAGCTCAATGCTTGGGGCAGCAGCATACATGTGGACCACTTTCAATAACCTCCTTGGTAGCCTCATCCTCGTACTTCTTAAAGTTCTCCATAAACAAACGGCCCAGCTTCTCGACCTCGTCTTGGAGGCTAGCAGTACCGTTCCAGCTGTTGATGGGGTTAAGCAGGTCGTCTGGGACACCGGTGCACTTCTTGGGGACCTGGAGGTTGAAGACCTCATAGTTTTCGTATTCGGCGTTGGCGAGCTCGCCGTTGTGGATGGCGTCGAGGATGGCGCGGGTGAAGCGCAGGCTGCAGCGCTTGCCGCCGGTGGTGGCACCCGCACCGACCCAGCCGGTGTTGAGGAGCCAGGCGTTGGCGTTGTGTTGTTGGATCTTGTCGGCAAGCATCTTGGCGTAGCGCATGGGGTGGAGGGCAAGGAAGGGTTGGGCGAAGCAGGAGGAGAAGGTGGCTTGGGGCTCGGTGATACCCTGCTCGGTACCGGCCATCTTGGAGGTGTAGCCGGAGATGAAGTGATACATTGTTTGCTCGGGGTTCAGCTTGGAGATTGGAGGAAGGACACCGCGGGCATCGCAGGTAAGGAGGACAATGTTCTTGGGGTGCTGGTTGGAGATGCAGGGAATCTTTGTGTTCTCAATGTACTCGATGGGGTAGGCGCAGCGGGTGTTCTCGGTCAGGGTGTCGTCGTCATAGTCTACCACACGGGTGACGGGGTCGAAGACAACGTTCTCGAGGATGGAGCCGAAGCGGATGGCGCCGAAGATATCGGGCTCCTTCTCGGCGGAGAGACCAATGCACTTGGCGTAGCAACCACCCTCAATGTTGAAGATACCAGTGTCAGACCAGCAGTGCTCGTCGTCACCGATCAAAGCACGCTTGGGGTCGGCAGAGAGGGTGGTCTTTCCAGTTCCGGACAGACCGAAGAAGACGGTGACATCGCCATCCTGACCCTCGTTGGCGGAGGAGTGCAGAGTGAGGACGTTGTGCTTGACGGGCATCTCGTAGTAGAGGACAGTGAAGATACCCTTCTTCATCTCTCCGGCGTACTCGGTACCGAGGATAACCATCTCCCTGTCGGCAAAGTTGAGGGCAACGGAAGTCGAAGAGGTCATACCGCTGGTGTACCTGTTGGCAGGGAAAGCACCGGCATTGTAGATGGTGTAGTCGGGCTCAAAGTGCTCGAGCTCTTCCCGCGAAGGGCGGATCAACATGTTGCGCATGAAGAGAGCATGATAGGCACGAGCGCAGACGACACGGACGCGTATCCTGTAGCGCTCATCCCAGCCGGCGAAACCGTCGACGACGTAGATGCGGTTGCGGGTGTTGAGGTAGTCGATGGCACGCTCACGGTTGATACGCCAGACCTGGTAGTCATGTTAGTATACAATGCATGATCAGGTATAGGAGCACGTGATGGTATTCCCAAACAAGAGTCAATCGATCGGGAGAATGTGGGGCAAGCCGAGATCCCCAGACATGCGCCACGTGCAAGGATGCGAAGTCCCTCGGATATGCGCCTAGCGTGCATGACGTTTTGACGTTGATCGTCACAAGCCAATGCTTGCAATTTTACGTATTCGCGCGATTTTTGGGCATAGGCAAAGACCAGAAATAGGGCACGGAGAAAAGAACTTACGTCAGTCTTCATTGGCTTGTTGACAGGGCCCCACCAGACATCCTTTTTTGAGGAATCTTCCTCGACGATGCGCTTATCCGAGGGTGAGCGGCCAGTCTTGGCTCCTGAGTATGCCGAGAGAGCACCTGATGCTGTGATGGCGGAACCGGTCTCGTATACGAGGGCATCTTCATAGAGAGCAGCGACTGAAGGGTTGGCAATCTAGTTGGGATTGCGGTTAGCATTGGAGTGTTGGGCCAGTATATTTGGTGGTGAAAAAAAACTTACAATGGCTACACGATCATAGTCAATGTGTGCCTTGTCGTGGAGCGACTCTTCAATCTCGGTGTGTCCTTTGCTGGGGCTGGAAATGGAGGAAAAAACAACAGTCAGCCATGATAGTTCTTGGTCGAAAGCCAATTGATGAGCAAGCACGTGAAAACTAGGGCCAGACTCACAGGACACCAGAAGGGTGGAGGTTGGTCTTGTTTACGGATTGGGAAACCATGTTGAAGTTTAGGATGGGGAGAATCGGGGAGACGGGGGAGGAATGGAAATTGGAAAGCTGTTGCTTGGACACCTGATGACGGGCAAAGTCGTGTGTCAAAGTGGGTTGGATTGCAGTTACAAGCACGGGGAAGTGAGTCCTTTTAATAGTTGACGAAGATATTCTGACGACGCTGCTGGTGCTGAGTCTGGCAGTGGAGGGCCGGGGACGGGCTAGCGCAGGGGGCGCTGATTGGGCGAGGGCGCGTGCTTGGATGCTGGTGGTGCCCGTCGGCTCACGAGGGACGAAAATAACGCGGAGCAGTTGTGGTGAGGTGGAAATGCTCGGAAAAGGCAGTCGGCAAGTGTAATACGCTCCAGCTGTATGGCTGAAGCGCCTGGGGCTGAGCAGCGGCATGGGGATGCTCGTGTGCACTGCTCTTGTCGAGCTGGATGGTCGAGCTGGATGGAACAGACAAACGTGTGCGGTCACGGTTGTGTCATGGTCGTGGCAGACGACACCGTCGCCGTACCAGCAGCCCTCGTGACGGCGGGCAGACGAGCAGGTGGGCGTCTTGGGCAAATGCAGCGGCTGGCATTGGCCTGGCCTGGCTGGGTTGCATTACCCCACATTCACCCCCGCCCCGAAGCGGCAAGGCGGCACTGCCTGTCGTCATGGCTCCCGCATTGTGGCGATGACTACATGGACATTTTGGCGTCCTGAGATTGGGAGAACCACGGTTCGCCACGGATGCAGCCACACATGGCTCTGCACACAGGCGTCGTAGGTTGTCCGGCACTTGTTCTTGTGCCAGTGCTAGCCAGCGGCATTGCTGGTGAGTGATGCATCACAAGTTCATACTTGGTACTAGTGAGTGAATGCAGTAGGTATGGTAGAGTAGAGCAGCACATGGCACCGCGGTCGGCAGTAGTGGCGGTGTACGTGCGTGCCTGGACTTACTACATGGCTGCACATGCGAGGCGGTGCAAGAGGGCCCAAACCGAAACCCTCGTCTCATGTCTGTTCCGATATCAGCTCGTGTGCGGTTTGCGGGCGACGCACCAACCCTGCACGATGATGGAGGGCCGTTTGGGCTGCCAGCGACGATTGCCCGTTGCACAAATCACCGCCCTCGGACGGATGGGGGCTGGTCGCCCTCGGAAAAGCTGAGGCATTTGGATAGGCCTATCCGTGTTCCACAATACGCGCTGCTACCCGGGCTGACTCTGAGTTTTTGCTCGTGTCAAGTGCCGAGTGCCCTTCAGAGTCTGCTGATAATCCCGCATCTCATTTTACTTCTTACATGCGAAAATAGCCCTCGGCACTCATGGCCAGCTAGCAGACAACTGACAGCGGCCAGCGTACATGACGTGCGCAGTAGGGATCATGGGTTTTGCAGTATTGGAATGGTTATCATGACTAACAGGTACGGCGCGTGATGGAGTATACTGAGCCGTAGCCTGCTCTAGAAGCCCAGGAAGTATTTTGCGGGGAAAGTGCATACCCAGCCATTAGGCCCAGCAGGCCCGGTAGGCCCAGCAGGCCCAGCCTTGCACGTTCCGGCCGCGGGTGCGCTACGACTTTTCCCGAGGTCCCACTCAAACAACAACCACACGCCGCTTCCACCCCTTCACCCTCATGCTCATGCTACATCCCCCCTTTCCGTCCGACTCTTCTCCCGCCGTGATTCCTTCTTCTGTTTGCGTGCAGATGCGCTAAACTTGTCCTTTATCTGCCGCAGACCCCCAAGATACAGCCATGTGCACACAAACACGACTGCAAAGTTGAAGAAGATGTATGCCCACATAATGCCTGTGCCCATGTTAGCATGCGTCATAATCAAGACCCAATTGCCAGTTGCCACTTACCAAAGTCTCGCCAAATATATCGTGGAAAAACATTAAATGACGCAGCAAACGCCTCTCCCGTTGCATACTGACAGAAGCCGCAATCGCCGTTAGGCTGTACCTCAACGTAGCCGCCCGATTGCTGCGCAAACTGCCCAGCATAGCTCTGACAATCCTGTCCGGGTGGTGGTGGGAAAATAGCAAGCTCGTTGGTGGCGCATTGGATCTCCTGACCCTGCACCAGCAGCGCCAGGAAACCCTCCAAGAGGTACTTGAACGGCGTCAACCAGTACATCCAGCTCTGCCAGAACGTCGGCAGTCTCGCATACGGAACAACAACTCCGCAGAAGGAGACAATAAAGGTGAAGAACAGCGGCACAAGCAGCGATGCCAGTAGTTCGTTGGGAGAAAATGAGGCAATCGCTTGTCCAAATCCTAGGTAAAATACCTCAAACAGCATGACAAACAGCCATACACTCGCAGCCGTGTACGTATCCCGCGGGAACCCAGGCGGAAAGTACCAGCAGCACCAGTAAATGGTTCCCGAGATGATACGATACGGCAACTCGCTGAGTATTGCACCCCACACCATGGCCGTCCAAGAGTAAATCTTAGCGCTACCCTCTCGCGCATTGTAGATTCCACGAATGTTGATGAATCGAGGCTGCAACTGTTGAATCAGCGGCGGCGCAATCGTCAGCGTCATGAATACCGAAAACAGCCGCGACTGCATGTCGATTTGGCTCTGACCCAGGTTCCAAAACGTGAAGCCGTTGAAGAGACCGGTGATGATGTGTAGCATCACCATTCCTTGCACGTAGGGCGGATCTCGCCAGATGGCCACAAAGTTGCGCTTGACAACGGTAAGCCATTGTTGCATATACGGCATTGCGTATTCCCGGTCGTCGCGTGCTTCTTCATTCTTCGATGCATTCCGCCTATTAGCAGTGATGTCTTGGATTTCCTTTGTCAAGCTTTCATTCTCTCGGGACCGCTCCCAGACATCGCCCCAGTCTTGGCCTTTGTAGTCGGGGTTTCCTGCGCCAATCGCTTCGAGCATGTATTCAGCTGGGTTTGTATGATGTGGACACTTGTCCGCGCCATTGCTTTCAAGGTACTTGATGAGGTTCTGCGAGTCGTGACCCAGCTCACCAAAGTAAACTGTGCGACCGCCAGACTTGAGAAGCAGAAGCTGGTCAAAGTGCTCAAAGAGCACAGCGCTGGGTTGGTGGATCGTGCAGAGAATAGCTTGTCCTGCATCAGCGAGCTTGCGCAAGAACCGGACAATGTTGAACGCAGCGCCAGAGTCAAGGCCAGACGTGGGTTCATCGAGAAACATGAGTAGCTCAGGCTTGCTCGCAAGTTCCACACCAATCGTCAACCGTTTCCTCTGCTCTTGATTCAGCCCCGATCCGGTAACACCGATAGCCGCACCAGCAATATCGCGCATCTCGAGCAGATCAATAATCTTCTCCACATACTCATACTTCTCCTCAATCGGCACCTCCTTTGGCTGCCGCAATTTTGCAGAGAAGCGCAGTGCCTCGCGTACTGTCGCCGTTGATTCGTGCACATCCATCTGCTCTGCAAAGCCAGTTGAACGCTGGAAAGAGACGGGAAGCGGTTTACCGTCCACAAGGAAATCTCCACGCACAACGCCAAAGTTGATCCGTTGGGCAAGCGTGTTCAGCAAAGTCGTTTTTCCCGCGCCAGAGGCTCCCATCAGCGCTGTAAGCTTGCCAGGCTTGACATAACCTTGTACTCCCTTTAACAATGTCCGCTCACCCTTCTCATACGGAATCGTATAAGTGATATCCTGGAATGTGAAAATAGTCTCGTTCTTTGCGACACCCCCAGAAGTCGCATCAGATTCGTCATTGCCGTCAACAGAGTGTTTTTCCGTGACCGGCTCACCCTTTCCAGCTTCCTCATCCTTGGGGAGTGTCTTGGTCTCCATTTCTTTTTCAATCGTCTTTGGAACTTGGCCGCGCTTGTAGATGGTGACTGCACCACCCCCTTTGTTGGGCTTCTGCATCTCCATGCCCAAAGCAGTGAGTGCCACGAAGAAGATGAAGAAGGCGCAGATGAATCCAAAGTTGCGCCACAGGTGAGATCGTGAGTAGCCAAAGGCACCTGCAATGTAATCTGAGCCCGCTACAGTGAGAGAGCCGGGTCTGTTGCCCTGGATAGCGCAGGCTTGATACTGCTCTTCAGCACCCGGAACCTGCGGCGCGATGAACGGAGGCACGCACTGAATGTCCAAATTGTAGAACTCGTTAGCCAGTAGACCTTCAAACCCATACTGAATAGGATTCACCCAACGCAACCACGAGAACCAAGGATGCATCTTCGCAGGGGGTATCAGATATCCCGTATACACAACAAGTGCCTGGATAGCAACACCAGTGATGCGAGTTGCGACATCCAAGGAGCCCACTAACGCGCCAATGGCCCTGAAGAACGCATACATAGTCATGGTAATGATCCAGAGGAACAGCAACGAGATGAAAAACTGTGACGCCGTCCGCGAAAGGTTCGCCATAAAATATACCACAATGTCGAAGATCAAGACCTGAATCAGCACAAGCGGTACATCAATGACAGTCTGCGCAATAGCATACGCTGCGGGTCGGTAAAACGAGAAACTCTTGTGCTTCAGCAAAATCGGCCTCGACTCGAACGCAGCCGTGAGTTCAGCCAAGGCAAGAAGCGCATTGAACAGCAGCATAAAGAAGATGACACCACCACGCGGAAACACTCCTTGTGCCGTATTCGGGAGGTTGTAAAACAGCGACCCGACAATCAGCGCTTGGAAGAGAATACCGCCCCATTTGCCCACAAGAGACTGCGGGTCCCCCACCATGACCAGGAACTGGCGTTTCGTACACGCCATAACCTGCGCTGGGAATGAAATCGTAAAGTTCTTCTTCTTCGTCGCTTTGGTATGCGCCTTTTGGCGTTCTTCCGCCTGACGCTTCGTTTCTCGCTCGAACTCCTGGATCTCGGCGAGGTTATCATTGGCTTGGTCGCTGTTGGCGAAGGCTTCGCCGAATGCTGCTCCGGTACGTGGGATGCGATCGTCCCAGCCTTCTTTGATCTGGCGCTCATGGTCATCAGTGACCGAAGTCAAAAAATCGCTAGTGGTCCAGCGTTCGGGCTTTTCGAAACCGAGGTTTTTGAAGTAGGACTCGGCTTTTTCGGTGGGGCCAAAGTAACAGCATCGCCCTTCGTGGATTAGGATTACTTTGTCGAAGAGTTGGTATAAGGACTCTCCGGCCTGATAGAGGGCGACTGCGGTGGAGACTTGGGCCATGTTGGTCAAGGACCGTAGACTTTGGACGTATTCGAGGGCGGTGCTAGCGTCAAGACCGCGGGTGCTGTTGTCCCAGCATTGTACTGAAGCTTTTGTGACCATGGCTTCGGCAATGGAAACACGTTTCTTTTCGCCGCCGGATACACCGCGAATGAGCTAGAGGAAAGAACACATGAAGTTAGTCAGGTTCACATGAGCCTCCGTATAACCTATGCTTACCTCATTGCCCACTTTAGTTCCAAGCGTGTGTTCAATCCAAAAGAGCTTAGTAACCACCCGGAGAAACTCATTCACATAGTCCTTTCGACTCTCTCCTTCTTTCCTCGATTCCTTCCCAGGAGTCCTAGTCTTTAACGCAAACTTCAGTGTATCCTTAACCTTCAGCGTCGCATAATGAAGATCGTCTTCTGGGTTATACAACACCTCGCTTCGATACTTCTTACTCATCTCGTCCGCATCCGTGCCTCCATAAGTTACATCGCCAGTAATCTCTTCGAAGCCGTATCGTTGATTGCCAATCATTTTGAGAAACGTCGAGCAACCGGCGCCGGGGCGTCTGTAGGGATCAGTACACGCTTGGTCTTATGAAAATGAAGGAAACATACCCGAGAACAAGTATCATTTCGCCAGGCCGTATGCAGCCGGAAAAGTCGTCGAGGAGGGTTCGTACTGGCGGCTTGCCTGCAGCTTTCCTTGGGCCCTTTGTGAATAGGTTCTTGACGAATCGGACGGGATCAAGGAAGAGCGAGCCAACGCTTGGTTGGAGTGCAGCGCCGATGCCCATACCCTTTACTGTCAAGTGCTTGAAAATTACGCCCTGGTGTCTAGTCTTCTCTTCTTCTGATGCTTCCTGTCTTGTGCGCCCAAACATCTTCGACATTAGTTTGTTGATCTCGTCTTCTTCTTCGGCGCTGTGGCCGGTCGCGCCAGTATTGGTTTTGCTGAGCCCATTGCTCTGGCTTGTCTTTCGTCGAGACAATACGCGAAAAAGGTCATCTTCGGTAAATGGTTTGGAGTTTTTTGATTGCAGGCCAGGCCTCTTGTCTTCTCGCGTACGCTTTTCAGATGAACCTTCATGTTCTGAGTCGGATGAGTCGTCTTCAAGTACGACTTGTTGTTCCATGGGCGGTCCTGAAGCCGCTATCTGCAGGTAACCATTGGTTGAACTAGGATGCTGCGAACCTGTATTTCCATTGAGCCCTTCTTGACTCGCATGCGCGTGAACTTCATTCTGCAATGTCGGACCAAGCGATGGCACTGCAGTTGAGTCGCTCGATTCCGATGATGGTCCCGGGTTGTCCTTCCCATAGAAGCTCTGGCTGCTGGTGTGTAAGGCGTTGGAGATAAAGGTACTCTGGGTGTTCCTTGTGTCGGTGGCGCCTGGCGTAGCTGGGTCACCCTCGGTTTGTTGTCGTGACCCGATGTATGATTCATGTCGAATAGTACCTGCGGGTGTCTCTACCCAACCGCCAGGGATATGTGATGGAGTCGGGAGGCCATCATTCGAAGCCATTACGAGGATTTTCGTAGCCTAGGGACGGATAATGAATTAAACGCTCGTAGCGTAAGTACCGCAGGAATGAATCCCCACTACACAACGGTCAAGTGTCAAATGTCAACCTAGATGGCTAAGAGAATTCGGAAAGCAATCCGCAAAAGTTGACCGATTTCAGAGGAGTCCGAAGAGAAGGTATAAGAACAAAACAGAGAAAACATCAATTACAGCGCCAAGTTGCTTGTCGAAATCAGTGTTGGCACTCGTATTCTGCGACGCGTCGGTCGCGCAATAGTCAAGAGCGAAGTGGTGATGTCATGTTAACGTGTGAGTGGTAAAGGCGCTCAACGTCGCATTCGCGTCGGCGCTTGCCAATGCCGAAACTATGGGATCGAAAGATGATCGAAATTACTAGGCTGAAGAGAGATCGATCTCTCGCCGCTTGTAAACGCTAGGTGTCCACGGGGCGCGGATTGCACTGAACGCGTCTGCAGAGATTGACACCTACGTACTTCCCTTTTCATCACATTTGGTAGAATATAGACCATGTGTCTATCTTTCATTTTTACTAAGACACGATCATAGCATTTTCAATCTTTGATGTGTAGATGCACATAGGTGGTGATGGGAAAAAAGTAGACTGAGCTCCTTGAATGACGTGAGAGTTTTCCAATTGCGTCATAGTTCAGCAAGCCAACGCTAATGCTAAGAAGTGCTTGACATGTTGGCCTCGCACCTGCCTAGGCCCTAGATCAGTCTAGAAATCCCTTACTGAGTCTTCGCGCTGCAACTCAATAATACTGATGTATTGTGGAACTTTTGGCTTTTGGACTGGAAAAACTACGTATTTGGTCTGGACGACACACAGCGGGACATCGCATTCTGTCCTTAAGGCTCTTCGCACCCTTTTCAGTTGAAGAGTGCGTACCACGTTTATATGAATTGTAAAAAATTTCAAGTACTTGATTGGTAGCAGGTCCGCTCAATGGATATGTATTTGGACAGTTATCTCTTCACAATCGTTTGAAATGCCTTCCCCGTCCATTAAGCCATGCAGGTATGCGTCACCGACGATTCTATAGTGACCATTGGGTGCATCTTGCATGGCCCGGATACAAAATGGCACTGTGCTTCCCAGCAAGATAACAATACTGTCGCCGGGTTGAATCCCAGGCGGACCCATTCCCATGAAGCCATTGCTGGCGAGGAAAAATCGCCGGTCAAGTGTCGCGCCCAAGAGAGAGTGGTAAAACGCCTTGACCTCATTCATGCTGCTAATATGTTCTTGGGTTTTCTTCACGTCGCCTTTTGCCTGAAATTGAGCCCAGTCCCAGAAGTCTTCTGCTATACGGCTGACATCGGTGTCGCCAAATCGTCGGTATGCAGTGAATACCTCACCACTGAAGTCAAGCTGGGCAGAAAGGATGTCGACTGAATTCATGCGCTGTGGTTGCCATGAGTCGTTAGTGATTGTACGCCAGAATGCCTCATTTTGCGAGTTTTTTGAACCAAGAGTGTGATCCTTTGGAGTTTCCAGTCGGGCCATGTGGAGCCACGATGTGATGCAGTCGATTAGTTCGTGCCAATCATGGTTTCTCGGCAAAGTTGAACCCACTTGCGAAATGGTGAGAGATAGTTCGGAGGCGTCTACAATCAAGACATTATTCGCTCGTCTGGCGTTGGCTGGGCGACCACCCGCAGCAGAAAATAGCACTGCGCGGTTAATTCTATAGCCAGTTGCTGAGCTAGAACTCTGTGAAGTACGACCCCTTTGTGTGACCCACGATGGTACATCAGGTATACCAGTTCGAGTTGTGCCCATCAATATATGTAATGAAAGAGTACTCTGGATTTGCTTGGTAACTACGCGCATGAAGACTTCGTTTGGGGACAAATCGTAGTCAGGAATCAAAGGCGGCTCACCAAACCAGTCGGTGACCAATCCCAATACCCCGAACACTTCGTCTCGGACATCTGTTGCGTTGCGCGAGTGTGTCCGACTCATGACCTGGTATAGGCTTAATTTTTTGTTCTGTGCTCTTGCAGCCCTCAGCCACTCCAAATCGTCATACCTGGCCTTTCTCAATTCGACGATGGCGCGCAGTTTGCGACCCCCTTGTGTCTGGTGCAGATCGCCGCAGCAATGAATATGGCGTGCAGCAGCGCGAGTAGATTCTGCAACCAGAGTCCAGGGTACAGTAATGTTACAGTATAAGACGGTTGCTTTCCGAGCGAGTATTGTTTCTTGAACGACCCAAATCCGCGTCCACCAAGGATGGCTGCTCAGCGTGTGCATAGCCTGAATGATGGCTAGCCATGTCTGTCCGGCTTGTAATTTACCTCCTTGAACATCGAAAAAGGGTATTTCATGAACGTGTTTATCCATAGCTCGAAGTTTCATGAAAACGAAGAGGCCGAATACGTCTTCGGTTTCATTACCGTCTTCTCTTGAGCCGTTTTGCAATGTTTCTTGCTTGAAATATGAGTCTACAATTTCCAAATCTCTGTCGTCACCAGTCCATCGGACAATGTCTGGCTGCCTCAGGGGAGAATGCGAGTCACGACCGTAACCTAGCCAGATGAAAACTTCGTCTGCGGAACTGTATATCTCCCTCATGCACTGCACTTGCTCGGATCGTTCGTGAATATCTGACTGATTGATGCACACTGCATCGAGCCAGAGGGCAAGAGTCTCTCATGTAGCGCGGAGTCTCTGGAGTCCAGTGACCACGTTCTGAGTTACCGCCAACTCTTGTCCGTTGACCGTGATGGATAGCTTATTTGTTGTATCGCCCCATACGTATGAGATGGCTTGAAACTTGGGGTAATCTTCCAAGGATACAGTTTCCAAATGACATTCGATGCCATCATTCCAAGCAGCAGGGTGGAGATGCAGTAAGCGTATCTCTTTTTGGGAGGTGTTGAGTGGTGAATACATACGTGGAGAGTGAAGTGTGTGCTATGCGACTGCAACCATGCCGTCCTTGGCACTTTTGAACAAGGATAATCGACACTCGCTTACGAGATTGATGACAAAACATGTTTCATCCTTTGACCCTTTAACGATACAATTTTATATTGGAATTCTAACTGGTTTACCGACGTGTTGAAGTTCGATAAGAATTCTAGGCACACACTGGAAGGTAGGGGGTAGGTTGCGATCGGAACTTCATATTATAGCTTACTTCAACACTGTTCCATACGCTCCAAATGCGTCTTTCAAGAAGTATTCTCTGATATACACTCATGTATCAAGAGGTCTAGTCTAATCAATTGGTTGTGCCTTAGCGTTACCTTGCCGTTGACCTTCCTCTTTAAGAACTAGGCAACGAACCTTTTGCCAGCATACACAGCAGGTCGCTCCTTACTTTTGTTGGCTTTGGGGGATCAGGTAAATGTGCTGTTTTTGGGTTTGCATTTTGCCCGTTGCACGTATCTATGGGAGGCCTAACTCTACATACTGCCCAGACTATTATGTATCTGCAAATCACCTCTAAAGGACAATAGAGGTGTACTGCATCTATTGGTTTCATGACTGGAATGGCAAAACATAGTATTGAATACAGTCGCTAACTATGAGTGTTCTCCTTGCACATGTCGTAATGATCCGATCACCTTTGGTATCGTAGTCCGGCAAAAGAAGTGGCAGCACATCGTGTTCTTAGTATTGGGATGCATGGCAGTCCGAAGATGCGGAGAGGAGCGCTGCGCAACAAAGAAGAGTTAGACGATGATAGTAACCGAGAAGTTCTTCTTAACAAATTTGTGTCGTTCGCCATATCAACAAAGAAGGGCAAGTCAACGGTATGGTTGCAGCCTCCACGCAGATACAAGACCGCCAAGCTACGATCGGCGCTAGGACACCCCTGTCGTATTGCCTGCAGTAGCGCGCGTGGAGTTAGGAGACTCGGCGCGGAAATATGCGGCTAGACACAGTCCAGATACTTTCAATCAGCACCAGTTCCAGGTTCTAGAAACCTACTTTCCTTTTGTTGCCATTTCGCATACTACTATAACTCACGCTCACCACTCATGTCCTGTGCTGGTCTGCGGACTTCAGGAAACGACCGCGCACTTTGGAAGACACCATGGTTGTGAGAACTGCATCCGGAACGCTGGGTGGGGTGTCGATGAAGCACCTCTCTCTGGTCACGGTAACTAGACATACGGCTTGAACGTAGATGTCAAAGGTAAGCTAACAGCTGCGCAGTTGACAGTCCAGAACTCGGCCCTCATTCTGGTATGAACATCCCACAATCCGAACAACAACCTTAGCCTGACCGAAAAGAGGCATGAAAATCGGGGTCGCCTGGAAGTATGCCCATGCCATGGCTGACGCGAACCAGATCATGCATTACTCGAGAATCATGCCCTTAGCTGGAGGACAAAGATATCACACAAGCACAAGTGTCTTCTTGAATGAAGTGATCAAGCTGACCATTAGCTTGACCATGGTACGAATGCTTCTGGAGAAATCAGGCGTTAGGCCGTGCGCTGATAATTCAATAGGCAATGTACGAGATGTCAAAAACGCTTCCGTCAAATACTACCATCGCAACGCTCTCGCGCACCTTAACGACCGCTATATTCACCAATGAAAGCTGGAAGCTTGCCGTACCCGCCGTCATATATACTATACAGAATAATCTTCAATACTTGGCTGTCAGCAACTTGGATGCAGCGACGTTCCAAGTCACCTACCAGCTCAAGATTCTGACGACGGCCATCTTCAGCGTCCTGTTATTAAGGAGAACGCTTTCGGCACGAAAGTGGCTCTCTCTGCTGCTGCTCATTGTCGGTGTATCCATTATACAAGTACCCCAAGCATTATCGCAACCGGACGTACCGGCAACAGGATCCACACCCTGGACAAAGACCCTTGAACAGCTTCACGGTCTTGGCAACAACGTCGCAGCACGAATGGCGAAGCGATCTGGATCTTACGAGGGCATTCATGAAGACCGTGCGTCGCAAGCACCACATATGAATAGACGAGTGGGGCTCTTTGCTGTTCTGATCTCCTGCGCACTGTCAGGCCTAGCGGGAGTGTTGTTTGAAAAGATTCTGAAGGACTCGACAAGTGGCAAAAGCACAACATTGTGGGTACGCAACTGCCAGCTTTCCTTCTGGTCGCTGTTTCCGTCGCTGTTCTTAGGCGTGATTTGGAAGGATGGAGAGGTCATAGCAAAGACTGGGTTCTTCGTTGGCTACAACTGGGTGGTGTGGACTGCCATCGGGTTCCAGGCAGCTGGTGGTGTAATTGTCGCATTGGTCATAAACTATGCCGACAACATTGCAAAGAATTTTGCGACCTCCATCTCCATCCTTCTCAGCTGCATTGCTAGCGTCTACTTTTTCGACTTCAAGGTGACGCAATCAGTAAGTAAGCGGTGAAATGCTGGTTGGTCGATACTGACGAAACAGTTTTTCCTGGGAACATGTATTGTCTTATTTGCGACCTATCTTTACACAAAACCGGAGCGGGGAATGCAGCAATCGTCAGTGAAGATTGCCGATTTTCAGAAGACTACGGTCGAGCGGCCTTATGAAGACCGCGGGCACGACAATGTACCACCTAGTCCGTCAAGCTTTGACAGGCCTCACAAGCCATCATCTGGATCGCCGACGATAGAGCGACACTCTCATAAACGAGAAGCTTGAAGACTGAACAGCGTAGATTTTATAGATTTGTATGAGACGGAACAACAAAGCTCTGCAAAACACAAGATGAGCCTGTTTATGATGTTTAATGATTTCAATCGGCGAGATAACGTACATTGACTGCTGCCTGTCTGGCACGACCTCATTTTTCTTTACTAACGCTTGGCCAAATGCGACACGACCAGTCTATGCAATAACATGGAGGCGGAATTGCGAGAACATGGTTTTATCGCAGCAGTACAGTATACAACAAATGAATTTGGTCAGCTCACGGGAGTCGAGATGCTATGTATACTATCCGGTTCCGGTAGTCGCAGCTTCCTCCATGGTGCCTTCTACTTTCGCAACCACCTTTCTCACCTGGCACGCTATTCCAACAACTTTCTGCAGCTTCAAGGCGTACCTTCGCCTCCGTTGCCCGTTCCAAACGGATCTATCCCTGATATCTGCATATTCAGAATGGGTGAGCGTTTCTATCACCACGAGCAGGCAAGTAGCTCGCGACATGCGTCGCGTTACAACATCCTTCAACCTCAAATCAAGCACCCGGCCCGTCTGACTACTCCCCGAGATCGCTATCGCGTGACCCGATATGATGATCCCCTGTACGACACCGTCGAAGACGACTATGACAACGGCCTAGGATCTCAGCTCGATTCTTTGGGTACTCAAATTACCATGGCTATCTGGAACCCGAAGACTAATATTTCTAGATGGAAGACTGCTTCAGCAGTCGTATCCAAATCGACAACTGCAAGTCACGCACGGTAATGGGAGATTGTCATTTGTACCCGTCCCATCACAACCCTCGTATGGTGGCCGTGGCAACTATACAAATCAAAGCCAGAGTAAGGATACACTACCGACACCTAGGATAGAGTTGTTGACTTGACAGGCGAATGCCGTTCCCATCTGGAGCAAGGCATGGGAAGCCAGTTGAGTGAGTACAGATAAAGTTTGGTAACTGCTGGCTATGCTAACTACCTACAAGGTCGGTTTGCCTACAATTCTGCACAATTCCAAGAATCAAGCCCCGACCCCCAAATTGGCCAGTCCTCCAGCCCAGCATTCAAAGCAAGTCAGCGCCGCATAGAGCAGGCCAGCGCATCCACTGTGAAATGTGGTTCAGGGACCCAGAAGTTCAAGGATATCCGACAGCACGCCATAGAGCTTGGAGCACACGGATACCAGCGACATCATGGGCAAATCATGTCTCCCAAACGTCAAGAATATGTTCTTGGGGAACTGCCGTCCCTGACCCCGGGAGAAGACCAAGAATCTCCTTGTCATCGGCGGCAAAATCCCAGCGAATTACAAGAAGCTCTCGTGGCCGCACCGCATGTCCCTCCCATGTGCCAGGGTATCCGTCTCGTCCCAGTCGCAACCTTGCCAGATCGGCTTCGGACAATATTCCCTTACCCAACATTCAATGCGGTGCAGTCCAAGTGTTTCGATACGGTCTTTCGTTCTGATAACAACTTTGTTCTCGCATCTCCAACAGGAAGTGGCAAAACAGTGATTCTCGAGCTTGCCATATGCAGAGCATTTGCTACCAATTCAACTGGTCAATATAAGATTGTCTACCAGGCACCTTCCAAGGCTTTGTGTTCGGAGCGACAACGTGACTGGGAAAAAAAGTTCAACATGATTGGTCTAAAGTGTGCTGAGCTCACCGGTGATAGCGATATATCAGACCTCCGGCATGTACAATCCGCGAACATAATCATTACGACGCCTGAGAAATGGGATAGTATGACCAGGAAATGGAGAGATCATGAAAAACTGATGAGACTCATCAGAGTGTTTCTCATCGATGAGGTTCATGTACTCAAAGAGGACCGTGGTGCTACCCTCGAGGCAGTCGTGTCTCGCATGAAGTCTATTGGAACAAATGTTCGCTTTGTAGCACTGTCAGCCACAGTACCCAACTTCAATGATATCGCAACTTGGCTTGGCAAAAGTTCAACAGACCTAAACACTCCGGCTGCGAACGAGAGTTTTGGCGAAGAATTCCGACCAGTGAAACTGCGAAAGCATGTTTGCGGCTACATGTCCAACACCAACAACGAATTTGGATTTGAGAAAGTGCTTGATAGCAAGATAAAAGATGTTATAGCTACTTACTCTGAGGGTAAGCCGATAATGGTGTTCTGCGCTACCAGAAACTCCACGCTTAACACGGCGAAGCTGATCGCTAGCTGGTGGTCTTCAAGGATGGACAACAATCGCTTCTGGACAGCACCATCAAAATCAATCCGGCTTTTGAATAAAGATCTCATGGACACGGTCGCTTCAGGTGTCGCGTTCCATCATGCTGGTCTCGACATAAAAGATCGGATGCAAATTGAGAAAAGCTTCGTCGCCGGCGAAATCAGTGTCATTTGTTGTACCTCTACACTCGCTGTCGGAGTCAACCTACCCTGCCATCTTGTGATCGTCAAAAATACTATGGCGTGGGGGCCAGCAGGAAATCAGGAATATTCCGATCTAGAGATGATGCAGATGCTTGGTCGCGCGGGCCGCCCTCAGTTTGACGACACTGCTGTAGCTGTCATTATGACGCGCCAAACAAAAGTCCGACGATACGAACAGATGGTTACTGCTCAAGAAATTATAGAAAGCAAGCTTCACCTTAACTTGATCGATCACATGAATGCTGAAATAGGCCTTGGGACGATCTACGATTTGCCGTCAGCAAGAAGATGGCTCAAAGGTACCTTTCTCTTCGTTCGGCTCCAGCAGAACCCCGCGTATTACAAAATTGAGGGGTCCAGAACTGGTCAGAGTATTGAAGAACAAGCGAATGATATCTGTTTTCGCGACGTCAACCTCCTGCAACAGAGCAATCTAGTCTCTAGCGAAGAGCGTTTCACGTGCACCGAGTTTGGACATGCTATGTCGCGGTACTACGTTCATTTTGAGACAATGAAGTTATTCATGAACCTCGAGGCAAAGTCTTCTCCCTCTGAGATTGTGAGTTACTCATAGCCTTGATCCGTCTTATATGACCAACTAACAGAAACTCAGCTCTCGGCTATTACACAAGCTAAGGAATACTCTAACATACGTTTCCGCCAAGGTGAAAAGACATTCTACAAAGTATTGAACAAGTCACCCTCGATCCGTTGGACTATTCCTGTCAATTTGGACCTCCCAGCACAAAAGATTTCGCTCATGATCCAGTCTGTCCTCGGGTCTGCTGACATCACATGGGACGGCGACATAGCCAAACACAGATCACAGTACGCAACAGAAACGATGATGGTATTCAGAAATATAGGCAGTCTCATTCGATGTATTGTTGACTGCCAAATCGTGCTAGGCGATGCTGTCAGTATTCACAGTGCTTTGATGCTCGAGCGAAGTTTTGGCGCAAAGGCGTGGGACGACAGCCCGCTTCAAATGAAGCAGATTGAGACTCTAGGCGTGGTTGCTGTAAGAAAGTTTGTCAATGCGGGTGTCAAATCCATAGAAGACCTTGAGGGTTGCGACCCACATAGGATCGAAGCTGTGGTTGGAAGAAACCCACCTTACGGCCTGCAGATTCTTGAGAAGATCAAGTCTTTTCCAAAACTTCGTGTTTCGCTTCAAGAACAGCCTTCCACGGTAAGGCAAGTCTTTGTAGTTGTTGATGGATTCGCTAACGATTACAAAGATCGTTAAAACTTTGGAAGGTGTCAAAATGCAGATTAAGGCAGACGTTGGCTTCATGAATGAGCGGCCACCACTGCGCTTCAACAATAAGCTCATCTACATTTGTCTTTTGGTGGAAACATCCGATGGACGTAAGATACACTTTGCCCGCATCAGGTGTGTATGAGGCTTCGCTCAACCTATATGATACTTACCTTGTTTTAGTGGTTCTAAACTTGGTACTGGCCAAAGTCTTTCCGTTCCGGTTCTGTTGGCCAGTTACGACCAGTTCATTAACTGTCATGTTATGTGTGATGGTATAGGTGTGTACATGTTCGTTTTTACAGTGATATTATCTGACCTTTTGAAGCTGGCAGTATGCGCAGCGCCACTGTGAGACCTCAGATACCCCCATCCATGTATCCAATTCTGAAACCTTCTGGTCTCGATTCATCAGCCCCACATCAGTCCAATATGTCAAAGCGATGCACGGAGAATGCAAAAGGAAGTTGGAAAGCATCTACTACCAGTGACGATTTTGGCGATGATGGACTCGACGATGATACACTCGTGAAAGCTGCTTGTGGAGACCTTAAATTCAATCATATCGACGCATATCCCGATCCACTCGCAGGAAAAGTTGATTGCAACAACTCGAGGGGCAGCTCGAACAAAAAAAAGGATGTTGGAAAGATCCTAAGCCTTACAGGGCTACCCGAAACTGTCGTTAAAGGCACTGCTCAGGATCCAGTGCAGCTTGCAAATGGTAAATGGGCATGTAACCACTCCTGCAAAGACCGCGAAGCGTGCAAGCACTTGTGTTGTAAGAATGGCATGGACAATCCGCCAAAGAAGAAGCCTGTGGCCAAACCCTCTCAGCTAGGCGAACCCCGACTGCAATCGCAACAGAAGCTCCCGGCTCCAAAAGTCAAAACAACTCAAACTATGCTCCAGCTTCCAGTACCTAAAAGAAAAGCTTCGATTCAAATTGAAGAGTTGGATCTCACTCAGCAAGAAAAGAGGAACAAAGTCGACCGAACTCTAGATGACGTGGAAGCACAAAGCGAGATTCAAGAGGACGTGAAGGGAAGTAATATGTCTTCTGCAAGTCACTCGATTTTGCATGTGAAGCCTGCCTACTACGGTCACCAGGGTGATGCAGGTAGAGTTTCTTCCTCGGAACATTTGGTCAAAGAACTACTCCTTGATTCAAGCGACTACGGCAACATCCAGTTTGATGATGCTCTTGATTTTCTTGATGCTCCACAACAACACAGCGTGCTATTCGACTGCAACACCCAACCAGAAAACCATGACTTTGTAGATTGCGAGGCTGTTGCCTTAGGTATCTCTCCAGAGTCGGAAACATTTTATGATGATGACTCACTACTCGGAGATATGCTGATTGACCAAGCTGAGTCGCATAGCCTGCAAGGTAATAATGAAGGCGAGCTTGATTCAATGAAAGATGTGAAAGGTTTTCTCGACTGCTCAAACAAAGAAAGTTTAGAAGAGGCGCGGCATTTGAAGGGCGATGAAATCGCAGATGTCAAGGGGATTACGAACAACGTTTTGCCGAGGATTGCTTACACTGGAACCCATCGTGACTCCCGTGAGTCCTCAGTTGAAGGAGAAAGCCCTCAATCCGACAGACCCATAACTATTTCGAGAATTAAAGGCGTGTATCCAGTCGCAGTGGCGAATGTTTTCGACAACATCAAAGCCAAAAAGCATCCTCCCCGAAAGAACAACCTTACCCTCGCCGGGTTGGACAAAGACCAGCAGCCACCAATCACTAAAGAACTCCCAGAGAACTTAGCAAAAGCTGTTAACGAGACCGCCTGCTTAGTCTCACCAGAGGAAAAAATAGTTCCCGACACTTTCAAAGACTTGGAGCCATGGCTCTTTGAAGAATTCGGCGACATAGTAGAACTCGTTGACGAATGAACGTTCAGTCTAGTGCTAATGCTAGATTTACTGTAAGAGATAAATACAGGCATGTGGCTTTATGGAGGTGTCTTTGTTCAGGGTCTCCGACTAATCTGTGTTTGTTGCTTGATCATTAGAATATCCATTAGCGCTGCCATCCATCCTGCACAAAGGTATTGTTGGGAATCTTTTTTGACGGCCCTTCTCACCAGAGGACATCTTTCTCTGAATTAAGGTTGCTTTAACCACTTCTCAATATATAACACACATGTCGAACACAGAAAGCATCTCCATTTAGAATACAGTAATTTTTAAGTCCAACTCAAAAAGAATATTCGATCACTAAACCCAGAATGGGCCAAACAGTACTGACAACCATCATCGAAGAGGCAGAGAGTGCAGGTTCAACAACAACCCAGGAACCTAGTTCTACGCCGTCTGGATCTCTACAAGAGGGGAATGGCTCGGGCGCAGAGCCGGACGTATGGCATTGCTCTGATTTCTTACATTGTAATGGAACAGGAGATCCAGAAGGGATTCCTCAGTGCGACGTCAATACTAGCCAAGACTGTCCAGGGTTGACGGCCACTGGTTTAAATACACCAAATTCTTACGTCGGTAATGGTGTTCACGCCGGTGAAGGTCGAACTCGAACTTGCGGTAATTGCAGGTTGCACGAAGGGCATCCTTTGTTTCCAAACAGGCTTGCACTCATCAATAGTCATTCCAAAATTCAACCTGGAAGCGGCATTCGCAGCCAGCTTTGTCGTAGCTGCATTTATGACGAAGTAGAACTATACTGGTTACGTCAAGGCACACCCAACCCCATGAATGCCAATTCGAGTCCGCATATACGACAATGGCCTGCAGCAAACGGCATTCAGAACCTTTGCATATGCGAAGGATATACAATCGATTTTTTCGGAACTGCCTGTTGCCATGCCTGTCGCGACGTGGTCTTCAATCACTTTTGTTACAACCGCTATATGATGACCGAAGATGTCCTCCACAGCTGCGTCCAGCCCGTCATAAAAGGAACCCGGCCTTACAACAATGCCGACATCGGACGTTTCATGCGCGTCTCCGCCGCCACCGTCACCAGACGCCAGAATCAAGGTATTGGCCGCATGTGTCCTTGCGGCAATAAACCGAAATGGCCAAGTATACCCGAGTATATTACCTATTGTATGGCTTGCTCGGGCGTCCAAATCATTCCTACACGTTTGCCGCAGAACTTGCAACAAGGCCCTGTTATGGCTGCGTATGAGAGACGTCAGAGTCTGAGGAATAGCGGGTTTAAGAGGACAAAGGGGCCAGCAGCGGCACGAAGACTTCCCTCGTACAGGGTTAATATCGAGCGTGGGTGGTTGACACCTGATCCTGAAATTGGGGGGACATGAGTATAGTAATGTGAGTTGAAGAGATGTTTAATTTTGTTATTTCTGTACGAGATTTGTACAATGAAGGCGAGGGAGAACTGGATTATTGTTTTTTCTGGATAACGTGGTTCACAAGCGAGCGAGCACCTCCCCACCAGCGCGCCGACGTTAACACAACAACGCGCTATGTCTCAACCACGCAGCTCTCAATTGACTTATAACAAACTCAATATTCAACTTGTTCTTTTTTATTTTGATTCCCAACGTGTTCAAAGTGTAAACGTGCTGCCTCTATATATAATGTGCCTCGAAGAACTCTATCTTACCGACGCGCTGGAAGACACTCTCGACGCGACTGGGAACCAAAATCAAAGCATCTGAATAAGCTAGAAGAGAAGTCTATAGTTGAACGTATTCTTGAAGAGTCTGTGCGAGGATTGCGCCTACAAAGGCTGAAGTTCGAGCAATGGCTGATAAACTATTGCATGAGCGAGAGAGTAACCTTGTTGGCAAGAACTGGGTTGACAACTTTGTTAAGAGGATTCCTGAGCTTCGTACGCGCTGAATCCGCCCTTGTGATCACCAGCGAATCACCTGCGAGGATCCAGCGGCTACCCAGCGCTGGTTCGACCTAGTCAAGGCGACAAAACAGAAGTGGGGTATTGTGGACGACAATATCTACAACTTTGATGAAACTGGCTTTATGATGGGCAAGATTTCATCATATTTAGTTATCACAGGCTCAGAAGGATATGGCAAAAAGAAACGGATACAGCCAAACAACCGTGAGTGGGTTACTGTGATCCAAGGCGTGGGCGCGTCGGGTCGCCGGCTACTACCCTTCGTTGTCTTTGCGGGCAAGGTGCCTATCAACGTCTAGTTTGAGAACCTACCTACCGGATGGGTTCTTGAAGTCAGTCCCAATGGCTGGACGAATAATCAGTTTGCTCTTGCGTGGTTGGAGCACTTCGATACCCATACAAAGAGCTGTACTGTGGGTGAGTGTCGACTGCTTATTATTGGCGGCCACGAGAGCCACTGCTCCGTCGATTTTCAAGGTCTTTGTAAGGAGAAGAATATCATTCTTCTTTGTATGCCTGTACACTCATCTCACCTATTGCAGCCTCTTGATGTCGCCTGCTTCTCGCCGTTGAAGCGCAAGTATGGCGATGCTGTTTCAGGCTTGGCACGCAACCGCACCCACTATATCAGCAAAGAGACCTTCCTACCAGCCTTGAAGTTACGAAGGAGAATATCCAAGGTGGCTTCAGAGGCGCTTATCTAGTCCCACATGACCCACAGACTGTACTATCAAAGCTTCCTGTGGGGGTGCGGACACCAAAACAATCACTGCGACGGGTAGACGCCTGGGAGGCGCAGACGCTGCGCAACGCGCGCGAAATTGAGGCTTAAAGTACTTTTATTTGATAGAGAGCAAGATATTTTTGTGGGTTTTCTGCAAATTCACTTGACGAGCAGGTTGCGCAGTTGAGTAAAGGGGCTCGGCAAATGGCACATAAGATGACGCTTATGATGGAGGAAATGGCTAAGCTTCGAGAGACTCTAGACGAAGCAAATAAGTATAAGATCCGCAATCGGCGATACGTACGGACAGAAAAGACTCTTACTGTAGGCGAGGTACAAGAAGTATCAGCTGAAAAGGCGGGTAACCAGTCGTGGTGATGGTGAGAGTGCGTCAAAGAGGGTGCGAGGAGAGAGGCGGTGCAGGTGTTGCAAGCAGACTGGACACAACACTCGTACCTGTGTAGTTGAGATGGATAGTGCAAGTGATAGCGGCTGTTCTGAAAATTAATTTGGTATATTGCAATAGTCTATCAACTGTGATAAAAGTGCGTGATAACGTCTCGACGTCGACGCGCTGGTGGGGCGTGGGCCGCTCGCTTGTGAACCACGTTATAGTCTATGTAGCTTGTCATCATGTAAGACTTTGGCCGGCCGTTCTATGAGGTAATTATTTACAATTTGGGGGTTTTTGGTGTATAGCGTGGCTATGGTGCTTCAACCTTTACCTAGTCAAGCTATTACTAGCTTTCTAGATGCCTAGTACTGAAAAGCAGTTTAGTAAACAGGAAAAGATGTTAGATAACTAGGTTATCTTCCAGCAGGCTCTTAATTAGAGAGGTAAAGAAACAAACAAATAAAAAGAATGTAAAAAATATATGTTTGTGTTGTGTTTGATTTAGTTTTCTTGCTGTTTTTGTTGTTTTGTTTTTAATCTTGTTCTGTTTTTAATCTTGTTCTTGGCCTAGGTGCCACTCCCTTGCGTACGCGTAGTATTATTATTCCATTAGAGTCTATATGCAGCTCGGTGCTATGTAAGACCTTGGTCGTAGGCCGTTCTATCTTGTTATTTACATGTGGGGGTTTGTTTTTCTTTGTGTGGTATTACTGTGGTGCTTCGGCTTTTGTCTGTTTGCGGCTAGGCCTCTAGCAGACGCCTGTGCGTACGCGTAGTAGATAGACTGCAACACAGTGGATATGCCGAATAGTAGACGTTAGAACTACCCACCTTTCCACTCCTACTTAGTTACCTATAGTAGTTATACTACTAGAGGGACCTTGTTTTAACACAGAGGTTATTATAGCGTCCCGCCTGGCTCTGCACAATGGGAGCAGGCGCGACTGAGGAAACAGAAAACGGCTGCTGTTAGATTATGATAGGTTGTCAAGGATGGTCACATATTGTGTGTATGAAGAAAATGTGATTGTATTAATCTGCTCTCTCTCTCTATTATCGATCCGCCTTATCGTTGTTTATACGTGGTGGTTGTGGGCGTCAAGATCAGGTTCGCTAAGGGTCTTTTTGGTTTCCCTGATATACTCCCCGTGTTTACGTGCTGGTGTAGTAATAGAGTTCCCTGAACATTCTTCGGTTGAGGTTCGACGAACCCAGGTACTTACATCTGACAGCTGCCTACGCGGCCCGGGAATAAGAGCTGTCTAAGGTCAGGCGATGAGAGGGAGCCGCAGCTCTCAGCCACAGCGCGCAACCCCTCGCAGATATCTCATCACGCTACTGCTGCCAAATGTCGCTAAAGTCGCACGGCCGGTTCAACGCGTTCTGACGATCTTGTCGCACTCCTCGCCTTATATTAAGCTTTCGAAGCTGTAGTCTTAAATTCTGCTATTTTAGCTTCTCTCTTAGCCCACCGAGTTCTCTGTAAATGTTAGTGGTCGCGAACAAACAAGGGGGTATTAGAGGACAGGTGATGGACGGCACTGACAGAACGAGCGGCAGCGTGGTCAACAACGCGCTTTTCTGCGTCGGAGGCTGATGTGCTAGGAGAACAAGAGCTGTAAAATAGGTGCACATTGCGTTTATTTTAATACAAGTGCGCTAGAAACATTCCGAGCTTCCGGAAGAAAAATCGTCCCGTCACACCGTGCGTCCCGGCACGTAGGGACGGATGTTACAATAGTTGATGGGCAGACGTAAGGCGCAGTCTTTGAATGCGAGAACTGTTTTGTTTTGTCCGAAAATAGAAAGCGATTTCACTAATGAGAGCTGTACGTGTACTCGATGTGCATCCCCGCATAGTAGTGGTCCCGCCCTTTGGAAACCGAACCCAATTTCACACTTCTGATAGGGTATCCCTTCAGTTTATAACCCCAAGATTAACTACTTGAGTAATTCTAATCGTTTCCACATTTGAATTCGTTTCTGTTAGAGACCCCTCTTTTCTTCGCCACATACACAACGTGGACGATAGTCTGCAGCCTACGAACCAATGTGGGTGCGCCACGTTAATATGGGTAGTCTTGGCGCTTAAGACGAACACTTTGATCGTTCTTCCTGCAATGGCCAATAAATGCTTGTCACATTTGCAGATGAACAAATTCAACAAAAGGAGTAACTTCTCGGCCTGTCGTGCTACCACGCATGCGAAGAGTTAAACTTTCGCGTGTGAAAAGCATCCAGTAGTAGTACAGCCCATTCATCAAGTCCGCACAACATCAACCCAGGACTACCGAATAGTAGACTACAAAATGGCCCAAGCCTACCCTATCATCTTCGATAATATCGATTCCGAGACATCAGCAGTCTGCACATCCCCCACCGTCTGCACAACACCCACACTCTGCACCCCCTCAACAACAACATCAAACAACACCACCTCCAAGGACCACCAAAAATGGGAAAACTTCCAATCCTCAATCCCCTGGCCCGGCCGCACATTCATTATCCGCTCCCACGACACAGGCCAAGTAATCACCTTCTTAGACGGCGAAATAATACTCGACAAACCCGGCGGCTTCGGCACCTTCCGCTGGCGCTGTGTCGAAAAAAGGGGATGGCTAGGCTTCCGGGACCCGGTTTCTGCGCGGTATATGGGCTACGACAATCGCGGCTGGATCCGATGCGCGGTTGACAAGCACAATGATTGGGAGTACATATGTGCGAGGAAGCGGCCCGAGGGCGGGTATGTGTTGTTGGTGCTTGTTGAGAATAAACTTTTGCCAATGGGGGTTTGTGCGCAGGAGACGGGGGGTGTAGTGAGGCAGAGGGTTAAGATTCGTGATTGGAATTCTGAGGGAATTGTGTGGGATTTTATTGAGGTGCCGTGTCCGTCGGTTTGAGAGGTGAGGATAGAGAGGGAAGAGTTTGTGACTTTGGGGCGTTGGCATCTGACTGATATGAATTCGATTTGGCGCGAAAGAGTGGACCGAGATTGCTGAGATCTGGGGAATGTTTATCACATATAGGGACCGTTGGGAAATTCTGGATACAAACAAGACGTGGGGATGATAGCACGCCTGGATATATCATATCTAATATGGCAAGACAATGTCGGTTAATCGACTGGCACGGGTGGTTGGGAGTTTGGGGAATCAAGATTTTGGATGCATGGGTCAGGAAGGAGTGAAATACGCTCAGTTTTACTCTATCTCAATACTGTAGAGCCATCTTTACAGATATTGTTAGAAAATTGGAAAGAAAAGAAAGAGGAAAAGAAAATGGAGACTGCTAGTAGCAAGTGTTAAATCATAGAATGGCCACATTTCCTCGTAGACGCAAAACACACCACATGTCTTCCTAGAAGTAAAGTACGTGTCATTTTATTTTTGTTTCAAATATTACCAATTTCCACATTAAAGAAGACGCAACGTTTCTTACAAAAGCTACCCAAAGTTCTTCGCTCGACTCGCCATCCACGCGAAGAAGATGCCAATCGTCATCACACAAGAGCTAACCCCAAAGTCACCCTGAATATCCTTTTCCGACACAGTCTAAAAAAATACCAAAAAAGAGGCTACCGAAGAGAAAAGCAACGAATACTATACCAATGGCGATGTCGAAGTCAATCCCTTCTTTGTAGTATATGCCCCAGCCTTCTGCTGGTCTTTCTACGCATGCTTGGAGTTCCTCAGCCGTTCTTTTCGGTAGTTGATCAAGAATCCATGTATCATCTTCATGAATGCACTGTGGTGAAGAGAGCATGTGCATCAAGTCTCGAGACAGGACTGGTGGCCATGTTGCGAGAGGTCCAGCTGGTCAACAACGGTATTCTGCGTCCGGAGATGGCTCGACCTTTGGGAATGGATGTATACACTCACAAGTGATTGGATTCTTTGAGATACATAATGTATTATGGTCTCGAACCTCGACGTTATTGCCCATACGACGCTGAAACTTGTGTTTGTTAGACTTTGTATTCGTTATGAACCTGCCGATTGAGGCTTACCTTGACAAAGAACATTCCTTGTATATTTCTCATTGCTAGGATATTCCGGACACGACTATGAATGCGCAGTATTTGCTGTTTTATGAAGCAGAACAAGGCTCGATGTGTAGGTACAGAATCGATGGGATCTTGTAAAAAGCACTTCTGCCGTTCGTTTTGGTGCGCGCAGGTTAGAAGATGAAGCATGTTTAGGTTTGCTACTGGATTTTTTTTCGATGCTAACGAGGTCGAAGAATCACAATGATTGAGAACATTATACTGCGGTAAGACCCCTCTAGAGTTGGATGCTGTTGCTTTGATTGAAGAAGAAGCATCGAAAATTCCTCGTCGTGCCCAAGCAGGGAGTTTGAAGTTCCAGTTCTGGTTTATAGATTTCCTACTGTATGAGGTGACAGTAACATTGACACCTGTGGAATGGCTCATCCTGTTGGTAAGCCCATGAATCCCATTGTGGCGGTACTCCATCGCATCACCAAAGAATCTTTCCCAGCATCTCTGTTGTTTTATCAGCAATTGCTTGAAAATTTGCATCCACCTCCGATGTCAACTTACGCATCTCCATTTCACACGAACCATCCCAGGCTCGAGAGGCGGCTCCAAGAAACCTGCTGCAATGAACAAGTTCTCGAGCGCCACTCGACTCCGACTCAAAAGTGTTCGGCAATATCGCTTTTCGGTGAATTCTTCTCTGGGCTCCATGGGCTCTGGCGCATTCAGATTGTTGTCCGTATCATCTTGGCCTTAGGTAAACAACTCATGCCGTTCTGAAAGTAGCGCATTAGTGTCGTTAATTACTTTCTTAAGGCTGAGTCGTATCTCTGTACAGCGGCCTAGGAGAGGACGAAGAGGGCAGCTGACAATTAGCAGCATGAATTTACCTCCAGGCCGCTGCGATAGACATCTGCCGTTTAATCTATCTAAGATCACTGTTAACAGCGGACTGAAAAAGCCTGCTCTACTACACTCGTCAAGTCCATCAATAAAGCAGAACAGTGTACTCAGCTCTGGAGCTTTGATAAGCGCACAAAATATGTCCCACATAAATGGAAACATTGCCAGAGTTTCTTCGAAACGTCTTTCAGATATTTTGGTTGCTTCTAGGAGTTCCTGTGCTTCATTCAATCTTTCCAAGTTTGGATACACCAGCTGACTTAGCTCTGGGCGTTTAGTGATAATTTGGCTTACGAGCCCCTAGAACATAAGAGCAGATGTGTTGCTCATATCTTTTCTTCTGTTACAGAAGAACACCAGTTCCACATTTTTTACTGCTGCAATGCGTCCCTCTAGCTCCTCTGATAGAAAGATAGATAGCATTGTCTTGCCCTTGCCCGGACCGCCTGAGATCCATAACAACCATGAGCCTCTGTCCTTATCGCCTTTTTTTGCTATCCAGTCATTACGGTAGCAATTCTCTTGTATAACACATTCACATATGCCTGGCGATATTCGACCTTTTGTGGCGATTATACTCTGACGGGCGATATAGGATCAGTAAATCACTAGGGAGGAGCGCACGGCGACACCAAATTCCTGTTTGCTCTAATATCTCTATCGGGTGGTGATATTAGAAATATCTCATAGAGGAAGAACCAAAGATACCTTTGGATTTGCTTTCCTGGTTTATTTTGAGTCTAGTGCGAATAATCTCTTCTCTATGCTTCATCATCAGAGTTATCAACAATCAAGCTCATCATGGCTTCAAGAGAGTGGTCGGATCGGGACTGATTTTGAGCTATCAAACATTCCCTGCGCGGGGCTTTCTAGAAAGTACTAATAAAGCTTCAAAGACGCTTCGGGATAAATGTAGTTTGGTATGAGAACGATAGTGTTTCTATAAGAATCAGGCTGAATTCGGTGGTTGAAGCACGA
Source organism: Bipolaris cookei (assembly GCA_002286855.1). Classification (NCBI taxonomy): domain Eukaryota; kingdom Fungi; phylum Ascomycota; class Dothideomycetes; order Pleosporales; family Pleosporaceae; genus Bipolaris; species Bipolaris cookei. Next base: position 148,016 of record NRSV01000025.1, read on the forward strand.
TCTAGGCACCGATGTAGCACAACCTCACGGAAGCAGCTCAGCCTTGTGTTACAAGTAACAGAAAGATTCTTTCCTTGACAAGAGACGAGAAGGCTGGAGGCCCATGGACGTCCACGTCAGAAGGTAATGATCATCGCGGGGCCTGAGGTCACGTGATATGGTATCCCGCCAAGGCTGGCCATCCGGGATGGCAGTGCATGAAGGGATAGCAAGACTGGAAGCAATGAGGATATAAGGATGGATGAATTTCATTATTACTCTCGTTTCAGTCAATTCAATTGTACTTTCTTACTAGTTACTTTACTTAACAAGATTGTTACATTGTTATTCTATCTAGCACTAGCATAGAATTGATTGTCCTTACTTCCGGTTACATCCATAACTCTTTTTCGCTAGGAATTGCCAGACAAATCGCACGGCTTACCGCAGATTGTCGCCTCGCCCTAATCCGGACTAAGACTAGCAAAGTATAACCAAACCCCGTATAACACCTTGTTAGCCACTAACACGCACATCGTGTTGCGTCATTTGAAAATCACACCTCCCCTCTAAAATGAAAACGAAAGCCTGATCTCTGAAGAACAATTTGGTATTAGGATTAATTCCTTTTCGCCGTTTTAAGTTGCCGTAATAAGGAGTTGCTGTCACGTGAAATTGACTAGATGTTGAATGGACTCTATTGGCTAGCCAGCGCTTGGTGTTAGCAAGATGTCTAAGTCAATACAGCTAGTTGCACGGTGTACACAGCGTGCGGGTAGGTGGGGGTGGCAAGTAACTATGGTTCATTGCTATCTCTGTTCTACGTTCAAAGGAAAAAGGGTTGATGTACTCCTGGGTTCGTGCACAAGTATCCGTGGGGAACCGGAGTCACGCGATCACTCCCTCAGTGCCTGATTTAGGTTCGGACACTAGATGATATACTCAGGGATCCTTCTAATCTCGGGCTAGTTAGCGTACAACATCCATACCTTCGAGACCCATCTCATGCACCCCCTCCCCCTTTCCCCCTTTATATTACCCGTGAAAGTTTTCACATTTTAGTGCTGAACCAGCTTTTTTGAAAATTTCTCCTTCGTTGACTACTGTACCCTTTTTTAGAGAAGAATTCCTATATCTAGCTACTTTCGTTATAGCTACGTATAAGTCAATACACAAATTGATTACAGAAAAAAACCTCATAATGCTAATTATGGCTTTCCGACTTTGGACAATTGGTGCAGAGCAGATCTAAAAGGGGGCGATAATCAGCATGCGTATACACCAGAAACCGCTCGTTTAATGACCAAGGAGATGGCGTAAGTGATTTGAGGCCGACAATCTCTCTATTCCTAATGTCTCAGCTAGCCCTCTTAAGCTCAGCTATTCGAGCTTACTCTTTAGTTTATTGCTCAAAGCAATGAGACCAAAATCCACCTCTTCATCTAATGCAGATATCTCCAAGTGCGTCATACTTAGAAGTATAGGTACATGCTTGTCACGCGAGTCCAGGTGCCACTTCAGGATACAAAGCGCAGGGTACGCCGACTTGCCGCGCGCGACCTTGGTATTAGTTATACCTAGTATAAGCTGCAAGAGTGTAGCTTCCAAGCCGCTGCCTAACATCAGCTATTTAATGGACGGAAGGTTCATCGCAGTAGCGGTCAGCAGTGCTACAGAAGTGGTGGAAATCGTTGTTCTGGCATTGAGACTGGCCCTACAAAGTTTGTAGGCCCTGAGCGCAATATCATCTTGGACGAGCTGGGCGACCGCCCGTGGCTCGTTCTCTAGGAGCATCGGTAGCAGGCACTGCTGCAGCACGGCTTCCACCATGCTGTTGCTGGCTTCACCTGGGGCAAAGTAGACTCATGGGCAGGAGTCGCTCCATCAACGCGAAGGGTTCGGATTTTAAGAACACAGTGGGGTTTATCTGCTAGATACTCTAAATCTATGAGGGATCAGCCAAAGAAAACTTACCTTTCCCACCACACCCTGTACGCTGGAGCCGCCCGTGGCACATGGCGTTATCAACGCCGCTTTGTTTGGAGTAGGTTCTCTGGAAGGCTATGATACCTCGGCGGTGCGGGTATTCCTACGATTGTATAAGTGGACAATAACATAATCAACGTTCAGGCTCTGCCTACAAATGTAGAGCACGGTGTATTATCATAGTTACAACGAGACCCCGCAAATACCACCAGCATCTCCGTTACGGAAATCGTTCCTATTACGAACATGTACAAAATATGCAATATTGAAAATCCCTGTCCACTCTAAGTTCCCCTCTTTCCCCTCTGAAACAATCTATACATATGCATGAAATATCGATACCAACCCCATCCATTATGTCCTCAATTTCCAAGCAACAGAAGCAATACCGCACAAAATCCCCTCTCCCCACACTACACAAGCCCAAACCCCTTGGAACTCCGTATAGCCAAAAGCATCTTCCTCTCCATAACCCCTCTATCCCTATACTCAGGCAAATACAACTTTCCAAAGCACGTCGAGCTACTCGGCAGCGCATGTGGCGCGCCCCCAATCTTCGCAATGTGAAACGTGATACTCTCGTACCCAGTAACAGGCACACGATCTGACGCCGTGACGAACTCAAGGAGGTGTCGACAATCCTCTTGGCTGTATTTCTCGACAATATCCCAGAAAGTTTGGATGGTGGGATTGGTGGCACTGTAGCCTTCTTCGTATTTTGCGCAGCGTTTGAGGTCGGCGATGGAGATATGCTGGGTTCCTTCGACAAGGGCGCGGAGGGTGGCGGGGGTGAAGAGGTGGAGGCTTTTGGGTTTGATGCAGGTTAGGAAGCCTTTGAGGAAGGATTGGAGTTGTGGGGCGACAGAATCGTAGGTTAGTACGCGGATATAGTCGCGGACGTATTGGTTGCGGTTTTCGTTTGTTACCAGGTCTGGTTCTTGGTCGGGACATTCGTTGCTGAATGGGTGCTTGAGGTTGTGGTCGATCCGCTGGCCGTACACCTCGTAACTGAAGACGTATTCGCGCATGAAGACGTCCTCGACATCGCCGTCACTCCAGGATAATAATTCTTGAAAACTGTCTGCCAAGGCTAGCCAACCGTCTCTGATGTATTCCAAGGCGTCTTGCTCAACAGCATGGACACAACGTGAACTGCCGTTAGTTTGGAGATATTCGTAAAAGGCCAATGGGAACGTGACCGGAAGCGTAATGCCGTTGTATACAGCGAGGCTAAATAGGATGCCAAGCATTTCAAATTTCCACAGCGGTTCGAGACTCTTGGGCTGAAACCAAGTCATTCTCGTTTGCGGGTCGATTGTGAACATGCCTTGTAAAGTTAGGTTATGCCTTAATGCAAAAAAACCCCCGCAGGTACTTACCATGCTGAGGCTTGAAAGCCTCACTAAGAATTACGCGGAAAAACTCATATGTTACTCCGCCGTGATCGACACCAATTTCTCCTTCACCATGCCCCATCTTAACTTTGAGCGGCTTGAGAAGCATTCTTTTGTCCTGGCCCCACAGTTGATCAAGGGTGTCTTTTAGTGGATCTTCTCGACTGACATCCAAGACGAGGTATTCGCTAAGGGTAACCTTCAGACGACTCTTAATGACCCACCAATAGGGTTCTCGAAGGAATATCTTGAGTGATGTTTGCATCTGCTGAGTGCGCATGGTATGGTCATAATGCTTCATCATCTCTGAGAAGTTGATCGTGCGAAAGTACGCGACCAGATGTTGAGCGGAGAATAGGCAAGTGTACTGCAAAATGTGGAGGGTGTTTGGCTTTTCCTTCCATGCGACGAATGCCGCAGGCTCGCTCACCGCGTTAAGACGCTCGTTCAGGATAGGCATTTCAAACATTTTGGGGTGCAAGTTGAGAAACTGGTATTTCGAATCTGTGAGTGTTAGCTTGCCCTATGTACTGGATATCGGTGGCTTACGAAGCTTATCCAGCATAACTACAGCAGTACCAACACTGGTCCATTTGTTGATCTCAGCCTTACCATCCCATTCTTTAATTATAACAGTTCTCAGCCACTCTACGAACGTAGCTGTCACAGTCCAACCCGGATCACTCTCACTGTCTTGATCACGATTGAGCCTGCGCTTGTTTGCCAATGCAACACGCTCCACTACTTTCAAGTGATTTATAACAACACCCAGAAGTGACTGATCAGTAATTAGAAATTCTTCATCGCCATCGCTCAGACTGTTGAGGATGTGTTCAAAGCAACATCGCGTTCCAATTGCGCGACACAAGCGACTTGCAAGGCGTAACGCGGGTTCATATTCGAGCTCATCAATAATGTCCATACACGGGTCTGTGAAATTATCCGTGTTAGGGACTGCATGGGGTACAATGATACCCCATGATCGCAACTTTCGGATTTGTGCCCACGTATGCGGCCGACCTATCGGCACCAATGAGGTCAAGGCGTGTATGCATATCATGACAATATGAGCAACCTCTTCAGTACTGAGGTAGCGTGGTGGAGTGTCTGATTTACCGTTGCTTTTTTCTTGCCCCAACAGACTGTTAGGACGGGCGCTCTTGATTGATGGTCTCAGACGAGGGCTTTTGTGGAGGGCAAGTTTGGGAGGCGGCGCAAACAGGGCTTCCAGTGACAGGCACAAGCTATCGAAAATGAGAGCACCATTCCAGCGATTCCAGTCTCGAAAAGAGATAACCAAGTGATGCGAGTCAAGATGTGGAAGCGGCGAGTCCTTGAAGGCTGCGCTGCTCTCACAGAAAGACGAGAGCAACGTTTCAGGGTCGCTTAGTGTGTAGAACAATGATCGATTAATAATGAGCTTTGTTCGTCGGTTCGTACGATGACCGTCAAAGTCTACGACATGATTGAAGTCCATAGGTCTTTTGTCTCCATCAGGGCGTATCTCTTCTTTGAGTTCATCTAGAATGCTGCAGCTCAAGCTAGACAAGACAGATATACTGTTATCCATCTGGCTCGAACTTGCAGAATCTCCCTTAGGACTCTCTAGTGCTTTTGACGTTTTTCTTGTACCGTTCGTAATGGTTGGGTTCGCTCCTCCAATCGTGAAACTTTTTTTACCGGACTTTGAAATGGATAGCATGGTTGCAGCTGTCGCTCCATCGAATGGAGTGCTGTCTGTATCTGTGTAGGATTGGCTTCGCGCTTTGCTATTTGGAGGGTGGTAAGGTATCCTGTGAATATGCTGACCATTGTGAACAGCTTGTGCAGCTGACTTGCCCGTTGCTGCTTTGTCATAGGCTTTTTGTGAATGTTCACATCCAGTGTGGGGCTTTGCATTCATATGTGCTAAACTGATACGTTCCTTTGAAGGCATCAACTCCAAACTAGTGTTCCTATCATGCCCGTTTGTCCTGGAGCTGTATTCATTTTGGGGAGAGGCGTCATGGGAGGGATGTAGAGAAGTAAGTATGGAGGCGGAACTGGGTATTTGTTTGGTATAAGAATATATCATGGCGAGACTGTCGTACAAATTCTGACCAAGAGCCTTTGGATCCTTCCTAACCTGTTGCCTGCGCATGAGCTCGCTCATAGTGCTAACCTGCTCTTGTTGAGGGTGGTGACGGACATGTGTGTCGCCTTGGCCAGTCTCAATACGTTTATCTCCATGCTGATGTGTTTGCTGCTTTGATGAAGCATGCAGGATAGAGTCTTTGTCCAAACCATGTGTCGGCTGTACTGAGCTACCGCCCAGTTCGAATGAAGACGGCGCTATCTTGAGGTCATGAAGACACAGTCCTCTCTGGGGGTCGCCTTGACTGGCAAGGTAGTGGGCAAGGGCGGTGGCAGTAAGGTGTGTAGGAGGTCGGTGGGGCTTGGAGGCATTGCGCTTGTGGGATGAGAGGCAAGTGGGGGTAGTGCAGTAGGGGCTCTTACAGCCGTAGAGGATCTGGGACAGGTAGCTGTCATGATCAGCGCATTGTCTAAGGTGCACGAACCGAGGGTGACCTACTGCCGCACAAGGTACTGGAACTGGCGCTGGCGCTCCGTTTGGAAGCATTCCAACACCCGACGAGGGTCTTGTACCTCTACAACATTGCTCAATCGGGTACTGTCTATGGCACGTGACGGAAGCCTTGGCAGTTCTCCCAGCATCGCCGTCGATGATAAGGTTGGGTGCGAGAGAGTGCGCGGAGGGTCGCGCGGGTGCTCCATCGCTTGTGACATGGCCATGTCATCGGCGGCTGCAATCATCTAAGCGCGAAAGGGGAGTAAAGACGGTGGCTGGCAGGGCTTGCGTGAATGTCATAGCGCGCTGGAGCGGTCACGTACTGAGCGTCTCATCTCAGACGAGCAGGTCTCGACAGGCCATAGGGCTGAGTAGCGGCCAGTGGGTTGGTTGCTCTTGCCATGCGGCTCTCACCCGCTGCAGGGATGCCATGTGCCCGTGGCTTGGCGCCACAGCTGATGTCATGGCCGTCCACTTCAATATTCGCCGCATCCCCCGTCGCTGCGCCCTTTCCACCAGCTCCGCCGTGACCAAGATTGCCCATAGTGTCTGCATCTCAAACACTGTCTCTGGTACCCATTAATCAGCGCCGTATCATCCGGTTAGAGAATTTTGCCCCCGGCCAGTCATAAAGGCCCTGACTCCAACCGCGCTACTGTTTCCCACACTTAACCCCCACCTAGTCGCCTTTTATTTCTCCCCTCTCCTCTCGCCTCCCTCCGCCCCTCTGAGTGCAATCACGCCCAAGCCCTCGAAAACAGCAGCAGATATGGCGTCGCAAGTGCCTACCCAGGCGAATATCCAGTCCACACATCCTTTTACCTGCAACACATGCCAGGTCGCCTTCCGGTCCAGCGAATTGCAGCGGGCGCATATGCAAACCGACTGGCATCGCTATAACCTCAAGCGCCGCGTTGCTTCCCTCCCTCCTCTGTCCTCCGAAATCTTCACTGAGAAGGTCCTCGCCAACAAAGCCAGCGCTGCCGCCACTGCTGCCAAGGCTTCATTTGAAAAGTCGTGCTCCGCCTGCCAGAAAACATACTTTAGCGAGAATGCCTACAACAACCATCTCAACAGCCAAAAGCACCGTATGAATATGGCAAAATCCGCAAAGGGTGCGCACTTGGATGATGTCGCGTCCGTGACCGGTTCCATGGTCAGCTCTGCCTTTTCTCTCGGAGAGTCCATGGCTGAGTCTGAGGCTACTATCAATGGCGATGCGGATACTGAAATATCTGATCTCGCCCATGTTGTAAAAAAGACTACTCTCAATGGCGAGGCTCCTGCGTCAGAAGAGTCTGCTGGAGCCCAAGACGATAAGAGCTCAATCGCCGCCTCTACCAAACCTGCAGGTGATCCTCTACTTGATTGCCTGTTCTGCAACTACAAGTCTCCCAGTTTCCAGCTCAACGTCACACATATGGGCCGATTCCACGGCATGTTCATACCCGAAAAGGAATTCCTTGCACAACCGGAAGAGCTGATTAAGTACCTGCATGAGAAGGTACATGTCTACAACGAGTGCTTGAAGTGCCACAAGGTACTCCACACTGCCTCTGGCATCCAAACACACATGCGCGACCGCGGTCACTGCATGATTGCCTTCGACACTGACGTAGAGCTTGTTGAGATTGGCGAGTTCTACGACTTCCGAAGTTCGTACCCAGACGCCGCTGACTTCAACGAGAGAGAAGAGGAGGCTGAGGATTCAGACGACTCTTCGTCAACCACAGGAGGTGGAATTAAGCTTGGAGCGAGACGCGAGACCAAGACGACCACCGAAGATGACGCTGCCATGTCTAGCAACGCCGAAGAAGACGAGGGCTGGGAGACAGACAGCACCGTCTCAAGCGTGCCCACAGATGAAATCACAGCTGTCCCCATCGACCGCAGCCACCGCCACAAGTCCCTCAGCAAGTCCAAGCACCATAGTCATACAGACCCGCGTCCACACCGCGCAGCAGACGGCTTCCACTCGCACGCCCACCACACACCCCAGGCTGTTTACTACGACGACTACGAGCTGCATCTGCCTTCAGGCCGCACCGCTGGCCACCGCTCCCTAAACAAGTACTATCGCCAGAATCTGCGCAACTACCCCGGCGTAGCCGAGCGCATGGAAGAAGCCCAACGCCGCGCCATCCCCGGCGCCCTCCCCGCCCCCGAAGACCAAGACGGCGACACCAACATGGACCCTGCCGATCAGCAAGTCCAACTCCGTGGCCGCGGTCACGACGTCAAGCGCCAGCTCATCTCATCCCGTAACAACGGACTCCACGGCATGATGGGCGTGACGGATGCGAAGAAGAAGGAAGTCGAGGCTGTGGAGAAGCGGGATCGCCAGAAGGAGCAGCGTATGAGGAATAGGTACCAGGCCGGCAATGAGAGGAGGAATAACCACCAGAAACATTTCCGCGATCCGCTACTGCAGTAGTTGCGTCTGTTTCCTTTTGGGGGGTCTACGACTTCGCTTTTTCCTTTGTTATGCGGTTTAGTAACGAGTTATGAGCATGATTGGCGTTTGTGATGTACTCTTGTTTTCTTTTTTTGTTTTTCAGTGTAAAAGTGAGAATGGAAGAGAGAGAAAGAGAAGTACAGACTAGCTGGCCGGTTTGGAAGAAGGAATTAGGGTGGGTGTGTAGCTCGTATTGCTAGTGCTCTAGAGCATTTTTGCTCCTCCCTTTGGGAGGTTTTGGCATTAGAATTGTTAAAGTTGTTTTTGGGCTTGGTTATCTTCTATATATGGATGTGATGTTAGATACTACTATTTACTGTCCTTTGCCCTGGCAGTTAATTCGTGAGGAATATTGCGGCACATATGTATGCGGCATGACTATTTTACGACAGGACGAAGAGCAATAAGGTCACTGAACTGTCATTCACACATCCTTTTACTAGAAGCATCACTCCCACTCATATATTCAACATTACAATGGTATTCCTACTACTCATATCAAATATTGGTCCACTTCCATGGACAACGCAAACCAAAACATCACTCTTTTATCCTAATTCTCCTCAGTACGTTTACCAATTCACTGAACTTTTCTCAAACCCTAGTCATCACTTTTTTTCTTTGAGTCTTTGTTATCACTCTTCCAACCGCCGCTCAGACAATTCATACTCCAATCCCCCAGCCGCTTTCAGCCCCGCGGTAAACACACCCCTCTGGATATGAAACACCGCATCGCTAACCTCCCTCTCTTCTTCCCTGCTAAAGACAAGCTGTGGGGTACTAAAGATGTAGTCTTTGAGGCTCTTGAGCTGGTTGATGATGCTGCGTGGGGTGAGGATGACGCGTTCAGCAAAGGAGCGCGAGGGAGTCTTGAGTTGGGCAGTTTGTAGCGAAGACGAGCGTGTGAGATGGTGCGACGGTTCGGTTTCGAGTGAAGATGAGGGCTGTGGTTCGATTGTGGCTATGGTGGTGTCGGCGGCAGAGTGGTTCTTAAGTACCTCAATAGAGTGATCGGCGGTTGGTGAGGTCTGATTGGAAGAGCGTGACCGCGGGCGTGGCGAGACTTGAATGTGGCTCAGATGCTTCGTCTGGCTGGATGGTATCTCTTCTTTGGCTTCACTGACATCTTGATGGTCATCCCGCCTTGCTCGCTTGGGCGCTGGTGTCTCATCTACCGCCATGTCCTGTGAATTTTCGACCTGGTTCAGAGTCGAGTGCGATCGGCGCAGGTTCATTTTGCGGTGGCTTTGAGGAGCTGCTACATCGGGATCAGGTACGGAACTGCTGCTCATCGACTTGCGCTTCCTTCCGCGCGTCTTCTTGGGTGTTGGAGAAGCGGCGACAACAATGTTATCGAGCATACTTGCACAGTTGGGCTCCATTGAATGTTGCTTTTGCAACTTTTCGTCTTGAGCTTCTGCTTGGGCCTTCTGGGCTTTGCTCTCTTTCCTCCCAGGGGGATGTCGAGGTTTCTTTGTGCTTGGAGGGAGAGGAGGGATGCCGGCGGAGTGGCGGGTAGAGCGGCGGAGTGAGTTGGGCGTGTCTTGTGAAGAAAGTGCACCAAATGAATCATCCACTTTATTTGTGCCACTTGTGTCGGCTTGGAAGCTTTTGCGCGAAGTACGGCGGGTGGAAGCGCGGGTAGGCGTCTGGATGTTTTCCACCTCAGCATAACTGCCGGCTCGGTGGCCATCTCTGATAGATGGCTGCTGATGGGAGGCAGCGTCTACAAAGTCATTTTGGGACTCGGATGCTGCTACCTCTGTTCCATCCGTCGCATGCTCATCGTGTGTTTGCATGGCAGCATCAATTTGAGCAGTCAGTTCGATGTCTATGGTTGAGCTAGGATGCTCAGATATTATACTGTCCGAAACGAGATCTGCGTCCGCTTGTGGATTTTCGTGATGCGCCACAGCTTCAAGTAAAGCCTCCTCGTCAATGGTGGTTCCTTCGTCGAAAGAAGTAGAAAAGGTACTCTCTGGCTGTCGGTACTCGAGACTGGATTCAACTAGAACAGCATTATTGTTTGTGTCGGCCTCCAACTGTGTCGTTTTGCGGAAGCCAGGTGGCGACGACCTTGGTTCGTCATCTGCAGCATATTGGATGCTCCTTACAGCAGTAGGTGTAACGACATCTGTATCCTCACTGACAACATTTTGGATGCTCTTGCGAGTATGTGGGGTAGGTGAGGACCCAAGGTAGGCGCCCATCGGCCCCATCGCTGCAAGAGCCCTCAGTGGAGTGGCCCGAGCACTGTGGTCTGGCAAATCATCCGCAGTCCAGGCGTCTGAGTCAATCTCCATAGGCAAGGGCACTTCGTCCGGTTGAGGTGAGAGGGCACCAATGTTCGCAAATAAGCCAGTCGAGTGTCTCTGGCGATCAATCATCTCCTTTTGGCGCTCGGTCAATAGTTGGGACTCTTGGTCGAATGGATTTGACGGCGATGAAACGATGGGTTCGAACTGGATCTGGGAGTTGTCATGTCGCAGACGAGCCTTGGGTGTGCCCCTTGCAGGCGCCCTTCTCGACGCTGACTTCGGAACTGCTGGAGATCTTGATACTGACCTTCGCGTTGATTTTGAGATTTTGAAAGGCGAATCCTTTACCCGGGGACTTTTGAACGGCCGTTTGATATCATCAGTGCTGGTGTCAGACTCGTAGAATGAAGGCTGGTGCGTCTGTTCCAAGATTAGCTGGAGTACGTTGAACATCAGATGGGTACTTACGGCATCCTCCTTTCGAACTTCCAATGAGGGCAACGAAAGGTCCACACTGCCATGTAGACGACGCAAAGCTTGTTCAAGGTTAGCAGGATATTGTAGACTGTCCTCTTTTCCAAAGGTGTTGCTCCAGGTCTCGATTGAGACATTGACAATACTTCGTCGCCTACTAACAAAGCCTGCAGTGATCAAGGTTTCCAGGTGGTGCAAAGTCTGACTATCCCTCCTTGGTAGTCTCTCAATAGCTTTGCTCACTTCTTGCCACATTCTGACAACCTCACGGTGAAGACTCCTCAGCGGTTCGTCTCTGTTCTGCATCTTTTTCTCAGGGTCTTCAATCCAAACTGTGATCGAGTCTTGCGTCTTCCGGAGATACACGGCAAGTTGAGAGGTTGGGCAGTGCTGGATTGACGTGGCTAGAGCAGATAGGAAATCCTTCCTTGACTCAACATCGTCTCTGTCGAGATCCCGGTATGCAGCCGCACTGACGGCGGCAACGGCCCCATATAGATGAACGTAAAGATCGAAATCTGCGTTACGTCCAGTGGATTGATTTGAAGGCCAAAGGTTCTGTCGGCCTTGGTCTAGTAGTTTGCGACTCATCTGCTTAGGAAGATTGCGGAGCAATATGCTTGCATATGGGAGGTAAGAAGACTGTTCTTCTTCGGGTACGCGCTTCACCACAAATTCGGATACTTTTTCGATGACGCCTAGGATGAGTGCACCCTCTCCAGCCTCTCGTCGAGCCGTGTCGATAAGGGTTGACAATACCTCATAACCACAAGGTTTGTTCATCAACGAGTCGGCTCCCAAGCCCAGGACTTCAACAACAGTCTCGTACTCTTTCCCAAGCGGACCGGCGACACGTTCGTTGGATGTGACCACGGACCCTTCCAGTGTTGCATTCAGCAAGCTAGAGATCTGAGCCCAAAAACTTGACGACACGACACCCTTGAGTGAGCCACCAACAGTCGCAGCACAGTCCCGCAAGAGCTCCAACTTTCCTAGTCGAGTATTCTGAGCTGCAAAACAAGGTTTAATGATGACATCCATGACACGGAGTCGAACAGGATCAGCAAGTTTGCCCTCGGATTGAGTAACTAAAAGATCAACCAGATAGAGAAGTGGTGATGTACGCGTACCATGACTTCGTGACCTGTGAGATGGTGTTGACGCGACCTCGAATTCGTTCTTGTCGTTGCGAGTAAGACTTTTGTCCGCGAATTGAAAAGGTCCCATCTTCTGTATAACAGTTTCTATTAGGAAGCAGAACTTATCCGCCCAGATGTCCTCCTTTTTCTGCGGCACCGCCAATTTTGCAGTATGTCGATCCCAGATCCGGCGCAACAAATTGACAATCTGCGCCATGGCGTCTTTGGTCTCCGTAGAAGCCATGATCTCTTTGCTACTTGCTTCAACTAGTGAGCTGATCAGTGAGAGCCACATTGCCTTGACGGGCTCGTCATCAGGGTCTTTGGTTTCGGTCAAGAGAGTAGCATCCAAGAGAGTTTCAACAAATCGAAGTACCCGGGCGATCGATTTCCGAACCCATCTTGGGTCAACTAGAGGTAGTTCCCCGCGTTGGACCATACACTGTGGCCTGAGATCCAGTGCTCGACATTCATCCCACGGTTTCCGAGAGCCACCTAATAGAGCAGACACTAACCGACATGCAGGGAGGGCATGTTGGCTTGGGGCTGAATGAATCAAGGGGTTCCAAACAGAAGCCACGAATTCATTCCAATATCGGTCAAGCTGTGCAAAAGAAGCTGTGGGGCGAAGTCCGTAGTATAGCAGTGTGAAGTAGCCAGACGAGATTGGAGCTCGTTCAGGCTTCTTGGCGGATGTGCTCCGTTGCAGCGCATGCAGTGCAATGCTCAGGAACATCTTTGACCACGCCTCAGTGGTATTTGGTCCAAGGTTGACAGAATAGAGGAGAAAGCAAAAAGCCACATTGGCGTGAATCCGGACCTGGTCCTTTTCGGAAGAGACGCAAGACTGAAAAACTTCGAGCCATTCCTTCATAGCGGTAAACATGTCGCCGTTTAATGAGTCTTTCAGTAGACCTGTGACTGCAGCCCAGATTTGGGGCACCAATACAGCATGGTCGCCATCCAGCATCCGCCCCAGTTCTTTTGCAAACACACCCGCAATTGTCCCACCATCGCTCTTGGTACGGTTGAGCACAGCCAATGCGGATCGTGCTACGTTCCGGTCATTGCCAATGGATTTTGCAGCCGTCACAGTAGTATCGAGGGCACTCTGGCTGATATCCTTTTGGGCTGACACCAGAGCTTTGAGTGTGTATGTGAACCATCTCTCAGTGTGTTTAATCATAACGTCTGGTCTTTGCTGAATAAACTTTCGATATATGCGTATTCTGTAGGCTTGCACAGCATTTCCGGAAATACGTTCGTGGATGGTGTCGAGCGCGTCCAGAGCTTTCTCAACACGGGCTACGGTCATAATCTTGGGTCGGAAGTTTTGCTGCATGAGAACAGCAAGATGGGTATTAGCGACAGCCTTGGGTATAGCAGCGTCGCTAGCCATGCGAATGGTGCGCTCAATGATGAAGGAGCAAAAGTCGTCGTCCGTGGTGGATAGGAGGTCCGGGATGCGGAACAGAGCCATGAGCAACTTCATTGCTTGTCCAATTAGCTGCGAATCCAGCCCCGTGCCAGTCATGCTGGGAGCCTGAGAGTCGCGGCGAATGAATTGGGTCAGCAATGACATCTTTTGCTTGAGAGCCTGTTCATCTGGAATCTTGTCGTAGGCCTGCATGGTCCTTTGCAGCGAATGATATGCATCCAGGCGCGACGAGCGCTCTGATGAGGCAAGCAGCTTCACAATGGACTCAAGCATCTCGGCGAAGGACTTGAACTTGTGCGCGGCAGCCGCGTCGTCGGCGGGCGGAGGCGTAGGGGTGCCGTCGGAGGGCTTGAGGATTGACTTGAGCGGCTTGGTAAGGCGAGTCTGGGGGAGCGGGCGGAGCGGCGAGCTACGTGTGGGTGTCCAGGAGTGTGCGAGGGCTTTGTTGGTGATGTTGCCGCATGACTGCAATTCAAAGTTGACTCTCTTTCTCGTGCTGGCCGCGCTCGAGGGGACGTCGATGTCGGATGAAGGCGACTTTTCTGGCGTGTTTGGCGCCTTTACGACTTTGAGCCTAGGCGCAACAGGCTGCTCTCCAAAAGGATCCTCGAGGAACTTCAGTGTCTCGTCAACGCCAGTGTCTTCCTGGTCTTTGGGTGGTGTTGGCGGGCGAACAGAAAGAGCATCGAATTTGGACAAGACCATGGCTATGCTGGAAACAACTGGCAACGGGAGAGACAGAGAGAGGGAAAGCAAAAAAGAAACCGAGACCGCATTCACATGGCCGTCCCCGTGCGCGCGATGAAATGTATAGAGCGAGTGGTCGTGTCGGGAGAGATCGACTGGCCCCGGTTTGAGATGCAAAGGCTGGTGTTGGCGACGCGTTTAGGCGGGACGCGCCCGCGTAAAGTGGCAGAGCTGCCCCATTCACCGGGAGACGGACTCTCGAGCCAACGACCGCCCCCTGCCAAACACCAGACGCACGTGAGGATGCTGCTTGTGTCTCGTGTGCACTTGTCTGTCCCTGGGTTGGATCGTCTAATTAGTTATATTTAGTTAGTTGGTTACAGTCCCTCAGTAACCATTATTATTAGTCGGTCGCATTGATGTCCCTGGCGGGGCTTCCCGCCCTGGACCTTTTATGCTACTCGCCGGTACATCTCATTGCATTCACCCCGCGCCTCAATCGCTATGTTGTCGCAAAAGACAGGAAAGGGTATGTAGTGCTCCAACATGAAGTCGAGTGCTGCTGCGCCTGGCCGTTGCTAATCAATTGTTTTGCTAGCGAAACTCGACGACGTCACTCGCATTCTCGCCGAGCTCAAGACCAACCTCGACGCAAACAAACTCTCAGTCGAGCGTACGATTCTCTGCAGCGCATGGCAAACAAGACTACTTACCGACTAGACAGAAAGATGGAATCTGCTCGAGCAGCTCAAGGTATATGGGCGCTCAGTCGACAATTCTGACCCCATATTTACCCCAGACGTATGCCCTCCGCCCAGTCTGTTACCAACAACATGATGACCGCGACAGGGCCTCCGAACATTGGGACAATATGCATTCCAAGACAGCACGACACCAGTATCGCAAGAAGCCCTCCGATGCATAGCGAACGCACTGCTACTCCAGCCCAAAACGCGCCAAATCCTAGTTGACCTGGGCCATGGCCCACATGCAGCAGAAAAGCTAAAGGCAAGATATAAGCTATTTATTCGTTCTACAACACCGTACTGACTCCCGTGGAGAACGACAGTGTTGATGATGAATTCCTTGCCGCGCGCGTGCTTTTCCTCATGACCTACGATGCGCACCTCGACTACACACAGCTCGTGCGCGAGAACCAACTAGCAGAGAGTATCAACGCCGCCATAGAACGACACGCAAACCGATACTCGGCCACATCACGCCAATCCATGGAGCTCATAGCCCTGTCCGAAACGCTCAAGCTCGTCTTCAACATTATACACTTCCACAAAGACTTGAGCCCCGAGTTCTCAAAGTCGATACCCAATGTTTTCAAAATCCTGGTTCTGAGTGGCACCGTCCAGCCACCCCTCGCAGCTCCTGTAAGAGAACTAGTCAATGCGCTCTTGCATCTGGACTTGGAAGACGAAGAGGGCAACAAAGCAGTCTTC
Source organism: Bipolaris cookei (assembly GCA_002286855.1). Classification (NCBI taxonomy): domain Eukaryota; kingdom Fungi; phylum Ascomycota; class Dothideomycetes; order Pleosporales; family Pleosporaceae; genus Bipolaris; species Bipolaris cookei. The sequence goes on from NRSV01000025.1 coordinate 163,846, forward strand.
CCAGCAGACGATCCCAAACGCAATGCCGAGCACCTAATCAAAACCCTCGACAAAGCCATCATCGCTTACCTACCCAAAGATCTAGACGACACTATAACCCCCCTCCTGACCCTCATCCGCCGCGTCTATGAAATCGCCCCCGAACAAGTCCAAAAAACAATGGAAAAAATGATCTTACCCACAACCGAAGAACGCGACCGCCCCCTCGGCAAATCAAACACCCTCCCCTCGCGCCTCCTCAATCTCTCTACTTCTGCCCACACCTCCACCCTCCGCGGCTCCATCTCATCCATGCTCTTCGAACTTTCGCGCAAGGACCCCGCCACTTTTGTCCACAACGTCGGATACGGCTTTGCATCCGGATACCTCATGTCGAACAATATCCAGATGCCCGAGGAGGTTATCAAATCCAATGCGCCACAGGATATTGCAAACGGGATCCCCATCAATCCTATTACGGGACAGAGACTGGACAAGGAAGAGCAGGTGCCGCAGGAGCCTATGACGCAGGAGGAGAAGGAGAGGGAGGCGGAGCGGCTGTTTGTGCTGTTTGAAAGGTATGCTGATACCTTCTCTTTTGATTGCTTATATAGAGGGTTTGCTAATGATGCGTTGCAGACTCAAGGCTACGGGCGTTGTTAATGTACAAAATCCGGTTGAGGAGGCATATCGCTCGGGACGTATAGAGGAGTTACCTGACGATGAGGATTAAGTTAACTACAAACTCGGGAATTGAGGTTGTGGAGAAATATATATGAAAACTATTATCGGATATGATACCCGCTTTTTGCTTGTGCTTCCAATTTATGAGCCTTTGCTGACAATGAAAATATGATGATGCTTTTCGAAGTAAAAAATGATATGCTCTGATAAACCCAGACTTTTGTTCCTCGTCATAAATTGGTAGTGGATATGCGTCCTCCTTTGTCTTCGGTTGCCTTAGATATGTCCTTCAAGATGAAAAAAAACTACTGATTTGTTATAGCGCTCGCATAAATTCTGAACAGCAGAAATAAATCGACCAAACCCCTTGCAAATCTAGCCCTACCAGCTCAGTTGACGAGTGCCTCGAATATTGTTTTTGTGTGGAACATCTGCTACTGGCGCAGGTATTTCGATGCTGGGTAGATACCCAGTCCCGCCCTCATTCCCATACTCGTCCAACCAGATTAATCCTGCAAGTCGTCGGAGCGCCATGGTAGCAAAGCCACTGAAGAATGTATCAAGCCGGCAAATGGGATGTGCGCTCAGCCTTAATAATAGTAGCATGCTCGTGACTTTTTGCCACAATGACATGTTGTCGAGGATAGCGAGCGGGTTGAAGGCTTCGGTATCGCGCGTATGTGAAGATGGTGATGCAAGCCAGTGCAGGATACCGCTTGTGTAAAAGAGGAAAGCCCAACTGCATGCACCGATAGTGTATATGGCGAGTCTCATGTTGAGTTTGAAGAGGACAAAAAAAGTGAAGATGGTGCCAGCTGTAGCTACTAATATGTGTACAAGCAATTTGACGAGCGTCGGCATGGCGCTGAGGAACGCAAAGCCCTCGGCGATGTGCTTGGTTTGCGATTCAAAAATATCAAGCCGCTGGGCGATGCTGTCGACTTTGGAGAGAGAGCGGTCGGCGGCTTGATTTGTCTTGTTGATGGTGTCTTGGGTAGCACCCATGTAGTTTGACAGGACCTCGTAGTTGCGCACCTGTGCCTCGTGATTGGATTGTAAACTAGACAGAGCGCCTTCGTGATATTGCTGTAACTGATCGGTGAAGTACTTAGCAAGCTGTGAGCTCTCCAACATCAAGTCTTGCGAGAACTCTTGCATCCTCTCATGTATCTGATCAATCTCTTTGCTCTGACTGGTAGCCAGCGCTGCTATGAAGCTCGACATCGAAGACTTCATAAAGATATGGAATTTGTCGTCCATCGCCTCTACTGTCGCAACTGTCGCAACTGCTTTCGTTCGAACCGCTTGGATGTCTTTTTTGAGCTCTTGGTGCGAGTTTCGGACTTCCTCGGCGTACTGTCTCTGTTCGCAGATCAGAGATTCGTATTCTGCTGTTGTTTTGTGCATATCTTCAGTCACACCACCAACAACCTTGGTCAGGTTTTTGAAAGCTTCCAAGTGGTTTTCTCGTTCAATGGCATCTCTGCTTGCCTGACACATGACAACTGCATTCTGACGAGCATTGCTGAATGATGTCCAGTACTGAGGCGTTGATAGAAGGCTCTTGAGGCATTGCGTATACTGGTATTCTTTGAAATCAGGGTAGCACTGCCTGTCTTCAGATACCACCGCCTGTCGAGCATGCCACCAGCTACCGCCTTTGCCACAATGCTTAGCAGCTGGAACGAGTATGTCACAATGTGGCGGTGCGATAGAAATGACTGGTTGAGCGCTTAGTAGTTCGCAAACAGCTAACTTGGCTGCATATTCTGTTTTGACGTTCTCCAGATATATCTCTGGCCGGCTTTTATCGAATTCCGGTGCATGCTCCAGCAGTTTGCATTCGTTCATCAAGTGTGAAGCTGCCATCCGAGTGCATGTGGGTGCATTTTGCATAGATGAGATGATTTCAAGAGCTTGCGTGATCACCTTTTGGTTTCTGGACGTTGTGTATTGGAAAAGCGAATTGACATTGACAGTAGGTGCTGCGTCTGCTAGCCAAGAGTGATAGTGGGCAAGTGCCTTTGGAAGGAAGAAAATGACCAAGATGAACAACTTTGCAAAAGTGACCCCAACCCAGAGATTAGGAAACTGCTTTTGTCGTTGGGTAGTCATGGTGATGGAAATGATGGCAAAACCGCGATAGAAACAATACACGACCGAAGTAGAAGGAACGGGAGAAAGGAAGAGGTCGAGAGACAGGATATACTACGAACGACCACAGTGGCGTACTCAGTTGCCGTCTATATAGTGAGAGAACGGGAGAAGATTGACGGTCGGCGTACCAAAGTGTCAAGACTTTCCGTGATATCTGGGTGAGAGCAAATCTGTAGTAGGAGGGCCTTTGGTGAGTGAGAGAGCGAACAGCTTCGGTCAGAAGATGAGACTATGTAGTTCAAATCAACTATCGGCATTGAATTTTGTAATGTGCAGCATGCTTTGCAGAAGAAAAATGTGAGTTTTGTGGAGTTCCCAGATGGGATGAGAAGAGGAAGGTGCTGACGAACGAGCCAATCAGACCCGCCGGTGACGCGCTATCACGAAACACGAGGATTGGATGAGTCAGCAATAAGTTGCGGTTTCCCGAAATTCTCGCGGAAGCCATTGCCAGCATTGATACAAGATGTTTGCCCCAGTTCGACAACGGTGCACCCGAAGCCTTGCAAAGGTACCAATTCAACCCGCCGATGTGATACCGACTTTTCTATTACCCGCATTCTCGAGACCATCACGGCACAGGGCCTTTACCAGCACCACACCATGTCAGTCCAAGATCGGCTCTGCGCCGCTCTCGATACCCCAGGGTGTCACCTTCAAGGTGAACGCACCTTCAGCAAGAGATAAGGGATCACGCATACAGGCCATGTCTACAGTACATATCAAAGGACCGCTTGGTGAACTTTCTATGGATATCCCTCCATACATCAATATCAACCAAGATGCGAACCCGAATGGTCCCACACTCTCCATTGAGGATGCGACAGATGCGAAGCAAAGAGCCATGTGGGGTACGAATACTGTGCCCTTTCCAAACTCCCTCAATTGCTAATGTATAAATAGGTACCACCCGCGCATACCTCCAGAATCACATTCTTGGTGTGAGTGAAGGCCATAGCGCTATTCTCCGGTTCGTCGGTGTTGGATTTCGCGCCTCGGTCGAAGATAGCGCAACTACTGTCAATTCAGAATACCCCGGTCAGAAGTTCATCAATCTGAAGGTCGGATACTCTCACCCAGTCGAGCTGGGCATACCCAAGGGCGTTACCGCAAGCACACCGCAGCCGACACGCTTACTACTAGAGGGTCCTGAGAAAGAGGTGGTCATGCAGTTTGCAGCAGAAATCAGGAATTGGAGAAAACCAGAACCTTACAAGGGCAAGGGCATCTTTGTCAACGGAGAGACGATTAAGCTTAAGAACAAAAGAGTCGGAGGCAAATAAGTGGGATCTTCGACTGTATTTGTATATGATATGTACTGCAGCTGTACTTGGTCATGGTTGTCCGGCAATAATGGAGCCTCACCGCTACTTATACAATATATAGGAGAATACACGCAGTCTGTTCGCCAGTTGCGAAACGACCTCGCAAAGTCTTCTTAGCCATTTTTTACGGGCTCTGCTATTGTCTGCTTTGGGCGAGGCAACCTGGGACGATCCAAATATCTATTTGTATGCTAAAGGTCAAGTTCCGATGATATCAAGAAATCTCGAAGCATTGCTAACATACTATTTATCTTAAATTAATGTATAACGTACCTCACGGGTTCGCGGTCCACACGGGTTCGCAGTCCACTTTTGCCAAGACCCCACCAAAATACCTACTACCCACAAATGTTACAACAACAACAACAGCAGTTACAGCCTTCTAGGGAATGTCAAATACAGCTTGCTCTTCAAGCTCTTAAACAGGACGCGAATCTCTCAGAACGACGCGCTGCAGCTCTTTATAACGTCTCTCGAACAACACTACGTCAAAGACGCGACGGACGGGCTTCACAAGCAGATCGTAGGTCTAAAACAATGAATCTATCTAAGCTTGAGGAGGACGTGGTTGTTCAGCATATACTTGATCTTGATTCACATGGATTTCCCCTAGGCTCGCAGACGTGGCTGATATGGCTAATTCTGTCCGCGCTGAGCGCAATCTAGGCCAGGTTGGCCAAAACTGGCCCAGTACATTCGTTAAGCGCCGCCCTGAGCTTCAAGTGAAGTTTAATCGCAATTACGACTACAAGAGAGCCCTCTGTGAGGACCCGAAGGCTATTCAAGACTGGTTCGGCCTAGTAGCCAATATGAAAGCCAAGTATGGTATCCAGGACGACGACACGTACAACTTTGACGAGACGGGCTTTATGATGGGCCAGATTACTCCTGGAGCGGTTGTCACAGCTTCAGAGAGACGTGGACGACCAAAGGCTGTCCAGCCTGGCAATAGAGAGTGGGCAACGGTCATCCAGGGCATCAATGCAACCGGGTGGACGATTCCGCCCTTCATTATCCTTAAGGCGCGCCACCACCTCTCAAGCTGGTACAAAGATGCAGATATACCCCAGAACTGGGTTATTGGGGTCTCTGAGAACGTCTGGACGACTAATAAGCTTGGTCTTGCGTGGCTTAAGCACTTTGATGAGCATACAAAGACGAAGAAGGTTGGTGTCCACCGCCTGCTTATTATTGACGGTCATGAGAGCCATAACTCGCTGGATTTCCAAAAATACTGCAAGGATCACAAGATTATTACTCTTTGTATGCCTCCACACTCGTCTCACCTCTTGCAGCCACTTGACGTGGGCTGTTTTGCCCCTTTGAAGCAGGCCTATGGACGCCAAGTCGAATCGCTTATGCGCACTCACATCAACCACATCACCAAACAAGAGTTCCTACCTTGCTTTAAGCGGGCTTTTGACGCCTCATTTACTGCTAGCAGTGTCCAAGGAGGGTTTCGAGGCGCTGGATTAGTCCCATTTGACCCAGAACGTGTCATATCAGCCCTTGATGTCAAGTTACGCACTCCATCACCCCTACCTATCAATATCCAGCCTTGGGTGTCGCAAACCCCAAGGAATACCCTTGAAATAGGGTCACAATCGACGCTGGTGAAGCAGAGGATTCAAAGACACCTAGACAGCTCACCAACGTCTATGGTGGAGGCTTTTGAGAAGGTCTCAAAGGGGGCAGCTATCATCGCGCATAAGCTGGTGTTGGCGCAAAAACGGATTACTGAGCTTGAAGCAGCTAACGCAGCCGCCACGCGACGAAAAGCGCACAAAAGAAAGCGGATTCAGGCAGAGGGGACCTTGACAGTAGAAGATGAGGCGCGTATGGCTACTCTCCAGGACTTTGGGGCGCGTAGTGATGGCAAGAAGGTAAAGAAGCAGAAGCGCGCTGAAGTAGGTGAACCATCTCAACGTCGGTGTCGACAGTACAATCAGACTGGGCATAACGCGCGAACGTGCAAGTATGTAGCAGAAGTAGCCTCTGAATGATATTTTGTATTACGTTGCCCCAAATAGGCCCAGAGTAGGCTATATTAGGCCATAATGTGGTAGTTTTAGTGGGGTCTTGGCAAAAGTGGACCGCGAACCCGTGTAGACCGCGAACCCGTGTAGACCGCGAACCCGTGAGGTACGTTAGAGCTAACGCGTTGTATAGGGCCGGAAACTGTAGGGTTGGCTCCGTACCAACAGGCAGAATAACTCGGCCGGTATTCGTGTCTCTGCCCATGGTCACTATGTGAGGTTGTACTGAAGAGCTGGAAGGAGAAGGAGGGAGCTGTACGACAGTATCGCAAAGATGGCTGTGATGGGCTGCCCAGCCCATCACAGTACAGATAGCGGTGGCTATCTTATGTACCAACTGCGCAACGATATCACCAGCTCTGATATCTTGTGCCAGCCTTTTTGGCGCGGTGGGCGCGTTGTAGTTGCGTGCGTGATCCGATAGGATCCGACCCGTTACAATGGCTTCGGATTTCTGGTTTGTAGGTGCATTGATTTAACATTTGTATCGGATGGGCTTACGGTAATGAATGATTAGCTGTTTGCTATTCACACACATGTTTAACACAGAGCAGGGATGGTAAGATCAGATACTAAGTCCCCTTACGCAAGATCACAAGCAGATGATCAGCACAGTTCAAGGTTTCCGTGCGGTCTGCACTCAGCATCACTACATCCATCCACCGCTTCATCTCAGCCTCGTTCAAAGCAGCAAAACCCTTCGCGCCACCAGATCCAAGAAATCCCTCACAACTTAAGACCTTCTCAATATTGACTTGGTCCCGGAAAGCGACAAACTCTTCCAAGAGATCTGCAGGCTGCACATGGAAAGACGTGGTGTCCGGGTTTCTGGTGTACTCTCCGCTATGCAGATACTGGCTGTAAAACTCCCACTCATGCGCAAGACGCGAGGGCTCGCGCCTCATTAGATCGCGGAGGTGTGCGTATATCGTAACGTATGCGAGCAGGATGTAACCTCCGGGTTTCGCCATTACGATGCAGTTTCGGATTACGCTCGCTCGTTCCCCAGGGGCGACAAGGTGGTACAATGGGCCGAGACACAGCACTATATCGAACGAGGCATGCGAAGCTTCGAGGAGGGGGTGTTGGGAGATATCGAGTGCGTTTGCGTGGATGACGGCGTTGAGTTGGACAGCTCCCTTCTCCACATTCCTTCTTGCAATGTCCAAACTTTTCTCCGACAAATCATTCAATGTGACTTGATGACCTTCATTTGCTAGTGCAATGGCTGTACTATCTCCGTTAGCCACGACATTAAAAATGGGTTCGTAATAGGCGTTGCAGACCATATCTGCCAGGTCCACCACCAATGTCTAAGATATTCGCTCGGCGCAGACGTAACTTGGACAAGCAGGAATTGATACTCCACTTGGTCACTTCAAACTCCAGTCGCCCTTCGTCCAAGCGATGCTCTTCTACTTCGGCGTGTGCATCGTACCACCTTTCAACCAGAGTTTTTCCTGCCATCGTTCCTCACCGTCAATAATCAACATCTATCAATCAATCATTAGATATGATTCATGAAGATACTTTCTGTATGTGCAACGCATTCTTCGCAGAACAGCTTAGATAAATCTCTTACTGCGCGATTAAACACTTAGTTGAGGCTTTTATCAGTTGAAGTCGGAATAGCATTCCGAATAATCCACGCAAATCGCTTAAAATCGCGCGGCTTATCGTCGGTACGTGGCATCGTAAATACTATATGATAGCATGAGTGTCTTAGTGCGGTGGGGGCCAAGAATATCTGCTGCTGCAAAAAAAGGGTGAGACAGTTTAGGGATATTTTAAGTTATTAAATCTATAAAACACTCGCGGCATTGCGGGGTTTGCGTGACCCATGGATGCACGTTACTAGGTGTTAAACAAGTTTCAACACTCCGACAATGGAAATCCATCCATCTCTGCGCAACCCCCCCATATCTCAACCAAAACCAACATTTTAGCTCCATGTCTTCATGAAAACCCTCCAGCCTCCACGAAACCTTGTACGACAGTAACGTAAAATCTTCGAGAGAAATCGCCAAATGCACACGGTCCTTCGACGCAAAACAGCCAGCCTCAATAACCCATGATCCACGCCCCGCTTGCTCGAATAACAAACATTTGTCGACGATGCCGTGGTGAGAAATCATGTCGTACTTTCATCGCGACGTAGCCAGTTCCTGAAAGTTTGGAATAGTCTATGGAGTTATATGGACTAGTATGTTGCTGTGTTCTAGGAACTTTATTGGTAGTAGTAGGTACGGTAACCCGGCTACGATTAGGTGGAAAAGGCAATAATTCAAAGGGGGGCATTGGCTCAAATGTCTACCAGCTGGGATACTGTAAGTTTGAGTCATGGGTGGGAGGAGCGGATAAAAAGTGAGTTCGTGTGTGTTAGGCTTGTGAGGAAATGGAAATCCGAGTTGATCTTGAACAACAAAGATCAACTCCCTAACATTTTACAAGACAGGACTAATCGTGACCATCATCATACTCACCAAGCAGCAAGTAGAAACCCCCAAGCATATCCAACACCCTAAACACCCATCTCTACACGCAACTCCCTCACCTCCGTCCATATGCCCCACCTTCCTCCCTCCGTTCCGTTCTTTTAAACCCCAAACTCCCCGCCTTCCTCGCCTTCTTAACCGTACTCTCCTCACTCCCATAATCCTCAGAACTCAGCACCTTGGTACGGCCATACATGACCATTTCCTGCGCATCATCGTCATGTTTGCGATCGAATTCGCTTTCACGGCTAAAAAGCGCCATCATATCCTTCATGGTGAGATTCTTGATAGCTTTACCGCCTTCGATGGCGGCATTGGCGAGCTTACGTTTTGCTTCTTGGAGCTCGAGGATGCGTTCTTCGACCGAGTTGTGGATGCTGAGGCGGTAGACGGTTACGTCGACGGTTTGGTTGAGGCGGTGAACGCGGTCGATTGCTTGTTCTTCTACGAACTGTTGGGGAACAGGTTAGTACAATAGGGTTTGGGGAGCGGGGTTAGGGAGGATAACGTACGGGGTTCCAGAAGGGCTCCATGATGACTACGCGACTTGCGGCTGTGAGATTGAGACCGAGACTACCGCATTTCAAACTACATAGCAGGACGCGTGTGCGCTTATCTTCTCGGAGCTTTTGGAGACTAGCTTCGCGGAGGTCGTTGCGCATGCTGCCGTCGTAACGGGTAAAGTTGTAGCCGGCGCGGTTGAGGAAAGGCTCAATCAGGTCAAGCATCGAGGTGAACTGCGAGAAGACAATAACCTTGTGCTCTTCCGTCTCCTTCTCTAGAATGGCCAAGAGCTGTCGAATCTTGGTAGAGGGCGTCAATTCGGAAGCATTGTACGAGGACTCCGAGGTTTCAGAGTCCGATACGTCTTCATCATCTGATTCGGAGTTAGATCCCGACTCATCTGATCCGCTCTCGTTCTCGGTTTCGCTGCCAGCCTCGTCCTCAGAGTCAACTGCAATAGCCTTCTGTGGTCTCTTGGCTAGCTTCTTGCGTGAAACAGGTGCTTCATCTTCGCTGTCTGTATCGTGGACAATAAACGAATCTAAGTTACTTCTGCTTTCGTCTACACTCACAGATGCATCAGAGTCGACAGATGCCAATGTGTCGCCACCGCCTTCAGCGTTCTCATCGTCAGTCCCACCAGCCTTGCCCAAGTCCTCGGCGTGCCGTTGGTCTTCCGGGACGAGCCACTCGCCCTCTTCTTCTTCATCGTCACTATCGACTACGAGTCGGCGATTGCGAGCTGATTTTGCGGCAGCTGCCTTGGGCTTCTCATCCTCATCCTCAGTCTCCTCTTCCTCTTCTTCTTCCTCATCATCACCAGACTCCACAACAGGTTTCGGTCGGCGATGCTTCTTCTTTTCCTTGCCATGCTTGTGCTTGTGCTTACGATGCTTTTTCTTATCCTTCTTCGTAGACATGTTCAAGTCCTCTTCGCATTCAATGCAACGTACTCCACCGGCAGCGGTATTGTCGCTATTAAGATGGTTTTGACAGATATCGCATCGCTTCGTTGCAACACTGAGCCCGCCAAGCAAGTCTGCAAGGTCATCGGCATCGTCTCTTGTAGAAGGTTTCCGTGGAGTCTGAAAGCCAGTCGTAGCACTCGACTTTGAGCCCGTAGTCAAGGCATCCTTGTCAGCCCTAACGTTGCTCTTCGTGAGGTTGGGGTGATCGCATGCTTGTCGCAACCGGAGAAGCAACACCAACGCCCCAATGTAATCTTGCTTCTCACTACCCATCATCTCGTCAAGACGGGCTTGTGTGCGATCCCGCAGGCGGTCGTAGAACAAGCGCTCCTTTGTAGTAAATTCTCCTATAACATTTTCGATATTTCGCGCAACGATATGGAAAGCTGGCTTGTCTTCGCCCTCCTTGGGTTTTCCGCCAAAGTTAAGCGCACCTTCCTTTCTAAGCACATCCTTGGTGCGGCGCTTCATGAAAGCTCGTAGAAACACTTGGAGACGCTTCATAGCCAGATTGCCACGACCGTTCTTCATTGGACCCGCTATTGAGTCCTTCCACGATGACAGTTCGCAGTAGGGCTGGATACGGAGGAATCTGATCAAACTCTGCAATTCGTCAATGTTGTTTTGCATTGGTGTACCAGTCAGACACCAGCGATAATGAGAGTTGATAGCATAGCAGGCCTTTGTCATCTTGGCGTTCCGATTCTTGATGGTATGTGCCTCATCCAGCATCATCCGGTACCAGTTCACAGCGAAACAGCCCTTCTTGAGCCCATCTGGGCCGTCTCCGCAAGAAGCATGTTCAGATGCGAGGACTTGATATGTTGTAATAACGACATCGTATTGCTTGAGCTTATCGGGTGATTTTGTACGGTTAGGGCCATGGTGGACAAGGACCTTGAGTGCGTGCGACTTTGTAACCTTGGTATTGATTTCGGATTCCCATTGCTTGATGAGTGCGAGGGGAGCGACGACAAGCGTACCTTTCCCTGTAGAGTCCAAGATCTTATTCTTTTTGTTCTCTGGTTCAACGCCCTTTTCTGGTCGCGGATTTGACAGTAGTAGCGCAAGAGACTGCACAGTCTTCCCGAGACCCATGTCATCTGCCAGTATACCGCCCTTGGGAAGCTTGGCTTTCTTGTTATGGTTGCCTGTTTCCTTCTCAATCATCCATGCAACTCCATCAACTTGGTGTGGCAAGAGCTTGACTTTGAGGCCTTCAACAGTCCCGTCGTCCTCTTCTTCTTCAGGTCCGGCTTCAGCTTCGGGCTTGGTCTCTTCGTCTTTGACTTCGAGTGCTTTGAGTCGGTCGGCTAGAGAGTCGCCTGGCTAGAATTAGCGACACAGATCATTTGACAGCATGCTTAATGTCACATACCAGCTTTATCCTCTTGCCGCTTCTTCGTCTTACGAAGACGCATCCTTGGGATCTTCTCATTGTCTTCGTCAAACGCTCCCTCTAACAGCGCCTTGATATTTTCGCTTGCCGCGCCAGAGTCGACATATGCATACATGTCCGGTTCACCGAAGCGACTTCCCTCTCTGCGAATAACCGCATCCGGATCAAAGTCATCTTCGTCATCCAGTATGACAGTCTTACGCGCTTGCTGCAGCGGGTTGTGTGTGCCCTTGTTCAATGGCTGAAAGTCATCAGCATGGCCCATGGATGAGTACACCGGCCGCGGTGCTGCATAAGTAGTCTTCGCCGGAGCATTGTAGGGTCTGGCAATGGGCACATGACCGCCTTGGGATGGTCGGGGCTGGAAGCTCGAAGCAGGAATCTCAAAGACATCGGAATCGGTAGATGCTGTGCTGTAACGCGGTCCCGATTGTGACGAGGGGACTTTGAACGGGCGATTGAGAGTTTCGATGCTCGAATGTGAGCTTTGGGACGGCCTTTGTGGAGCCGAATATTGTGAGGGTAGTTTAGTCGTCTGGCTGTGCTCTGGTCGCATCTGCCCTGGCTTGGGCTTGTTGAAGAGATGTGAATACTGATCGTTGCGGTCTTTCTTTAATGGGTTCCGCATGGGACTGGTCTCTCCAAACTGCGGCTGTGAATTCTTGAGATTATTCAGAGGCTTTGGCGGGGGGACCGCTCCATCGTGGGGAGGATGAGCCATTGGAGGCTCTCGTTCCCGCACCATCTTCAGCCTGGTCTGAAGAGTTTCTCGCTGCTGTGCGTGAGTCGGGGGACTCTCAATGTCGTCGAAAAGAGTGCTTGAGTCGCCGAGCAAAGAAGTAGACTGCTCGCGGGGGATGTCGCTATCGTCGGAGAAGCCAGGCGTAGCAGGGGTGGTAGGGGCTTTGAAGACAGGCTTTTTGGCGGTAGAGAAGGTGTCGAGTGGTCGAAAAGGCGCACGGTGTTTGCGCGGACTGCCGGTCATCGACTAGCCCAGGCTGCAGCCCTTGGAGATAAATGTATACTCACTATGTGTGTGGATATATGTCTCTATCCCCAAGTGGTTTGGCGGGGTTATTGACAAGATCGCCATAATCAACAAACTCCTTGCAACCTGACGGGGCTTGGCGTGCGTTGCCAGGGCACGCCGCGACCCACCCAATTACACGTGGGGGCGCGTCCACCATGTCACGCTATCACGAGATCTGCTAGGTCACGGTCCATTCATTAGACTACTACCTATATACATACCCCAATGCTTCCACATCCACAAACGCCACATACATCAAATACACATTGATCAATCCCCTCTCCACCTTCATTTCCTTCAGTCCTCGCTGTTACACTGCTCCGGCCCCTGCATCGGAATCCCCGTGTAGACCAAATGATCCTGATTAATAAATCCCACAGCTTTCCCCCTGATACAATCTCCCGCCTCCTGACCAAAACAGCGAAACGTTGTCTGAGCACTCTGCGTGCCACCCAAAGGCTTGGTATCTTCCTGGTAGATCTCTGTGCGCGTATGCTGGAATCCCATGGGCTCGAACGGCAAATTCGGCACGCCATCAATCCCATGCGTGATACGCAGCAACTCGCCCAAGTTATCGTCGTCAGCACCAGCCAGGCGGTCGGTGAAATCGGCATATGCTGGGTTTCCCACGCGCAGAGACCCCAAGGTATATGCTTTTGCAACGGGAACGTTATTAGCCCGGAGATCCGTATAGGCGAGACTGGCTAGTCCACCGCCTAGACTGTGGCCTACAATGATCGTCTTGTAACCCGGCAGTTTTGCATTCAATTCCGCCAGCGCAGCTGTGAGCTCAGATTGCACGGAGCGCCAAGCTCGGAGGAGACCCCCATGGACCTGACAATCGGTGCAGCCTGGGGCGCTGGTGAAGGGCTTCATGAAATAGGCAAAGTCGGTGATGAAATCCTGGACCGAGGCGGAGCCGGGGAAGGACACGATCAGTTCTTTTGCCGCACTATCTTGGAATACGGCGACTTGGGTTGAGGTTACGATTGAGTTTATCGTTCGGACGAGAACGGAGTGGAAAGGTGGGCTAGGACATTTTCCTAGGTTGTAGGTAAAGGTTGAGAGAGAAGCTACAGCGAACCGCGTGTAGCGTTGAAGGATGGGGTAGAGTTCTGGTTGGACTATTGCTTACAGTTAGCAGCAAAGAAAACGCATGGACTGTGTCTTGATTTCTGACTTACTAAGCTCTCGCGGTCTGGTCTGGCGAGTTGTAAGTTCGGAGGCTGGTGTGGGGGCCGCCTGGATTAGAGATGCTGTAAGAGCTGCGAGAACGATTACTGGGAGCTTCATGATGACTGTGCCAGAGACGGAAGGCAGACTGAACGAACGTAGCAAGAGATCCAGATCAGGATCGTGATCCCCCTGGGAGGAGACATCCTTTTACCTTTTTTTTTACATACCTAACTCCTTTTGCCAGGTCGTTATGCAACCTGGATCGTGGCTACGTCCAATGGGCATGAATCTCACCGCAGATCTATACTGCCAACAACTGGAAAAGAACTCTCCTTCGTTTTGGAGCAAAGGAATAGCATGGCCTAGTGCCGGCAAAACTGGGCGCTAAGAGACTCTAGCGTCAAGCAAGGTAACGTTTGTGCTCTGCTTTTGGTCAAGCATCGGTTCTGTAAACGCCACAATATTCCATTTGTAGCGAAATTGAATTAGTATCAATCTTGTCTAGGCCATGGGAACAGCCGACATCGAATCTATAGTCTAGATCGCTCTAGCCAAGTAGATTAAATAACTCCGCATCCTCAATCGCATAGTAGATCCCCTCACGCTTGCCTTGATACTCAAACTCTTGCTGTTTGTCAACGAATTTGCGTTGAGATCTTCTCGGTCTTGCGCAGTGTACAAAGACCCTGGCATGCTTACCGAAACTAGCACGGGTTACAAAACGGCCGATCAAACGGCCGGATCATACAGAGTCAAGATACAGATCGACTCGTATTTCTCCTAAGTAATAGAAAAAATACGAGTTCTGCCCGACGTAATGTGGATTTGAAATTGCATGACACAACAACCAGTAACGTGAATGTATAGCGAGATTGCCACTCTGCCAAGACCCCATCAACTTCTACCATAACACCACTATTAGACGTGATGCCTCCACACAACAACGTGGAAACTCCTTCAAAAGAGCCTCAAGTTTAGCTTGCACTTCAGGCTATCTAAAGAGACGCGACGCTATCACTTAGAAAGGCTGCTGAGCTCTACAATATTTCCCACCAAATTCTTAGTAATCGGCGTACTGGAATACCTTCTAGACAAGATTCTTCACCCAACTCAATGCAGCTTCTTGTGACAGAAGAGGACATGATTTTCAAATATATCCTGAACCTTGGCGCGTTAGGATTTCCTCTCCACATTCCTGCTGTTAATGATCTAGCTGATTTTTTGCTGGCTGCCCGCCACCGCGACCCTGTTGGCCCAAACTGGCCTAGAGCATTCATAAAGCGTTGCCCAGAGCTTAAAATAAAGTTCAATCGAAAGTGCGACTATAGAAGAGCCTTCTGTGAGGATTCTGAGCTTGTGCAGGACTGGTTCCGCCTAGTACAGAATACCAAAGCCAAGCACGGGATCCAGGACGACGACATGTACAATTTTGACGAGACTGGCTTCATGATGGGCATGCACAATGCGTCAGCAGTATTTGAAGCCTCTGACCGTCGATCAAAGCCAAAATCTCTGCAGCAGGGCAACCGGGAGTAGGTTACCAGTATGGTTTGTGTCAGCGCAGCTGGCTGGGTGATCCCACCTTTGATCATCTTTCAAGGCAAACACCACCTCTCTGCCTGGTACAAGGAGGAGAGCCTGCCTCGGGATTGAGTTATTACAGTCTCTGAGAATGGCTGGACAGCGAATGAGCTTGGTATGAGGTGGCTAGAGCACTTTGACAAGCATTCAAAAGAACGCACTATTGGAGCCCATCGTCTGCTGATTCTTGATGGTCATGAGAGCTACAACTCAGTCGAGTTCCAGTAATACTGCACAGAGGCAAAGATCATTACACTATGCATGCCTCCAAACTCTTCCCATCTACTACAGCCACTTGATGTGGGTTACTTTTCGCCTTTGAAGAGGGCGTATGGGCGCCAAGCCGAGGAAATGATGTGCAATGGGATCAACCACATGACAAAGATAAAGTTCTTACCAGCCTTTCAGCAGGCCTATGGCAAGACTGTTACAAAAGACAATATCTCAGGGGGGTTTCAAGGCGCCGGCTTAGTCCCACACGACCCAGAGGTGGTGATATTGAAGCTCGACGTCAAGCTACGGACGCCAACACCACTTGCTGCAGAAGATCTGCCCTGGCTGTCGCAACCCCCAAGAAATACCCTAAAATTAGGGTTGTAATTGACGCTGGTGAGACAGAGGATACAAAAGCATATAGACAGTTCGCCAACAAGTACGTTGGTTGCTCTTGAAAAGCTGGCAAAAGGCGCTGCGATTATTGCGCACAAGTTGGTGTTGTCGCAAAAACGCAACGCTGAGCTTGAAGCAGTTAATGCAGCCGCCACGCGACGAAAATCACATAAAATAAAGCTGCTATAGAGAGAAAGAGCTCTAATAGTAGAGGAGGGAGAGCGATTGGCAACTCTAAGAGAGTTTGGGGCGTGTAGTGACGGGAAGAAGGTGAAGAAGAGAGCGCGCGTTGAGGCAGGTGAACCATCAAAGGCGCTGTGGACGCTGTGGTGTGACTGGGCACAGCTTGCGCACATGCAAGCAAGATGTAGAAAATAATTCTGAGTAGAATAGTCTATTACAGTCTAAATTTACCTGTTGTTGCGTTGTAGTACTCATGTAATGGTCGTGAAGTTGATGGGGTCTTGGCAGAGTGGCAATCTCGCTATACAGATACGTTACACTCACGTTATAGTTTCTGGCATAAAATACCATGCGGGATATTCACAAGAGTTGGAAACACATTACATTACTTCTATGCAACAAATGATCTTCTATATGAGATTGAAACAAAAAAGCTTTGGAAATGGCAGAGTAGTAAGCCACTTCTTACCTCAGTCTGTCCCTACTCCGTCCTTCGTCTCGCCTCGTGACAAGAAACCACAGACTGCTGATCCAGCAAAGTACCACTCCCAACCAGGTTTGGGCAGGGGCCTTGAAGAGGGAAATGGCCACAAGCTGGAAGGCGCTCCTGGGGACGGCTACAAAGGTCGCTGTCAGCGGGGATGTCGCCTTGACTAGCAGTAGTGTACTTGAAAAAACAGCCCACGAGCCCATGCCGCCAAACAGCATCATGGCCCAGAAAAACGGAACATCGAGGAACGGAATATTGTGCCATATGTGTGGAACCTCGCCAGAAAGAATGACAATGGGTGTAAGGATCATAAGAGAGACAATAGAAGTGTAGTGCAGTGTGCGATAAAACGCACGTGTTTCTTCGCGGTTACCCGACTCTTCTGAGCCGGTAGGGTATCCTGTAAGTACATCGCCCGAAGGCACAAGATTTGCAACCATGGTACGGTACGTGCGGAGAAGGAGGATGGGGTAGAGGGCGACGAAGCCAGAAGAGAAGACGCCAGCGACGACCGACTCCCAAGTCACGCGGACATCGGGGCGGTAAGAGGCGAAAAAGAGGTTGAGGGTCGCAATGAGGGCGGAAGAGAGGGCACTGCCGGTGATGTTTTCTTTCTGCAGAACACAAGCGAAAATAATTGCGAGCGGGGTTATGCCGATGCGAGCAAGCTGGTAGGTCGGAAGTGGTGCATATCTGACGACTGTTAGTGGTCGAGATCAAGATGGGCAGACAAGGGCACGTACGCAAACGAGTAGTTACTGAGAAGCACCCTGGCCACAAAGACTACCGCGAGGGGCAGCACCTGCTTGGCGATGTGTAGATCAAACTCAAACAGCCCGCCACCTGCAATGCCTCCGGAGCCATTCGAGAGCCAGCGAGCAAAGGCGGAGATGCCGGGTTTTCTGCCCCCTCGATATGCTCCTCCTTGTGGGGCGGCCGGCTGTGATGGCGGTACAGCAGCACCAAAGCCAATGAAGCGCAGGGGGTTGCTGGAGAAGCGCAATAGGCTCGAGACGAGGATGAGGAGGAAATGGGTGATGACGAGTTGTGCGTAGGATTGGGTGAGGGGAAAGGGGAATCTGCCTTGATTAGCATGTGCCGCAAACAACAATCCGTATGAATCCTTACTTGTAAACGCCCGTGAGCATAATAAAGCGATTCATGAGCAGCAGGCCAAAGCTGCATCCGCCGACCCAAAAGACCAGCAGTCCAACCCAGATCTGCCAGCCCTTCCACGTGCCAAAAAAGAAGGCCCCCGGGCCGCCCTGCTGCCAGAAGCCACGAAAAGCATGGCCTCCTCTCCCGACATCGCTGCTGACTAACGGCCGAATGCTGCTCGCGGGCTCGAAGTCATCGTCTTCCTCATCTTCGCTCTGTGCAGCGCTGCGATTGCGCGGATATGGGCTGTTGCTGCGGCTGCCTACGTCTATGAGGGGCACGGGCAGCTGCAGCTCCGACTGTGAGTTATGCGCAGAGTGACTTCGCTTCGAGGACTCCATTTGGGCGTAAAACTCGACGTCGGAGTGGTCGGTGTCGTCTATGGAGCTGACGCTGTTGTAGCGTTGGTGTGCGTTGTTGTCCTTTCTCTTTTTGTCCCTGGGGAGCTGGACGGGGCCGCGCGAAAGATTGCTGAGGAAATCGAGCGGCTTGCGGAATGTATTCTGGGTAGCCCTGGTGAATGCACGCGACGAGTTCATCGCGACGGCTTCATTGCGAGGATCAAAGGAGGCAACTGCATGCTGACGACGTCTGTAAGTTTGCAAAAGTTGAGCACAGGCAGGGACGAGGCCGGCGCTGTCAATCTGGACCCTGGCCTAGCCTAGGGGCATGGTGGGTCCACATCGACTGCAGTAAGTACTCCAACGTCTCTCACATCAGCATCTTCATTAGCATCGACATTGACCTTGATATGAACATCAACACCATGTTCCTACAGTACAATACCGTCCACTCAAGACGATATGGCTGTCAGCTCAATCAAAGAATTGGCTGCGTTGAGAGATTGTTCCGCTGACCCATGGAGAGGACTCAAAGGTTGTCTCGAACGCTGCAAGGGAGCATTCGAGTACCTTCATAATAAAAAAAACTCCCTTTCATACGACATACGAGGAGCGAGAGGCCGAGGGGAAGGAGGTTTTTGCTTCCCATGAATGACTGGTACTCCCCAAACTGGCCTCCGACGTTGCGCTCTGTGGACCACGACTTGAGACGACGGGCAGCAGCCATCAGCTTGGGAGGCAGCGCAATATCGGCACTCATGGCGCAATCGATGCTACTGTTCACTCATCCCATGGCTTTGACTGTGCATCGTTTATAGATATCATCAGACTCATATGTAATGCCCAGAAATCAGGATCGATTGCGACATCCAAGACAATAGATACACGACGAATGCGGAAGGTAGGCAAATGCCGCCAATGTTGTAAGCGCATTGTTCTTCCCTTTCTGAGGTTGGCTTATGCCAACACTGATGTCACTGTACGCGCTCAAGCGCTCAAGCAAACCACTTGTAGCATTCCTTTTGTTCAGCACCAAAGGATGCAGAACCCCAAAGCAGGACAGGAAGGAAATGCAAAGTTGATCCGCAGCAAGGAACAGGCGCACCTAGCCGTATTTTGTGGGAGAGTGGGGGTGGGGCTGACAAGACGATAACGGGCCTATTTTTGTATTAAGGAAAGCCATCAGTTCTCTCAAGGTTTATTGCCTTCGTATGCGAGTCTTGGAGCTACGAAGTAGGGTTGCATTCTTCCGTTTGTCTGTAGTCGCCCGAACTCATTACCCGTTGAAGTCAAATGACCGTCTATTGAATTTGTTAGCAGACTGACATGGTTATGCGGCTTCCTCGTCCATGATTGTCAGTGCATGGGACGGGCCGCCTGCTGCGAGGCTGCTTATGTTACAGTACGTACCTTGGACTAATTTCTCACGTTGATGCTACTTACAGCTACCAGCCCATGACTCGCAGCAAACAAGAGTAGGTTCCTGAACGAGCCCTGGACTCCTACCCCGCAGTCCATGTCCAAACACTTTGCCATGCTTGCTGAAAGTCGTAGTATTGAAAACATCATGGTTCTTGCGTGCTAGGGCTCTGAATCTGCTCGAGGATGTCCTTGAGCTACGCTATCTTGTGCACAAGCATATTAGGAAGGTGGCCCAAAGAGTCGGGCGTGGCGTTAGAAAAAGCATTTATTGAATGCTTGGGTCGAATCAAGCTGCGTGAGTGCTCGTATCAGTCACTACGCCAGTACCAGTACCTGCATTCTGTTCTGTACAGTTAGATACTCCCGTTCTTTAGGAAAGTAGGTCGAGCAGGGAGGCTTGGAGCGGATCCGCGCCCACCCCAGGTTATGCAGCTGACTATACTATGCAGCAACACAACGGCGAAGCTGAACCGACATAAGCGCTGAATGCGATTACATGCTTGGCATTGGCGGACGTTGGACAGCCAGGGAAGGTCCTTTGACCCAAAAGTGTGGATCGCCGCAGGGTCTTAGATATGAGTCGATCACGGGAGATCCTACGCCGGACACTAAAACATGAGTGCCAGTGACTAGCACAACAGTGTACCGCTCACAAGCCCCTTGTCCGGTGTTTGCTGACCGCACATTGAAATTCCAAAATTTTGGAATCGTCTATCACAAAGCACAGGGGGGCAGGGCAAATCTTCTTCTTCCACATGGATCCGTCACAAGGCTGTTGTACGCGGTAGAACAGCGGTATCAGTCTGCTTGCCTCTGCAGTGCGTATGATGCGGGGTGCTTAGCCACAGACACCAGTTCGATGCGCAACTCCGGTTTGAACATGGGTAGCTTATTGACAAGCCGGTTGACTACCGTATAGGCGACGTTACTTGCATGGCGCCAACTGACTTGAGTTGCAACCTACTGCAGTTGTGTGCTCCATCGACATGCATACTGCTATGTGTTAAGAGGACTTGAATCAGGAAAATCGCCGTTGTGTGAATAGTCAAAGATATGACTATACACGCCCTGGTCGTGGGACGGAGATCAGAAAATAGAAGTGTTGGCGTGTCAAGTTGACGTCGGATGGTAGTGCAGCGACGGGTCCAAATGCCGAAAAATTACCCTAGCCGGACACAGAACACGTGCGCACCGTACCTTCCAAGGGCTCGGCGCCGACAATGTCCCGCATCTTGCCGCCATGGCCATCTCTCCTACACCTACTTACCTCCCCATCTCTACACCCTTTGCCCTATTCCGCCTTACCAGTGACATATACAGGATACAGGTCTCCCTGGTCACCAGAGTATTTTACACAAGAGGCAGGAGGAGTTTGGTAAAAGTGAACAGTCCCCGGGCGCGTTGTGATCGACGCCACGAACTGACACCATCTCGCCCAAAACTCGCGCATGCCTGGGCAATGGAGGAGGCTTGAAGCACCATGACTCTAACCCACTCTTCTCAACTGCTTCTTCCAGTTCCACGATGTAAGTTCCCTTCAAGCTGCACCCTGCGATGCAACACAATGGACCCAGTCTGCACACCAGGCGCGTGTGCGGAATGCCAAATCTGCGCGCCATCTTGATCATCACCTTTTACCTTGATACAGCCACTGCCTGCCGTATCTTGCTTCGTTGGTGGCACTCGCCCTCAATCCGCTGCCGCCTTATCTGCCATGTCACTAAGGGCTGGGTTGGGTATATCGGCATGCATCGTGCTAGTTCCCAAAGAAGGAGGTGGTTTCTGCACTTGTGTGCTTTTAAGCTTAATGCTAAGCGGATCTTGGATGGTCAGCGGACAAAGACGATATGGCTGCACACGATACCAATCGAATCTCGCACCATAACAAGTGGCCCAGAAATTCGAAGAGAGTGTGCCATCATCCTCAACATCCTGCCAGACGCTTCTATCATTCGTTCGCTGCCTATCATTGGAGCGGTCATGTGAAAGTCTTTACCCCTGTGGGTAGGGCTCCACCGGTTATGTGCTCACACATGATGCTTCTCTGGGCGTCAAGCTGTTCTATAGCCCTATTGCTCTTGGAATTGTTGCTAGGTGTCACGTTATTTCAAATCATAGGCTTTTTTTTCGTCGAGCACTGTCTAGATACCATCACATAGGCAGTCGAATGTCTATCCTAGTGTCAGCACAGTGACTGATTGCCCCGTACCTTTTGGTCTTGTTTTAAGGACGAAAGAGACACAGATATAAACGGCATTTCCCATCACGACATGTGCACCTCTGCCAGACAACCTTACCAAGTTTTGTGGATCCCGAGCTAGCAGGCAGAGTTGCAGTTCACTACTTCGAGTATCCCTGGTGACAATCCCGCACGGAGTATGTTCATTTGACAGCCTTCTTGCCGCTAGGCCACTGCTCGTCGCTTCGCTCCGTTATCTGGATTTCAGCAAGTGTTGTTGCGGGTGTAGATCGATTCATCACACATCCAATCGTAACATCCCACGGGCCTTCTACGTTAAGTCTCTATGCCGACTTATTCACATCCCTAAACAAGTAAGCAATATTAATATAATATGCATCATGCCAAGAACCGACATCTGACCTTCTACTAGTAGCTTTTCCTCCTTCTCCTAGACGCCCCGCTCACCCAGCCACTGGTACTGCAGGTGCTTGGAAAGGAGTAGTGCCGGAATCACATGCTGTATCACCTCCCAAACTAGGCATCAAAGGTCTACATACGCCATTCTGTGCCGCTTTGGCGACTGGCAACTATACTCGCCATGGTGTAGGTACGTCGGCTTTGTACGCGGTTGTCACGTTGGTGATTGCTAGTCCTGATTGGAAGGTGAATTTGCCTCCTATCATACCATGCCAACTAGAGGCTACCGAGTACATTTATATATAAGAGGGACAGAATGCCTTGTTGAAACATCAGGCAACGAGCACAGCAGCATCCAGCCCATCAACAGCAGCACTCATCAACCTTCGCTCTATCGACATCGTTCTTCGACCATCCTTCAACATGAAGCTCTCACTTCTCCTCGCTCTTCTGCCAGTGGCTCTTGCCCTTCCTGCGCCAGTCATCGTTCCCCGTGCTGGCACTCCCATCCCAGGAAGGTACATTGTCAAGCTCAAGAACCAGAACCTTGAGAATCTCATCAACACTACTCTGAAGCTTCTCAAGAAGGACCCCAATCATGTCTACAAGTTCGGTGGTTTCGGTGGATTCTCCGCTGACATAACTGATGACATTGTTGAGTTGCTCCGCAACCTCCCCGGTGTAAGCAATTAATTTTTCAACATTATCAGTCGAAGCGTTAACAAAGCACACACAGGTCGACTACATCGAGCAGGATGCCGTTGTCCAAGCCAACCTTGGTGTCGAGGTTGAGCTCGAGAAAAAGGCTTACACCACTCAGTCCTCTGCTCCTTGGGGTCTCGCCCGTATCTCCAGCCAGAGTCGTGGCACCACCTCGTACACTTACGACACCAGCAGTGGTGAAGGCACCTGCTCTTACATCATCGATACCGGTATTCAGGTCGACCACCCAGAGTTCGAGGGCCGTGCCACTTGGCTCGCCAACTTCGCTGACACCTCAAACACTGACGGCAACGGTAATATATACTCATACTCGAAAAATGACAAGTAGACTAAAACACTCTAGGCCACGGCACCCACTGCGCCGGTACCGTCGGTTCCAAGACCTATGGAGTAGCCAAGAAAACTAAGCTGTACGCTGTCAAGGTCCTCGATGCTAGCGGCTCGGTATGTAAAGACATTTTCTCTTGTTAAGACATGCTGCTAACTGTATCAAGGGCACCAACTCCGGTGTTATTGCCGGTATCAACTTCGTTGCCACCGATGCCACTACCCGTAGCTGCCCCAACGGTGCCGTTGCCAACATGTCTCTTGGTGGCAGCCGCTCCACCGCCGTCAACTCTGCTGCTGCCAATGCTGTTACTGCCGGTGTCTTCTTTGCTGTTGCTGCTGGTAACTCTGCCGCAAATGCTGCCAACTACTCTCCCGCATCCGAACCCACTGTCTACACCGTCGGTGCCACTGACAGCTCTGACCGCCTGGCTACCTTCTCCAACTTCGGCGCATCCGTCGACATCCTTGCCCCCGGTGTCTCTATCCTCTCCACCTGGATTGGCGGCCGCACTGTAAGTTACATCCAAGAAAGATCTTCATCACTTTGTTTTTCATACGGCTAACAATACAACAGAACACCATCTCCGGTACCTCCATGGCTTCCCCCCACGTTGCTGGTCTCGGTGCCTACATCTTGGCCCTTGAGGGCAAGAAGACTCCTGCTGCTCTCTCTTCCCGCCTCACTGCTCTCTCCCTCAAGAGCAAGATCACCGGTCTTCCCTCCGGCACCGTCAACAACCTTGCCTTCAACGGCAACCCCAGCGCTGTCTAGGCAGATTCTAAGCAGGTTCTAAGCAGGTTCTAAGCAGGTTGAGATGATGAGATCCCCTCTCTCTCCCTCTCTCCTTTGTGCTTTCTTTCCATTACAACTGTATATATGATGATTGAGTTTTGCATAGGCTTTGAGCTATTGCACCGATGGTTTTGGAAGAGATGGCATGAGTGAGATCGAATGAATAATATTGAGCGAAATTCTATTTGATGAATTCGGTGACCTTAAATTTTTTTTTCTCGAACTATACACTTTGAGTTGCATAAAACGTATACTACCATCTAGTACAAAACCATTTCCCCGCATCCCCTCAGAAACGCACCATCCGATCCTCGTACCCTCCCAAAACCCCCAGGATTACAAAGAAGATACACAATATAGATCCTCAGATCCTTCAACAAGGCAAATCTTTTCCCCAACCGCACCTCGCTAATCGACCACCCCCCCCCCCTTGCTCCCCGGGTAAAATACCCAAGCACAAGGCTGACATATCATCCTACGCACGAGCCAGTGCTTGTACCCAGGTATAATGCAAGCCAAGGCTCGCGCCGCTGTATCTTATTTCCATCTACCTACGCAACTACCGCTAGTAGAACAGACGTACCGGGGTGTATGAAGGATCGAGCGATAGGATAGTAGTGTTGGTTTGTGTGCATGTCTGTTATCTACACTGATATGTACATAGAGAGGGTGCGGCGCTAGCGTTACCTACGTACGGGATTTGGCGGGGGAAGAAGGTGTGTGGGCTGTTGGACTATTCCGGTGGAAGGGATTCCTGGGCCATGGGGGTTATGAGGCTGAGTTTTGAGGGCGGTAATGCTAGGGGCTGGTGAGATGTGTGGTATGAGGCGGTTGTGTCCGCGAATGGAGGGCTCAGAGCTTGGGTGTTGAGGTGAGGCGCGGTCAGGGATGTTTCGGGTGACAGTGGGGGTGGGTGTCGGATGCTGTTGGGTAAGTTGCATAGAGTGAGGTTCCGGAGTGGGACTGGTGGGATTGACGGGATTTTTTTTAGACATAGAAAATATATTGTTGGATCTTGGATGGTTTATTAAGGTGGGTCTTCACGGTCGGGGAGTTGATGTTTTGGATTATTCTTTGTTCTTTTTTGGTATATGAATTGGAGATTTTTTAAACACGATGGTTATGCAATAGGTCAGGTGGCTTTACTATGCTGCAGCCACCGGCAGGTTGTGCCGTATCTGCATGTGTCCGTTGAACTCCCAAAATCGATATCGCTTGTTTGTGGTGATAGTTTGCCCCCTTTTCGTGCACCGTAGACACCTCACAGGTCGAAAGATACAGCTTTTACCGCACTTTCTAAAGCTTCAGACTATCTGACTAGTAGCAAGTTTTTCGTACCTCAAGAGGAACCAAGAGCACATGGCGCTACTATGAAGTATTGTTCCAGCAGTCCCACTGTCACCAACATGCCACGCCGTTTCTGTCCGCCCTGAAAGAAACACTGCAGCAGATACGACATGAGACATTGGTTCGAGTAAGGTTGCACTGCATATGTACGATCCTATCACTTCTTTGAGTCTCACGGACTGCGTGCTTGAACGCCACAGGAACTGTCCCCCTTTAGTAAATAACGACACGTACAACATGTATGTTTATCAGTAGCACTGCATTCCAAGCAGATAAATGAGAGCTTGCAACAATGGTCACTCCCTTACTTTGTTACAACTCGACATACTATCATTCAGTAAATCTTTACAAAATCCTACTGTAAGAATGTACTTCTTCCTGCTATCCTTGCTTGCTTCCCTTGCAGCCGCTACACCATTAGTCAAAGCACCCCATCGCAGTGCCATTGCCAACAAGTGGATTGTCAAGTTCATAGACAACGTTGCTATACGGGCCACCGATGGCGTGAAAGCAGCCCTTTCCAACGAGCCCGATTACCAGTACTCGATGCCTGGCTTCCGAGGCTTCGCAGGAACTCTATCAGATGAGGAGGTAGCGCTGTTACAAGCTTCTGAGCAAGTAAGGCACCGGTAACATACTTTTGGAGTTTCTGTACTGATTTGTATAGATCGAGTATATCCAGCAAGACGCTGAAGTTCACACGACAGCATTTGTCAAACAGTTGAATGCTACGTGGGGACTATCCCGTATCTCACATACAAAGCCAGGCGAAACAGCGTATCTCTATGATTACAGTGCAGGGGAGGGAACATGTGCGTATGTTTTTATCCGCCGCTAAAATTTCCCTGGGTAGTACTGACAAAGCGTAAAGTTATGTGATTGATACAGGCGTCGACATTACGCATCCCGAGTTCCAAGGACGTACGTAATGGCGCTCAAAAGCAATACTTGTACACTGACTAAGTAAAAGGCGCCTCATTTTTGGCAGACTTCACTCACGAAAGCAATTTTATAGACGGCCATGGTCATGGGACGCACGTCGCTGGAACGATTGGATCTGCGACCTGGGGCGTAGCGAAGAAGACTACGCTCTTTGCTGTGCGAGTACTCGACTCAGATGGCCGAGGTACGAATGCTGATGTGATTGCGGGTATGGAGTTCATCTTGCGAGATGCAAAAGAGCGTAAGGGAACGGATCAGTGTCGCAATGGCTTTGTTGTCAATATCAGCTTGGGAAGTGAAAAGCTTCCAGCCTTGAATGATGCTGTAAGTGGCTCTTGTCAAGTTATTGTTTGTCCGAATGCTGATCTAGATACAAGGCCGCAGTCATGGTTGCGGAGGATATCTTTCTTGGAGTTGCAGCAGGTAACGACGGCGTGCCGGCTGATGATTTCTCTCCAGGGTCCGAGCCTTCGGTCTGCACTGTAGGAGCAACGGTGGCGAACGATACACTTACCCAATGGTCCAATCATGGTCCTCGAATCGATATTCTGGCTCCCGGCCTAGACATCACTAGCACTCTTCCCAACGGTGAGGTTGCCTCGTTTTCGGGTACAAGTATGGCAGCCCCGCATGTTGTTGGCCTTGCAGCGTATTTGCTTGGACTTGGGTCACCATCAAAGGATCTATGTGGTACAATCGTTGCCTTAGCAATCAAAAATGCGATCGATCAAGACACGCTTCCAAAAGGGACACCGAACCTGTTGGCGTTCAATGGTGCAGATGCCAGCCAGAAGCGTATGAGGCATACATAGAATTGTTTGAGAGAAGTATTGAAGTACGAAATTATTCGGAATTCGCCATAGCGATCTACGATATTCCTTTTGTATGTACGCAAGCGTCAATATAATTGCCATGAATATCCCTCCAATGCGCAAGCTTTTCTGATGGAAAATTCTTGAAGACATTAGAATCACAGCCACAATGCTATACCGTGCTGGACAGTGGTGTGCCCGGGACGGCAGTATGCCCGCTCCGCCTCACCAAACACCACCAACACCACCCACCTGATCGCACCGCAACTACCCCAAATGGGGCCTATCGAAGCTGCACTTGAAACTGTAGTTGCTTTAGAACCTAGAGAACAACTTATTTATAGCCAATTTGCGAGCAGATTTGGTATTGATCGAAGAACGCTCGCGCGGCGGCATCAAGGCATTACAACCTCACGCGCAGCCTGCTATCAAAACCAGCGCGCGCTCCACCCACAGGAAATCGATCTTATAGAATATATATATCGCCTTACCGCACGCGACACCGCGCCTAGTAGAATTCTTGTTGGGAGATTTGCTTAAGAGATCGCGCAGAAAGAGATTGGTTATCACTGGGTTGATCGCTTTGTTCAACGCTATCCAGATCTTCTCCAGGCAAAACAGGCCGCGCCAATGGATCGCAATCGCCACCGAGCTGATTCAGAATGGAAACAATATCTCTATTTCGAGCTTCTGTGCCAACAAATCGCCCAATATAGGATTGAGCCGTGCTCTATTTATAACATGGATAAAAAGGGCTTTATGATTGGGGTTCAATCGCGCTCAACGAAAATATTTTCTAAAGCTTCTCTTCGGTCTATACTAAGAAAGACTATGATCAAAGATGTTAATTGAGAGTGAATCACGCTAATAGCTCTCGTCTTGATACAAGCATCATCTACTCAAGCCAATCTGGCTCTCTCCAAAACTCGTGGTTGCAAGGCTTTGATCCAGAGATCCACTCCGCCCGAATCGCCACATCGGCTACCGGCTGGTCGAACGACAATATCAGGCTCTAGTGGCTCAAACAGGTATTTGATCTGGCTACCAAGCCCGATCTTCTTACCGATTACTGTTCATAGATGGGCATCACTCTCATCTCACAATAGAGTTTATTAACTATTATGATCAGAATAAGACCCTAATCGCAACATACCCACCTCATACGACTCATACGCTGCAGCCGCTCTACGTTGGGCTGTTTAAGCCGCTCTCCACTGCCTATTCGAACGAGCTACCGAGTTTCATGGACAGATGCCAAGGGCTGTTGCCTATTAACAAATCCCATTTCTTCCCATTATTCTGAAAAGCCTGGCAGACCTCGTTCAAGAAATCTACGATTCTTCGAGTTTTTGAAGCTACTGGTATATCGCCATTCAATCCAGAAGTAATACTCCAGAAGTTTAAGCCAGCAGCTTATCAGGGCGATAGCGATTCGTCCGCGCTTAGCACTTCAGATTGGGGAAAGATCCGAGTGCTTGTTGATCGCGCGGTTAATCAAAAAGAGAATAGAAAGATCTTACAGCTCAACCGGACGATCATGATGCTATCCACTCAGTCAAAGCTTGATCGGCAAGAGATTCAGAAGTTGCGAGAAGCTCTAATTAGTGAGCGTCAGCGGAAGCAGCGATCACAGCTTGGCATGCTCGAGCTACCTGAAGATTATCATGGTGGAGCTAGTTTCTGGTCGCCGCGGAAGGTGCGCGAAGCTCGCAGCCTCTACGGGCAGAAATATCGTGATCGTTATCACCTGCCTCTCTAATTTCTGTATCTATATCAGCTCGTGATGGTGGTGGTCTTTTGAAGCGTTTTAGTACGACGTCGGGGTTGCGCAGATTGATCCCAATAGCCCGAAAACTACTCAATGTATTGTCAGCTATAACAGCAGATGAATATGCCGCCCAAAATATGCTTAGGAGACTACTTTTCTCCATATTAAGTAATCCTTAATTGCTCTGCAATAGATTAATCAGCTCGGTGCTGTACGCGGTTGCTAGAGGTAAGTATACCGCAACATCGAGTGGCTAGAGACTATGAGTAGCGTGAGGTGGAAATACTGCGAGTATTATTCGGTGGATATGACAGTAGTCGATAAAGAAAGGCGTCAGGTGACTGCCATGTCTGTCGACGAGAAGCATCTGGTAGTCCCGTATTGCTTTCTCCTTCGTTCTCCGATCAAACTCCTGTTCAACTCAGGCCAGCGCGAGCTCGTTGTTGGTTCATCCGGATAAGCTTGTACAGCAAAAAAAATTGGTGTTTTCCCACCTCCAGGTCCCGCAGTTATTCACTACGAAGACCGTCTGCGCCCTCATAGATTATCGTAGGATCTACCGAGCTCCCATCAGCGCAAATACAGCCAATAATCGTTATCCAGTCCCTACTGCCATTTTAGAGAGCTGCTCTGACTTTCTTTTTATCCTAGAGCTCCCTAAAAAAGATTCTTTTTGATCGTGAAATACGGCCAAGTAGGAAGCCCTTCTCGTCCATATTGTAGACATTATGGGGCGCGACGGCGTACTTATCAAGCTTGGCATAGAGGAGATCAAAATACAATTGCTAGTTGGCTGGATCGTCAGCCAGATGACGGTCGTGGTCGATGCTAGTAGCTGTTTTAATAGATATTTTGTCGCGGTAACGCTTCAAAAATCGAGTAACCTAGCCATTGGAGGGCTCCCATTCTACGAAAACTAACACATATTTTTTTACTATTAATTAAGAAGGTAGTAGACCGAGCTCTAATAGTTCTTTTGTTGAATGGACTCTATTGGCTAGCCAGCGCTTGGTGTTAGCAAGATGTCTAAGTCAATACAGCTAGTTGCACGGTGTACACAGCGTGCAGGTAAGTGGGGGGTGGCAAGTAACTATGGTTCATTGCTATCTCTGTTCTACGTTCAAAGGGGAAAGGGTTGATGTACTCCTGGGTTCGTGCACAGGTATCCGTGGGGAACCGGAGTCACGCGATCACTCCCTCAGTGCCTGATTTAGGTTCGGACATTTTTCATATATTTTACTAGCTTAGATTCTTGTAGTAGAGATAGTAATTAACGCTTTTTGTAAGGGCTGGACTCAAGTGAGTGCGATGCCAAGGGCAATGCCGGGTGTAACAAGATTGTATTCGATAGAGAGCTAACAGCTATCTACCTAAGAGCTTATATCTATGCACGGATTGGAGAAATATGCTTTCCCGTTGATCTGAACGTTATGTCTGAGCGCTGCGTCCGAACGCGGTTCGGATGGGCAGAATCTAGGTGCTATGGCCTCCACCCGGATTCTGTGATCGCGCACCGAGATACCATCGAGGAGCTCTACCAAAGGGTGTTTATTATTGTTCCATTAGAGTCTATCTGCAGTCAGTGACTACGTAAGCCTTTAACCAAAGGGCGTCTAGCCCGTTACATTTTTACAGTTACGGTTTGCGACTAAGTTTTGTTTTAGTACTGGCGCGTTAATATTAAAAGTTTAATACTAGACTTTTTTGCAGTTGCGCAGGATAAAAGTTGACTTTCTATATCTAGCGAATCGATTGCCGCAATCGCTTTTGATAGAGCTGTCATGGTGGTAGAGATATCACATGTTGAAAATGATGGGTAGATATTTTGGTGGGGCAGATGGTGTTGCATCGGCTGAACTGTTGCACACACTGACCAGCTACAGTAACGCCGACCGACGCTTGACTGTAAACAATGACACAGCACAAGTAATCAGCTTGCAGACCGTTGCGTGAGACCCATTTTTGCCGGTTCATCTCACGTCAAGCCCTGTCAGCGACAGATGGCCTATCACAGTCCAGCGATAAATTCTCCGATCTCAACGGCTACGCCAACATTTGTAGTACATGCAAACCGTAACTTTGAGACCCGAGCCTTGTAACGATGATGTCGCCCAAGCAATTATCGCCGATCGGAACTTCCCAACCCTGCTGGCATAGCGCGATCGACCAACTACCGGCAATCAGAGGAGGGAATTGCGGGGTAGAGGTATGCAATAACAGGCTAGTCCAAGCTGCACACGCGACTTTTCTCCAGGACCCAAGCTTCCCAGCTTGATTGCCTCTCATACTTGATCCCACTATCTATTAATCATTACAGGCGCGTAGCTCTCCTTCAATCACACGGCGCTCGTCACCGCGGAACCACAAGTCATGGCGTCATACTTTGATCTCCCGCCGCAGAAAATGGAACCATCAGCGAACATAGAGCAGATACCTCAAGAACAGCGGAAACAGTTGGGCCGCACTAGCAGCCTGATGTCCCCAGCCGTCGCTCAGATCCTTGAAGGACTAGGAGATGACCACTCAAGTAGCAGCGAGGAAGACTCTGACCTATCAGACGATGAAGGGAAGGGACATCCCAAATCGCAATCTAAGAAGGATATCAGCGCCCAAAAGATACAACAAAAGAAGCAAAAGCTCAACTCGGCTCAAGCACCTCGGCCATCCTCTCTCTCCCCGAACAGAAGCAGAAGTGGCTCCAGGTCGACAACCAAAAGAGTTTCTGATATGCCGTCCACTGCAGATGCCAACGGAGCCAGTTCCCATAGACCTAAAAATAAACAACCACACATGGCCCGCTTTCATTCTCTCCGAAGTATTCTCTTCCAGCAGAAGATCGAAGACCGGTTAAGGACGGCTGCGCAAGAAGATTGCAAGAAGGAGGTCAGTGCTGCGGAGACGTGGCACAATCAACACAAAGAGCGCCAAATGCATCATCCAACAACGCCCGAAAAGCATGCGCAGGCAAAGAATGGGATTGGAAGCAGGCTTAATATGACGTTGCGGAGAATGACAACAAGGGATGCAGGGGGAATGGAGAAGATCAAGGAGGATGGGGCGCCGGTTGAATTCAAAGATCGTCCGTCGACTCTTTCCTCGGAAAATGAAGAGAAACAACAAGATGGGTCAAAGAACGCAAACGAGAATGATGATGCCAGCATCAAGGATACCGATGTCGACGACCTTGTTCGATGGGTTAGCCGGCGCAGTCCGTCTGGTGAGGGCGAGGTGCAGAAAGATAACATCGTAGAGGGCGCCAAGGACGACAGTGGCCAGGACAGCCTTGGTCATTCCGATATCGAAGACCTTGTTCACCATGCAAGAAGGAAATCGTCCACCAAAGATGTTCAGGGAGCTAGCGATGAATACCTAGGATATAGTGACGCACCCACAGAGCCTGATACCGAGCTCTCGTCGGATGAGGAAGAGAATGCAGATGATCTCGTACGCTGGATATCGCGTCGTGATAGATCCAAAGCCGGCCCAGTAAGGCGAAATCTGCAACGAGAAGAGCTGGACTCCGATGTAGAAGAACACTATGACTCGGACGTCCCAGAACTGGGCCGGTGGTACAAACGCCACGATGCT
The DNA here is from genome assembly GCA_002286855.1 of Bipolaris cookei. Taxonomy (NCBI): domain Eukaryota; kingdom Fungi; phylum Ascomycota; class Dothideomycetes; order Pleosporales; family Pleosporaceae; genus Bipolaris; species Bipolaris cookei. The sequence continues at coordinate 196,285 of NRSV01000025.1, forward strand.
ACCAGTGGAGAATCGGCAGCCACGACTCCGATCAAAGACACATTTGACCATCAGCAGATAGAAGACGAAGAAGAAAACCGAGGTCGACCTCGAAGCCGCGAATTGCCTGAGCCACCTACTCAAGAGAAAACCCACCTTTCATCATCCGACGTCGACGAGCTTATCCGCTGGATAAGCAGCAAAAATCTAAAACGCCATGACACTCCCCTTTCCCAAGCGCAAACCCAGACCGGAACTCCGGACAGCGCGCAAGAAGAAAAGAAACAGGCCGTCGGTATGAGTCTGGATCAAGGAAGCCTATCCCACCGCGACGTGCAAGACTTGATCGAGCATGCGCGCAAAACAAGCATACCAGCAGATGACACCGATCCAGACGCTTCCGGCATCGAACGAGGCGATCTAAAGAAGATGCAGCATGAGAATAGTCCGCCAGCTCGCGATCCGCAGCTAGAACTAGCGGGGAAAAGAGAGGATATCAGGAACAAGGAGAAGGAAGAACAGCTCGGTATGAGTTTGCAAGATGGTAGTTTGAGCCATAACGATATCGAGGATTTGCTTGCGCATGTGAGGAAGACGTAGTGAGTTTGATGCGGTCATTTGAGATTTCAAGTGGGGGGGGGAGTTTAAGCTTTTAGGTGCGAGAATGCCGGACGCCAAGTGGGGTCGCGTTCGGGAATAGTAGCGAGTTTGGGAAGGTGACAGACTAGAACTCTAATGGTACTGTGTATTTGTATGAGAGGGGAAAGGAGTTCTTGTGAGTTTTTAATACGTAGCGTGCGTATTTTTGCTTTGAGCGACTTGGGGATAGATACGTAGTTTAGTAATGTGTAGTGTAGTTCACAAGAATTCCTCAGCATATTCCGTGGCTTTTACATTTCTGTTCAGATTACAACATAGAACGAGCAGTTAAAGAAAAACATGGCTACTCATACACTGATGTGACAAAGTCGAAAAATAAAAGACTTGGATGTTGCAACACAGCTTTTTCGCGATGCCAACACATCTACTCCGTGAACACCCGCAAGAAGAAAAAGAAAGCCCTATCACAGGCTATGATATAGCAAAAACGAAAGCAGCGCTCTCAATCCAGTGTAAGCGCATCAACCCCTTCAAACTGCAACCGCCTAAACATACTCCTGATAGTTCCACAATTCCTATCCCGCTCCTCATCCCTCACCCTCATCTCCGTCCTCATCTTGCCCAACATATTGGTGCCATCCCCGCGATGCCCGCCCTCCTTTATATTCGTAAAAAACATGCGTCGACCCGTCTGATCGAGGGGCTCCCAATTCGCAATGCTGACATCCTTGCGGGGGATAACCTGGTGCTCACGGTTCGGATCGAGGAACTTGATGAATGAGATGAAGTAGTCTGAGATTTCGTTTTGGCGGCGGACCATGACTTGGCCAACGGTGCCGGCGTGTTTGGTGCCGAAGCCGTTTTCAATATCGACGCCCCACATGACGTCCCATTGGTATTGGTAGGTGGGAACGTCGGGCGGGTTGAAGCGGGAGATGGCGTTGGAGGAGAGATAGGTCGGACAGATGTAGCGAATATCGCCTTGGGCTTTGGCAACGGCGTCCCACCATTTGCCGCTGTCGGGCCAGTGGCGGTCATTGGGGTAGGTGTTCTTTAGTGTTTCGAGGTCTTCGTCTGTGAGCATGGGGTAGTGGTCTTTAAGGTAGGATTTGAATTCTCCTTCATTGTCGGTCGCTTTCTTGACCTGGTCGGAACCTTCGTTAGAGGTGAAGCCGATAATCGTAGGGACTTTGACGTATTTGTTGGACAGTATGGCAGCAGGGGCTGGCTGGGTGAACATGCCGCCTGTGGGCTCGGTCGTTGGGGCCCACATCCAGCGGGGTGGAGTATTCCGGCCGGGGAAGGACATGGGGTAATTTTCATAGTAAAGGTCGCCAGTCTCGGCATTGCGAACGCAAGCAATATCTGTGCAGTTCAACCCGTCTGCAACTTCATTCCAAAACTTCTCAGCCTGGTCGGGTGTGAAGAAGGTCGGACTTGCGGGAGACTGAGCGATGGCTCCGTGGAAGAGTCGCTTGCGGCCGGTGCCAGGGACATTGTAGTAGTTATCGCCTTCGTTTGCAGTCAAGTGGAGCATGACTGATGCGCCGCCCGCACTAGTGCCCATTATGACTACGTGGTCAGGGTTGCCGCCAAAGTAACGAATGTACTTTTGTACCCATTCCAACGCTGCCCTTTGGTCGCGCAATCCATTGTTGTAGTCTCCATCCTGTGCAATCTCTTTTCCGGAAAGAAAGCCGTATATGCCGTTGCGGTAGTACATGGTGACTACAACGATACCTTTGTCCAGCTTACCATCTACACCTTTTTCACGACGAGCCTTCTCTACCATTTCGCCTCCATTGCTGCGTCCAGGAAGATGGAAACCACCACCAGGAATGTTGACTAGAACGGGCAGATCATCGCCCGGCTCAGCATCGATTGGCGTGAAGACATTGAGACTCAAGCAATCCTCTGTAGACCGTGTCTTGATACCCAGGACATCGGGACCCGAAATGTCCTTCCTGTTCCTCTCCGCTGGGTTGATCTTCTGTATCCTCGGGCACATGCCCAGCGAGCCATCCCAGACCAAGGGCTTCTCTGCGCGGCCAATGCCATATGTTCTGTTCACGGGCTGTGGTCCACGGAACCGGTTCTTGCCTCCAGCATCTGCAGCATAGGGAATGTTCCAGTAGGAACGGACCTTGTCGGTAGTATTGGGCTTAATGGCCAGGTAGTCTAGTTCGACAATATATGGATCATCGGTGTTCTTCAACGGTGCAGAGAAGGAAGGGGCTGTAGGCTTCGATGTTAACGGCGGTATCCATTCAGAACTAGGTCGCAGGTCGGGCGAGTAGAGAAAGGCGAACGTAAAGGCGAGGACGATGGCAGCGGCAAGACCAAGGATAACGCGCCGGTCGAAGATGAAGCTCGAGTTGAGAGGACGTACTGCCATGCTAGGCAAACGTGCGGGGGCTACAAAAGAGTGTGGAGGGTACTGAAGGGTGCTGTGGAGAAGAAAGAAATCAATTCACGACTGTCAAAGTCACGTCTGCAGCTGCATCCGGGGCAGCAAATTCAGGGACGCAGACAGGTGGAAATTCCTCGCTGCTGTTACAGGCTTGCTAGACATTCTTGTTTCTGGATGCCTAGTTCTTGACCAGCCAGAGCGACGGAAGCGGCTAAGGGGGCGGCAATCGGCACCATGTCCTTGGCGCTGACGCGTATCGCATTTGGGCGAATCCCATGGCGACCGACACCTCAACGTCTGGCGCCTTGTTCAGAGAGAGGGACGGGACAAGCAGTTGATGGGCGGGTTATGTTGGTAACACATGATCAAGATATGGATGATAAACTGCATCTGGTCTTGGCGGCTTGAGTAGAGGTACTTTTGCATGGCAAGCCCAATGCTTCATTGTGTCCCGAATAAAATCACCTTCTCTGATGGAGAATCCATGGAACCAAGTATATCGTTTCCGAGATGAGGCATTGCTCATTACATAATGGTGTTGTATCTCCAGACAAGACAGACAAAAGCAACCCAGCCTGCATAGCACATAGATCTAGCAAGTCAGTATCCTTTTAACGTTGATATCACGAATATTGCTTTTAGCCAAGTATTCACCTACTCTCCTTGATACTTGGGAAATACATTCCAAGTCAAGCTCTACAACCAAGGTCCGTATTCACGAATCATGTTTGCAGAGTCGAGCGGATTGAGCGTCTCCAAACCGCACCCGATGTCTTAAGACTGCTAGTCCAAAAAGATAATATAATAGGTGACATTTGACATCAAAATTGATTCAATCCAAAATATCTAATGATTTAAACTCTATTTGCCAAGCTTTTTTTAGCAAATTATCTCCTTAATAGCATGATAGATTGTTTTGCAAGTGTAAATCTGGCTCTTCTTATATTACGGTATATGTAGTCGGACTAAGATAAGAGGACTAATGTTACAATTATCAATAAAGCATTTTGGAATTCCTCCACCTCATCCTCCTCCTCCTCCTCCTTCTTCTTCTTCTTCTTCTTCTTCTTAATCTCACTAGATAATATCATCCTGTGACGGAGAAGTCAAGCTGGATAGAGCGTCTCAGGGGAACAAAAGTAGTAAATTCTCTATTGAGCTCTCTCAGAGCTCGACCGTAACTTTCATTTACACATTCAAGTATACTATTTACCGATTGTATCATTATGCCGAGCTTCAATGTCTAAAGAGCTTGGCAGTTCGCGCTTGGGTCTTCCGTCCATCTCCTTCACCGTCACCATCGAGCTCCCACCCTTGGAGCTTTTCTACACCATAGAAGCTTTACCGCGACATATCCTGTGGAACGAAAGAATATGCATCAATTTAAACCATATCACCCTTTGTAGTGAACATACCATTTAGTACAAATCCTTTCTCCTAGTAGAACCTACTGCGATTCCAAAATGCCATCTCCTCGTTGTCCCAATGATTCCGCACCCACAAAATCCATAGCCTCTACCCCAAACTCAATCTCTGTCTCTCACCTTACCATTGCACCCAAATGACATACATCCCCATTATTCGCACGTCCCCCCCCCCCCCCCCCCCCCCATTTACCAACTCCCCAATCGACCCTCTTTCCCCATCTCCACTGTACCAAAGCCCTCTCTTCCCCTACAAACTCCCCTCCTTTACTCCTCCACTATTTCCCCTCCAGCCCAGGCCAAAACAATGCTCACAGACAACCTCGCCCTCGTCATGCTAGACCCCATCCCAACCCCGCGTCCTCACCCTCCTCCCTCGCTTCCTCCCTACACCTACACACCTACTAATCCATCGCCCGTGTACATCCGACAAAATCCAGACGCTACATCGCATGCACAGCAAGATATTATTCTGACAAAAACGCCGAATGCAGCACCAGGCGAACCGCAGCCAAATACCCCCACAAACTAGATCATACACGGTGAAACCACCACGAGCACACATGGTGTCGCCGCGGGAGGGGGGGGGGCACAAGAATAAAGGGGGCAAAGATGGAGAATGGGATAGAGAAATATGGCTATGATGGACGAATGAGAAAACAAGGGGAAAAAAAATCCAATCATGGGGTTTCCACAGGTAGGAGAGTTGGGGATAGACCTGGTTGGTATCGAGAATGTAATGGGAGATATGACATTTTTATAATCTAACAACTGAGTGTTTTGGTTTATAGATGAAATACATTCATACCGAAACAGAATCATCACAAGTGTAGCTTTTGCCTATATCCCCCTGCACACACACACATGCACATACATGCAATAATTACAACCATGATATTATTCAACAAATAGGTCGGAGGAAAAACTTGGGGGTATATATTGACATGAAATCAAGCTTGGAAACATCCACTTCCACTCACAACAATCAAAACCTAGTGGAACAGATCTTGCGCCGCAGCAGCAGTTGCTTGAGCCTGTGCTTTGGCAGCCTCGTTGGCAGCAGCCATGGCAGCAGAAAGGTCATTGTCTACTTTCTGCTGCGACGAGCTTCCCGGGCGAGTCTCGCCGGTTCCTTCACGCTCGCCTACTGCAGCTGCGGCGAGGTGCTGAAGGCCGGCCATGTTGGGTTCGAGCTGGGGACTGGCTTGTTCTGGGCTGTTGAAGGGGGGTGTAGAAGCTTTCTTTTGATGTAGTAGATCCCTGATGGCGGTTTCCCAGCCTAAGCCATCGGAGCTGCGATGGATGATCTGGCCGTTAGATAGAGCATCGCTCATTTCTTTGATGCTGGATTGGGCGTCTACTTGCGTCTCGACTCGGTCGGACAGTTCGGTGAGCGAGGTCGCTACTAGTGCAGCAAATATGTGGTGCAATGGAGTTATTGCACCGCTCTTCAGGTTGTTGAGAAGCTCTTGGGTAGCATGAAGAACCTCTACAGAAGGAATGTTTTGCAAGGAAAGTCTGGCTATGAACACTCGCAGATATAGATGGGCTAAATGAGGAGGTGAGTTTTGCGTCAGGCTGGTTAGATCAATGGATTGCTTGACTTCATCCAGCAGCCCATTAAGGTACTCTGATTCGGGAGTCCCAGGTTTGAGCGCAGAAAAGGCAAAAGGAGCTGAAGGGTCAACATTCGGTATGCTGCCTGCGCGGTTCACGTACGCTATCCGACCTACGATTTGAGCAGCACCTATTCAAGGTTAATAGTGTTCGGTTATAAACAAATAGGCTTGTACTAACGGGCAAGGTAGTAGCCGACTTCACCAAGTGCCGTACAGTCATCCTTGGAAAGAGTCCCACTGTATCGTCGAATCATCATATCTTTGGAGCGGCTTGACGCGTGAAATCGATCTAGTATCAGGGCAGTCCAGTAGACACGTCGCGCTGTGTGGTAGATCTCAATGTCTTGCTCCTTGATCGTCGTCAGGGTCCGCGCATCATTGATACCGGCGTCGGCAATGGAGGCTGAAATTCTAGCCAGCAATCCAGTTGTGCTTCCAACAATACCCGGACCAGGTCGGTCAGATGCGGCAGCAAGTAGAATCATGGACTGGCAGTATACCAGGTGATTGTAAAATTGCCGCGAACTGTCCGAGTCATGCAAGCAGTAGCTAGCTGCGTCAACCGAAGTAAAACATTGTTGGAGCAACTGGTTGAGGTTTATCTCGAGAGGTGGCAGGGCCTTTGAAGCGAGTGAACGGATGCAACCTTCCAATGCCATGAAAAACGTCTCTCGTAACTTTGACGGACAATTGGTGAGCCGATTCAGTTGCGACTCATGGTGGGGCAAAATCGGCAACGTGGGGTGTATGATGTTATAATAGCTAGGGCATGGTCAGCACAGGCCAGTTCAAGCGCAAGGAGCGCACCTACGCCTTGAGGGTTTCTTCGTTGGAGCCAGTGATCAGACTTCCACCCAAGTTCATATCACCAAACGAGGTGCGGCGATTGCCATTGAGAGATGATTCTTGATCGCCTAGAGCAGGCAAACCGTGTGTTTCCATGGGACCATTAGACCGGTCTGGAGCAGTCCAATTCGGTCGGCTGAAGGCTTCGTGGAAGCCCTCGGTCATGGAATGGGTGCGTTGGCGCTTGAACTGGGGTGGGCTCTGTGTGTCTGGAAACGTCTGATCTCCCATAGATCCAAAGTCAAACGCATGAGTAGGGTTGGGAGGGTGATGGATTTGACTTTCGAGCGAGTTGAGTCGGTCTGCGAGCTCTTTGATGTAACTAGATACTGTCAGCATGCTCACCAACAAATGGAGTAGTAGACAGCATACCCTTTGCTAGGGCCACGCTTCATGGGTTGGCGGCTAAATTGACATCGTGCTCCTGTCCTCTTACAACTAGAGCATGCCTCGGGACCGTTTTCACTGGTTGCGTCGCATCGAATCTACTTGACGTAAGCAGCAGCTATGGACGCGCGGACCGGGAGTGGCGCACCTTTTTTCGACGGCACTCGTCACAGGCGCGTGAGACCTTTGAACGCTTGCGGGTGGGGTCGTTGGGATCAAAGTGGTCGTGATGGCCCTCCAAGCTCATGACGTGTTGGGCCATTTGCTGTGGAGAGTGCGTCGGACGGGCCGGGCCCTGAAAGTGCGGATGCGCAGCCATTGCTGGGCCCATGTGCGCCATCTGCTGGTACTGGGGTTGCTGAGGGCCCGGTGGATGCATCATGTCTCCTCCTTCACGCAGCTGTTGCAAGTTCTCTTGCAGACGCAGTTCGGGATCCGTCAACTGGTGTTGGGGCGCTGGTGGTGTGCCGTTCTGGTTCGCGTATTGGCCTGGCCCTCCGCCCATCTGCGCGTCGGGATCCGCGTAGCCAGCCATGTTGGAGCGCGTCGTATTGAGAATGTCAATCAAGTGGTGCGTGTGTGGGTTTTGCTGGAGACGGCGGCAGAAATTGAGTACGCGATCGCGCGCAGGGCGGGCTGATGTTGTTGTCTGTCAAGAGAAACGGGTGGTTCAGAAGCGACCGAGGGAAGTTGTGCGAGCTTTGCGATTTTTGCGCTAGCGTGAACCATGGCATGAGGGCAGAGGTCCTGGTTAGACATGAGGAGGGACGGCAACAACATGATGGCGGTGGGTGGAGCATACAAGGACATTTGGCACGTCTTTTGCCCGCTATGTTGCTCGGAAGCTACTGGCTGGGTTGGTGACGATGTGGTCGCTGTTCGGATTATCTCTTCCACCGCCCGGGACGGCCACTGGAAGCACCAGGCTCGGCCATTGTTTGGGAAAGGGGGAAAAGCTTGACCAGTCAGCGGATGCTGTCGGTCATGACTACGACTACTGAGCACATGGCTGCATTTGCTAACAAGTCATTTTTATGAGAACTGGAGTAGCTAGAGGCAATGGCAAGGCTCATGTCGCGCTATTCGCAGGGTCATGTGTCCCCGGCAGGCGGAGAGAAAGAGAGAAAGTTTGGCGCAATGGCAATTCAGAACACGAGTTTGAGCACCCATTGCGGGCCGAGTGCAGCAAGGCGATTGAGGCCGGTGTTAAGACGGACGATTGCAGGTGACCGTGCAGAGCAATGGTGTCGAGATAGTGGGCGTCTAGAGCAGTTGTGGATCGAGGGGGTAAGGTGGGTTGTAGGGTGGGCAGGCTAGGAGTGGTACGCACATGGATGCACATGTCAATTACTACATAGATAAATGAACGCAGACAGACAAATGGAGATAGATTACAGCTTGGGCCCCAGGCTTTTTTTTAGAACAGGTCCATGTCCGGTAAGTAGATATGTATGGCAATCGTACTTAGGCAGCATGTTGGAATGGCTACAGGACTTGGCTCTGTTGGCGCTGCCTTTCTTGGAGGCCAACAGCAAGGGCAGAAGGTTCCAAGGTGGGCCCAGGACAAGCACGGCTCACCAGGTGTCTACACTGCACTTAGAATGTGTACTACGTATGTGTACTATACATGTGCTCCATGGACGGCCCGTCGACATTGGAGCAAAGCTTCAAGGCGATCGGACGGCGGCCTAGTTGATTCAACGCCGAGGCCAGAAGGGTGGATAGGGAGGCATTCAAGGTAGCCACGCACCACCATTCACCTACTAAAATTCATACGCTCGTATATATACAACACAAAGATACATTGGGGGTTTTGTTTCATGAGCGCACAGCCTGTCACGTGCAAGAGACCGGTTGATAATGATTGGACTAATTAATTGAAAGGCAATTTGCGGCCTCGCGCCCGTGACAGGGCTGGCAAGTGGCAGGATGCAGCCATGGAGATGGCCGGACGCATAGCTGGTAGCAGGCAATGTACCTGACAGAGATGAGGAGAGAGAGGACATGTATAGCGGATAGAGATAGGTACACGTTGGGATCCATGGCAGGCCCTGGGGGACACGACGGGGTGCAGCCAATGGCGGGGGACGAAGAGGCGGCAAGGGAGACAGGCTGACTCGACAAGCGAACAGCCTCCGCCGTGAAACAGGCGGTGCGTGGAGTGCCGCATAATCCATTCGACAAGGCGGCCGACGAGGGGCCAGCGCAGCGCAAAGGGAGACGCGTAGTCAGATGGCCGAGGGGAGGGACAAGGTCCGGTGCGTTGTGGCGGGCATGGAGCGCCTAAGCAGCAGCTGCAGGTCATGGCCCCAGGACGGCAGCATAGTAGGCGTAGGGGCACATGGATGAAAGTCTGGGCCAGGATGCGGTGAGAGGGACGGCGGTGTTGGCCTGCTGGCTGGCTTGCTGGCCGCCTGCTGGGTTGCATGCAGGCCAGGGCAGAAGGGGGCAGCGGAAGAGGAGGAGTACGTGCTAGCAGTAGACCCAGGGTCGGAGGGCTGGAGGTCAGAGGGTGCAGAGGGCGGGATTCGCGCGCTAGCCCGCTTCCGGCCACGACTGCCCGCCGTCGCCATGGCTGATCGCGCCTGCAGATTCGAGCACGCAGCGTCGCAAAGGCCCGAGCGCCCTTGCCGATTGACGCTAAGCTCCACAGCCAATTACACGCTCCACAGCCCCGTGTGCCTCTGCTCTTAACCTGTTGCTCCCGCTCTCCCTCTGCTCTCTCACCACTACTCGTCCCCCAACAACACCATACAGCACACTGGTCTGGTCGTACCCAAGGAGCCCCGTCTAACGCTTTCGGCCAGCGCCTTCTGCGCTCGGTTCCCCTCTGATACTCCCTCTCCACTCTCCCCTCTGCATCCTGTCGTCCTCCGGTCCTGTCCACGGCGTTCACGGTCCTCGTCCAACTTCCCTTGACCAAGATACCCTCTGGCGTTTGAATTAGCTTTGCTGCTCTTCGTCCTGTCCCTTGCATTCTCCTTGTTCCGCTTTTTCTCCATCCGCTGCATCGCTGCCTTTCTCGTTTCGGCACGCCGGCGCCACCCGCTGCCTGTTGCGCTGCCCTTTGTTTCTGTACATCATCTTCGAGCCCCTTGGCACTTTTGCGCTTCTCCCACCACTCGGCTATCCCTAGCCCGCTGCCACGACCGCTCTCGGCCGTAACCTCTCTCCGGTATGCCTGTTATCGATGGCGAAAAATGGGCTTGCTCGTCCTGCATCAAGGGTCACCGAGTGAGCGGTTGCAATCACACGGGTATGCACACACACCCACACACACACACACATTCGCATGCATTTGCGACACAACCCTGTGTCTCGACACTCCGCGCTAACACCCCACCCCCTTACAGATCGCGATCTGCACCATATCAACCCCAAGGGCCGTCCGGTCAAGCAATGCGAACACTGTCGCGGTGCGCGCAAGTCCAAGTCTCACCATGCCAAATGCGACTGTGGCGACAAGAAGGACAAGGACTCGCACAAGGACAAAAGCGAGGCGAAGAGTGAGCTCATAGCTGGCTTGGCCGTCCTCGAATGTTTCTGACCTTTACTTTTAGCCCACGACAACCGATGCCAGTGCCATTCGGGTGGAAAATGCCTGTGCGGCACCAAGAAGGATGACCTTGACCTCAAGGTGGATACTTCCCGCCAGACTCTCCACGACGCCCGTGCCAAGCCCAAACTGACTGGCACCCACTCCGAAAGCCATCTGACCGTCTTCGCAAACGGCCACCACAAGCCTTGCCATCGCAACAATAAGACTGCCCATGTCTCTGGTATGCCCTACAAGATCCCACGTCCACACACCCTGCACGGCCACTCGGCTTTCGCTGCTTTGTCGCAAGACAAGAATGCTCGCCCTCAGCCAGATGTCCAGACGCAACGCTCCATGGACACCCTGTCGCTGTCCAACAATGAGTTCCATGCCATGTTTGGCTCCACGCAGCGATGTGCTGACAAGCCTCCCGTCGCAAACGCAAGCACCAGTCTCGACGCCTTTGCTTTCAACGACATGTTCAGTAACCAGGTTGGTATGTTTGCCCAGGGCGGTGATTCTCCCGACAGTAACGTCAGCGATACGTTTTCCAACCAGCAGTGGCCTTGGATGACCAACACCATGACGCCTGTCACTGGCGCATTTGCAATGGGTAGCCTGTCGACATCGCCTTCGCAAGATTGTCTCCCAAACCTGGACAAGGACTGGACTGGCTTTGACCCGCTTTGGTCTGCAACAGACCTCCCACTGGACCCGAGCAAGTTCAATGACGAATTGGCCCAGCCGACATCGCACAGCGGAGAGTCCAAGCAAAGTGGTCCAGGCCTTACTGTTGCGTCGTCTACGCATTCCGAAATTGGCGAGGGTGGCTTGTTTAGTGACGTCGACTTCAAAGCCCCCCAGTCGGCAGCCAGCGAGTCGCTGTTCTGGGAAGACACTCCTGCGTATCGCTTCAACCCCTCGGTGCCCAGTGAACCCGTCAATGTGCCCGTATCCATGGCAGCAGCTACTTCGGCTCCAATGACCAACATGCTTGGGTTTGAGTCCATGTATGCCAAGAGCATTGCTGCTGCACCTGCAACGATGACAAGCACCGCCTCGTCGGACTTTGCCGAGGCTGGCGCAATGCAAATGGGTAGCCATTATGAAAACGGGCTTCCCGTAGACCCGTGGCAACTAGACCAGAGCAGTGGTGCATTCAGTGCCATGAACAACAATGTTGACTTGTCTTGTTTTGCCAATAACAACAACAACAGTTGGTTCTAGACGCCTGCGAAGGAACAATCAGCCAGCATGGCTGACTGTTTCTTTTGATGACGCCATGACTGATGACGCTGCTGGTGCGCAATGATACCAAGGCCTAGGCAATGTCTATCCCTACCTTCTTTTTTTGGTCCTTGTGGCCGTACTCTTTGGACCCTTTTTGGTCGCCTGTGTATAGTTTCTGACCTGGCGCGAACCCTGTGCTTTGATCTCTGTTCGACGTTGCTGATAGATGATGACCTTCAAGCATTGCCTTTTTGGTTGGAACTTGGTAGTGGGACAAGCATGCAAGCGCAAGCATTGGTACATACACTGGGGAGGCAGAAGGTTTTACTGCATTTTTGATTTTTTTTCTATTGCTGGTGGCATTTTCATTTTACAAAAGTATAGACACTGGCCCTTGGACGAGGCACCGCTGGGCCCTTGAAGAATTTACATAGAGCAAAGTCCAATAACAGTCTCCATGCACATTGTGCGCGCTTGCCTGCTGTGTGAAGTGAAGGATGGGAGACGGTTGCCAAAGAGTGGTACTCTAGAGCAAAGATGGGGCTGGGTGACATTGTCGGAGCTGCAGGGCGTGTGCCACCTAGTCGCTGCACGGCTATGAGATTCGCCGGTCTTCCCCTCTCTGCCAATACCTGCCCTGCATGCCAAACGCGGGACAGACGCAAGCCAAGTACACGCAGAGATTTTTGCTGACTTGGATCGCTGGATCGGTCAAGCTGCGTGCGCTAAACAGCGCCCGTCGCGGCTGGCAGAGGTCGCAGGTGATACTTGGACACATGCAGCGCACTCAACCGCAGTAGCAGCACCATGTGCCACGGCCTCTCTTAGGCTGTCAAGGCTAATCAGCGCTTCAAGGGGGAAATGGAGGGCAGGGCGATAGAGTCTCGCCAGAAGGGTAGCCGCTTACGGCGACAGGACTTCGCTGAGCGCGGCTGGCAAAGATCCGAGGACGAGGTAGCCAGAGCGGCACAATCACGGCACCAGCACAGCCCACTCATCACCCCACGACTGACGCACTCACTCACTCACCATCCGACGCCCGCTGCATGAGTAGCCACAAGGCACAGAGGATCATGTTGCACATGGCCCCTCCCCCTCCCCCCAGACATATGCTGTTGTTTCGTCAGACGCAAAGACCGAACGCCTGAGCTACTTAGTCGTCAACATCTTACATGCATCATCGTCTCTGGTAGCAACTCGAACAGGAACCAGGCCAGAGGGTCCTGCGAACCGCAAACAGCACATGACAAAAAAGCAATAGTCTTCTTGTTCCTGGTATAGTTCCCCGTCAACGGAGAGAAGCGAACCGCCTAGGTAGTCGCGCCTTGAGGAAAAGTACAAGCGTTCCAATGGCGAAAATCACTCATGCAAAAAGGAACCCACCAGGACAGCAATTCTCTAGCCGCGACGGACACGCCCGCTCAGCACACTGTCTGTTTTGTGGGGGTGCGCGAAACAGTGCGCATCCCAAACGCTTGTTTGCATGGCTGTCGAAATCCTCGGCCCTTGCGGATTGAGGCGAGGGAAAGGCTACAAGCTGCCGTTGCTTACCAGCGCCTGAACAGGTAGTGGCAGCGGCCATGATCCGAAAAAACCGAGCCCACCCCCATCATCATCATCATCATCATCATCCATCATCGTACCGACATCATCCCGTTGCCCATCTGTCCACACAGAAAGTAGCAACCCCAAGAGTCGCTGTCCTTACTGAACAACCTTGAGCTTATCATTCTTGTTTCATCTACATACATATCCCCTTGACTTGTCACATTGCCCATTTCCCCTTTGAGTTTGTCTCTGTTCTCGGAGACTGCTCCTAGTCCAGCCTTTCTCTCTACTAGCTCATATTATTCTCCTCCAAACACAAACCAAAAAAAATACCTGAAATCCGATCGTCACCGCCTCACGGCCCTGGTGCGTGTTGCGTAAACCCCCCACCCACCCTTGTCCGGACCCTTGCTCGGCACCTCTCTTTTCGTGCCAAAAAATGCCCTTGAGAATGGTCTAGTCGATCACGAGTCCCTGGATCTCAAAACTTGGCTTTTTTTTCTTTGGGATTATCGTTGCACGCACACAGATACACGTGCACTCACACTTTCGAAGCGCAACAGCCAGCTGCAGTGAGGCGGGCATGATGTCAAAGGTTCTGTAAAATGAGTGGGGGTTGCGTGGCTCTGAATTCGCAATGCGCTAGCTGACTCGGTGTGCGTAATCGAACTTGTTCTTTGCCTCGCTCTGCTTGTAATGCGCTTTGTGCGGTTGGCTGATGAAAAAAGTGTTCGCGTTGCTCTTTCGGCGGTACTTCTCGGCTTGTTATTACCTTTCAGGCTCTTACCGTGGGGCATATTTGCCCTGGTATCGCCCGATGGCCAGGGACACCCCCCATCGCCTGTGGCTTTGAATCGGCATCATCCATACGTCGTGTGGCTGCACCATAGCATTTGGGTGGCGCGATGTGTCTGTGAGTGGTCAAGGACATGGTCTTGACAGACGCAACATTCCGCGTCAGCAAATCTGCGACTACTTACTACTCTACCACGTCCTGCTTATTCCCCTTTCCCATCTACTCACGTGCTGTCATTCCACCTCTCTCCAGCACAAAGCTGCATACACAGTGACACATGCTCATATCAGGTTATGTACGCGAAAAAGGATCAGGCACATACATACTTCGTATATGTAAGTATGTCCGTTAACCCAACAAACCGGTACAACCCTGCGTCATCGGCCATGCCTTGATTCCTTCCTACATACATGCATCCCATATCTTCCCGCTACTGCTACCACTCTCCTCCTCAACCAACACCAACCCCTGACAAGCACATGTTGCATCCAAACACGAGACGTGATCGTCACTCGTCAGCACGTATTTATGCACGGGGTCATGACATCGCGGCGTCCCCGACCCCCTGCCTCTCCTCAGAAAATAAGCACAGGTATGCATTACGCGAGGTGAAGGAATGAACAAAACCTTCTTTGTGAAATGTAGCGGGCGGGGGTGTCGAATGGGTACGGTGCACGTGAGGTGAAGCTTGATAGTGAGATAACTCCTATATGTACATATCTACAGATGCCACCGGGCTCAGATCGACTGGGGTATTGAATGAGATCTGGATTGGAGTGAACATGCATATAAACTAGCGGAGCCGAGGTGGTTTTTGGGTGAGGTCTAGGCGGCCCTTAGTCGAGGACTGGGGAATCGCAGGTGGTGTTTGAATGTACGTTTGGTTTTCTTTAGCAATGGTGCTTGCTATGCGGATTTGGGAATGGGAATGTTTTTTTTTGAGGGGAAGGGACGGTTCGGAAACTATCGAGAATGCAGAGCTGAATGTGCTTCAACCTCACTTATCTTGAGTTGGTGCAACATCAACGCGGTGTTAAACCGCCCAAAGCGGTATAACCAACGAGCGCAGGCGAAAGGTGTATCTTGAAGTCTGTTCTTTTTCTCATCCTCCTGTTTCTCTTTCTTGAATTAATTTCTCCAGAGGAACACTACAGAAATTGCATTGGAAAAGACATGAAAAAAAAATATTGCATATAGCACTACTATACCTGCTTACCCTTTCTACAACAATATATAGAATCTTAAACCCGACACCATTTCCTCACCCATATCTTCATTCTTCAGAAAGCATTTTCCTACTCCACCCAGACTCCACGATCCCTGACATATATATATAGAGAGAGAAGCCTACACGCCTTTCTTACCCCACAATCCACCCTCAATCCCACAACGCAGCGGGAATGAAAAAGAACCAGTGTCATCATCATTGTCTGCTTGCTGGACATGGGTAGAAGGACTGAAGAGAGGCTGTTGGAGTATGATAGTAAAAAAACATATACGCATTGATGAAGTTGGGAATGTAGATGCTGCAGTCAGATGGTTAAAATAAATAAATAAAAGGTCTCAAGAGCATCAGAAGAGCGAGAAGCTTCAGAGAGAAGAGAGAACCAACTTATTACGTGTTAAGACGAAGACAAAAGCGGAAGAAGCGTGGTATAGATTAAAAAGGGGGATAGGAGTAGGTAGTTTGGGTAATATGAAAAGTATATTATGCTCTATACGCCCTCGCCCTTGACTACGACACAGCCCACAAAAACCTCGAGTTTCTTCCTATATCAACGCGAAACTCTATATCCCAACATCCCCAACGGAGACTCATCGGTTCATCGGCCGGCTGGCCAATTTGTTTCTTTCCTTCTCTCTCTCTCTCTCTCCCTTCTATACTGTGCGAGTCGAAAGCTACCTATCCCAACATTACCTAAACCACAAAAATGTGACATTTGCCAACCCCCCCAACCCACCCAAAAAAAACTAAATAACTATTATCTTCCCCAGCCGTCAAACCAATACCTCATCTCCGTACGTATTCAAAACTGCATATGTAGAAAAAGAGAACAAAATCATATATTACATTTACACACCTCCTCATACCATCTTCCTTAATGGTATTCAGAAACCCGCTTACCTCCCCCCCCCTCCCCCTCCTCCTCTTCTTCATCCCATCCCACCTACCTCAACGCCTCCTCCCCAAAACTATCCTGATACACATACGTTGTCGTCGTCACCGGCGCCCCCCAATTAATCGGCTGATACCCACTAAACAAGCTATCGCCCAGCTGATACCCCGGTTTACTAAAGTACGATGACATGCGGCCCATGAGAACGGGGGGCGCGGCATAGTCGTCTTCTTCATAGTATTCGTCGTGCGAGATGGGGGGGTAGACGGATTGGTTTTGCCAGTAGGGTGGCGTGGGGTCGATATGGAGGCTGTTTGTGCGGCGGGGGGAGGCGGGTGGCGAGGTTTGGGTTGTTGCGTTTGCGTAGGCGGGTTTCGGAGGAGAGGGTTGGGGGCGGGCGGGGGAGTCGTGGCAGCCGCACGTGCATTTTGAGGGGTCGGGTTGGGTGGGTTTTTGTGGGTGGGTGGTATTCGTGTTCGATGTGTTTTGCGCTTGAGGTGGCATTGTGGGTGTGGCGAGAGACTCCGTTCGTATATTTTCTTGCTCCTCCACTAGATTCGACTCAAACTGACGACCTGTTCGGTTCTTTGGTGATAAATCGTGTTCCACTTCTTCCACATTGGGGCCCATGGCACTCCATTGCGAAAGGTAAGAAGGGCGCACTGGCTGGCTGGTCTGCCCTTCTATGATTGTATCTCCCAGTAACGATATGTCAGAGTTCGTCCGGGAATTTGTATAGCTTAGGCTAGGCGGCCGGCTCGTTCGATGCGAACTTATCGAACTCGATCTCTTACTCTGCCTCGTCTCGCTCATAACACTGTCGGATCGCACACTTGTTTCTGACAACGGCCGCAGAAACGAAACCGTCCTCGACCTCCTCAGCGCTTGCTTATCATGCTTCTCTTCATCGTCTGCTGGCACTGGTTTCCTAACTTCTGGCTCTTTGTACTCTAGTTTTCCATTCTTATCCGACGCAAAGTACTCTTCACCACGACCAAAAACCACCTGGAGGGATTCAAAATCGCGTGTTGTGCCGTCGCTAGGATACAGCCAGTCTTTCAATGCAGGTGGAAGTCCATAGCCATCTTGCTAGTGTGAGTACGGAGTTTTCATCGGCATATCGGTAAACACCCACCTTGTTTGTATTCTCCCCCCTTTGTTTTCCAACAAAGATAGTATCGCTCAAACGCGCCGAATGCGCAGACAATAAGATCATCCAAACTATCTGGATGATTAGGATCCTCGGGTATCTCTCCCAGTCGTTTATACAGCCGTGTCGAGGCGTCCATGGTGTGTTGCTCGTGAGACGCCAACAATGATGCGTAAGAAAGTGCTTGTCGCAACCTGAAATGCGAACTACAAATATTTAAAAAAAAGTAGCCAAAAGCACTAGAAAAAACTTTCCAGAGGATCCAGCGGGGTTCCAAAGTTTAATCAAAAGTTCCAGTTGGTATAATGGTCCAGCCAGTTATCAACCCAGCAAATTGTCCAGTTCAACGCCCTTCACAAAAGTCCGCTAGTCCAACTGACCATAGTTATCATAACTCTCCTATTGATTCCCATCATCTTTCTATCAGACCACAAATGCTACAGTGTACTCTTGGGCTCGCATGATACATTCCTCATCCGCGACGTTGGCCTAAAACGTGCCGGAAGTTCTGAAGCAGTGGCAGCATCCTTGTCAGTTTCACATTTTGGTCAGCGGTCGGGGCCGCAGCGTAAACAGTCGGGTAGACGGAAAGATCCATTCAAGAGTCCGTGGCTACAGTTAGCGAGTCTAGAGGTAAAGTGTGCTTCGGGAGGCGAATCTGGTGATGTGGATGGATGTTGTGGCGGAAGAGCGATGGAAAACCGCGCGGTGTAAGGGCGCTCAAATATACTCTCCGTAAATCGCGCATCGGGTACGTGGCATGCTCGCCGATCGCCCCTATCCTGCAAGGTACAGGAACACTAATATATGACGCTTGTCTTAATCAAAAGAATCGGAAATTGTGCGATCATCTGCTGTGTGCAAAGGGATGCCGGGAGAAAGGTGCGCGTTGATGAGTGAATAGGGAGATTTTTTGCAACCATTGAATTCGGCGCGCATATATCCCTCATGCAAAATTCTTTTCGAAGAAAATCAAACTGCTAAATTTTGTAACGAGACTATGGTTAGAGAAATGGGCTTCTCTATGGAATCCAAGAGTACTACACTTAGACTGCATTTTCTACAACACTCCCATTCACTTCCTTCTCTCGTCCCTCCCCCTCATATTCGTACTAGCGCTTCCCTTATCCTCCTGACTGACCAAGCCGTCAATCTCTCTGAAAAGCGCAGATGTAGTCTTCCTGCCAACAGTAGCAGATCTCGACCGATTCGGCGCAACTGGAGGAGCAATCTGCCTCCCCGAACTAGACATGTTCCTCTCTCTGCCTACGTACCCTCCACCTATCCGATTACTCATACCCTGGTTACCCTTCCCAGTTGTCATAGTTCGAGCGAGTGATTGGCGACCCGGCCCAGGACCAGATTGCACTGTCGGTTTAGGTGATGGGCGAGCCAAGACAGGTTGCTCGGAAGATGAGCGCTCCCTTTGCTGCCGAGCTGAGGGAGGCCTCTGGCTAGATGATTGAGATGTCGATCTCTTCGCTGGGCTTTGCGAGTTTTGAGATGTTCTAGAGGCTGTAAGCCGCTGTGAAGAAGAAGCTCTCACGGGACCAGACACCGCTGGGTCTTCCCGTACAGACGGTGTCCGCTGGCGTGGAGGTGTTATTGGTCGTTCGATAGATGTATTCGGTGTAGGTTTCGCTACTACTGGTTGTTGAGGTCGCATTGCCAATGCCATCGCCTGCTTCGTTTTCGATACCGCCAGAGCCAAAGGTGCTGGGGTGGGAGACAGCTGAGGTCGTACACTGGCGACTACTGGCTCTTCCAATACCTCGCCATCATTGGAGTACATGGAAGACGTATTGCTATTAACACGTGATCTACGTTCGTTTGACCGTCCCCGTAATTCGTCTTTTGAATTTTGTGCTGCTGCCATGGCTTCAAATTTCAGGGCTTGTGCCAAAGCTCGTGACCCGCTGTTTCTATTAAGCTTAGGCGTAGTGCGACTCTCTTTTGTAGGTGTGGACTGTAAAACTGGAGGCGAAGATTCTGTTTCGATAGGAGGCGCCCGATTTGTATTATCTGGTATTGATTGGGGTTGTTCTGGTTCGGAGACAGACTGGCCCGTGACTTGCTGATCGCCGACATCTGGCACATTGGTATCTTGGACTTTAATGGCGGGACCAGCAACTGGCGCCTCACTTTCTGCTGTTTCGAGCCTCTTTGTTTCTGCAACGTTCTCAGGCTCTTCTCTTGTCGCTGGAGTGTACGCTGGCGGTGGGGTGGGTGCTCTGAATACCAAGGATTCTATCATAGGGGGCGGGTTCTCAAAGATCGACTTTGGAATCTTCATCGGTCTGTACTTGTACGATTCTTGAGCACCCTCTTCCGACGCCTTCTCATCTACCACGCCGGGATTCGATACCAATGGTGCTTCGGCAAGCGGCTGGTCTGTCGGCGCCTCTTCCTTTGTATCAACAGCTCTTGTTGTTGTTTGGTCTTGCTGTCGTGCATTCGTCTCCTTTTGGAACCTCTTTTCCTTTCGACTCAACTCAATCTCCAACACCCTTGTTCCAGGCTCGAGTTTTGATTTCAGTCCATCGTCGTCGAGGTCAAAGTACAATCCCCATAGACCAGGCGCTTGCTCTACTGCACACCATCCCTCCCAGCCATCGAATGTGAGCCGGCGATCTTGTCGTGTACAGTCAAATGGCCCAGTGAGATTAGGTTGTGCGTCTGTGCGTACACCATACTTGACTTCGCAAGTCTCTTTGTCGATGTAAACCCAGTTCATAATTGGAGCAACATCAGTGATGGTCGTGACAAGGCCTTCATACTTTGTGTCCGGGTAAGGCAAGTAATACCCGGCATATGGATGTCCAGGCAGGCTTCCATCTTCGGTCCCAGTATCAATCCATAGCTTTCCGTTCCTCAGAACGACCTGTCGCCCGTTGATTTCCCGACTGCGGTTGGATGATTTGACGCATGTTGCGATGAGATTACAACGACGGGCGCGATGCTCTTCCCTCTTTTCTTTGGATTGGGACTGGCGTATTGCTTCCTGTGAGCCAAGTAGGCCTGGGGCTGTAATCGTTGCTATGAGGATCGAGAGGACCATCTTGGACGTTGTGCGTCCAGTCGGCGGTGTTTGGGGTGGAGTAGAGCGTGGGGGCCTGGCATATTCGCCATAGCTAGTGAACCGCAATCAACATGGTCTATGCATGCTGTTGCTACTGCTTAGCGTATATTGCCTCGCGACTACCATGATCTGATGCTCGTCTGATGAGGAATAACAATGTGCCGGCTGAGACGCGTACCTTGGACCCTGACAACCCCTTGTATGTTTCAGCTTTACACGCGCCACAACCATAGCATGACACGACCCAGGCTGTTCATGGAACCGCTGTCGATCTTCGCGTCTGGATGCAGAGACTCGTTTCTGCAATCATGCTAGTACGAGACTCGAACGATAGTAGCCCATCTCAAACGCAGGGAGTGCCGCACAAGCGGTTTCGGCGCCTCAACCCAACGTGGTGCAGCAGCAGATAGGAGAGCAGCTTGTGGTAGCCAGAGGCCTCAGTACATACCCATATATAAGGCAAACATGACACTCATTAAAGGGCAGTACAGTTAACCTGCACCGCCTTCTCATATTCTACATTCATTCGACAAACGGCCTGGAGCCCATCGAACCTGAGAGTCCTGCATAATCCTTAATACCAACACCACTCTCCCAACTCTACACTTCAACCCCCAACATGTCGACAATGTAAGCTGCATCCTGACCAGGGTATTCCGCATTTGCTAACTGGCGTCAGGGAATCCACCATCCGCCCAACAGGCTACGGCTCCGACTCTGAGAGCGATGGTCAAGCATCTGGCGGCCGCAAAGTCTCTGCCAATGTCGGACCCGTCCCGTCCTCCGCTACACTCAACCGCCCGGCAGGCAACATCATCAAAGGACCCGTAGACGACAACGGAAAGCAAAAGGACGCTGCTCTGTTGATTGGAATTAAGCTGGATTTGGAGGCGGAAATTCATCTGACGGCACGAATTCGTGGAGACATTACGATTGGATTGTATTGAGCTACTGGTGAAATCGGAGGAAAAAAAGGTTAACGCAGCCTTCATCGGAAGTGTAAGACATCAGCGATTTGATATGCAGAACTAGCGGTGGAAATGGTCCACTCATTGGCTACCCGAGCATGGGACAAGAAATACGAATGATAGAATCTTTTGTAACCCTGTTCGCAACATATTATGCATCGTTGCCTATGTGGCACAAGAAGTGCTGGTATCACGGCGGAAAACATAAAGCTCTGTTCAGAAAGTCAGCATTTGCTGTTTGAAGATTGTGAAGCAAATCATCAAGTAAAAGGCGCTGATCAGATTCATGCCCTGTCACAGGCAGTTATCACCATTGCCGTAGCTCGGTAGACCGTCGTGATAAATTGAATGTTCATCTTATAAGAGAAAGGAGCAAAGGCAAGGTCTGACATACCACATTCTAAAGTTCATGCTTGCAAATATGGCAAGATCCTATGCAACCCATCAGTTGCTAATTCTGATCGATATGATATTCAACAAGCAGGTTGTGACTGCGGATCAGACGTGACGGTTCTCGTCGTCGCCGGAGCTTGGACATATGCTTGTCTTTGTTTGTGTCGTTTCATCATTGCAGAGGGGAATGTGGACGATGAGCGTACCGTTTTCATTGTGGGGATATAATATCTGAGATTATGTCAGCGAATGCGTCTGTAAAAGTAGCACAACAAGTTGAGAAGACGCAAGTGTGGATCAGTTGACATGAATGGATATATTTTGATTTAAGTCTTCACCGGGCGAACCCGTCGGACTCGTCATCAATTGTTCATCATTTCGCAAGAAGTAACGAAAATAGAGTATGCTTACCAGTTACCTGCTCTGTCATATATTTGAAGATAGACTATTAGAACGTTAGCCAATGGCCAACTTAATTCGTGCAGCCATGTAAGACATTGAGAAGCGATCAGTTCGGCGAGGTTTCTGAGGCCTGCCATAAAAGGCGTATCCGTCAAGAATTATCGGAGCCCAGTGCCGTATCATCATTGAATGGGGCGGTTGAAGGGAAGAGTAGTGCATACCGACTAGTCTGCGTAACATTCCCGTTAGCAAAAAGATCATACAAATAGCGGAATGAGCTGGATTTTCAAGTGGAAGAAAATAATCAGAAACAGCCATAGTTTATCGGCACAGGCAGAAGCCTTGGTCGGTAATTTCCAGCGTGCCGAAGCACAAATGATCATCATTGGAAAAGTTGGGTAATGTGAAGAGAAGAGGAAGACGTACCAAAGAGAGCCTAAAAGGGCAGATCCTAATTTGTGCAGTGATGTGCAAACAGGCGAACAGCTATGCACACAGTAGTTGCATTGTGTTAGATGCTTGTTAGCAGATGAGCTACTATTGTTGGTTAGCCAAATGCCTTCTCTGCAAATGCAAAAAGTATAGGATGAGCTAGTCGCGTTCAGACTGACGTGCAAGTTTAGGTTTCATTCCCCGTAGGGTCAAAGACTCTAGTTTAATTGGCTTTGTGATTCATCATGAAGATGCAGGATGAGATGAAAAAGGAATGCAATACGTACCAAAGCCAGAGCACTCTGATGGCGGAATTGTCAGATAGTCTAGTTAGCAGAGAATCGTGCACAAGCGACAGTCATTTTATTGCAGTGTTGGTAGCTATCGCTGAGTGAAGCGATAGGAATGTGTGTAGAAGAGAGGTTGCAGGCAGATCGAGAAAAGTTGTAGCTCTCGGAGGTTGGAGCTAAATTTTCCGCTCCGCTAGCGTGTCGGTGACTAAGCGAGCATCACGCTAACAGCACATGCACTGTACGTAAGCAAGACTGGCTTGTGCGCATCTCGGAATAATGAACATGGTCAAGTGCTTCGAAGCAAAATAGACGCAATTCGAGGCAGAAGTAGATCGCATTCTGAGCTAATATGGCATACTAAGTGCATATCTCCTCGTTGCTCCACCACCCCTTCTTCGCACACTCACGTCTACTCCATGTCCATGTCCTTGGACCCACGAACGCCATCTCACGACGCGGGAAGATGCTATCTGGTAACTCGGGTATGTAAATGAAGTCGTATCGTAAGATTTGAGAGTCATTAAGCATCGCGCGTACAAAGGCGGTGGGACGTCCGTCTGTACATCCAACTTTGGAAATGGAAAGCACAGGAAGTTGATTAAGCTGCTTACAACAGCAAACAATATCCTCTTCTTTCATGAGGCAAAGATGCGAACATTGAGGTCCACACATCCCGTCGCAATGACGCACCGTATGCCCTTTGTGGCGTCCTCATTCTTCTTGCTGGTACCGTTTGCTGTGCCATTGGGGGCATCTCCATTGGCAGGTACATCCTTGACGACATTGGGTGCCCATCGCATGCAGCTGACAAAGTGGCCGTGTGCGTCAGTGACCGTCTTGACACATCGGCCTTCTTGCGTGAGATCCCAGCACCGGATGGTCTTGTCGTCGCTAGCCGATAGCAAATACTTTCCACCAGGGTGGAAAACTAGGGATCGTATCCAGTTGTCGTGGCCTGTAAGTGTCTTGATCAGAGTTCCTCGTCCGTCCCATATCTTTATCGTCTTGTCTCTCGATCCGGTTGCGATGTACTCAGCTGAACTGCTCAGTGGTGGTGGCTTTTTGAGTCCAGCAAGAGCGGCAAGGTTGGCGTAAGATACTGGAGGCGCTATGGTAACGCATTCGATTACATGGTCATGACCTATGAAGGTACATTTCGGTTCGCCCGAGCCGGCGTCCCACAGTCGAGCTGTCTGATCGTTACCCGCAGATAGTAGCCATCGCCCGTCGAAACTTGGCGCGACATCGCGTACCCAGTCGACATGTCCTCTAATCGTCTTGACACAATATCCTGTTGTAACGTCCCATATCCGTAATGTCTTATCTCGGGACGCAGAAACAAGCAGGTTGCCAGACGACGGCGAGCCTGCTGCGCCGCTGGGTATGAATCGAATGGCAGAGACGGAGTGGTCATGGCCTGGGAGAGTGCGGATGTTCTTGTACTCGTCCGAGGGATCCCATAGTTTGATGGTCAGGTCGCTAGAACAAGATGCCAGTAGTGTACCGCCTCTTGGGCCACCAAAGTCAACGTCGAGCACGCCCTTTGTGTGTCCCTTGACTGTTCTTTCGAGCTCTCCCAATTCCCAGTCCCATATTTTGATGGTCGTGTCCTCTGAGCCTGAAGCAAGTGAGGAGAAGATGGGGTGGAAGGCTACGCATGTTATCGGGGAGCGATGCGATTGGAGCGTGTGCCGTGCCGGGGCTCGTGGCAACCAGCTGGTGGGGTCCTGATTTCTTCGGAGAAGCGAGGTGGGAGTTGTGGAGTCGAGTTCGCTCTGGAGGTTCTGGTTGCGCTGCTCAAGTTCCAGGACCTACAAAAGATGAGCATGAGACTCCAGAGAGCACACTAGCGCACAGCTACCTTCTTCTGCAAGCGGACTACGCTCGTCCACTTCTTCTCGAGCAGCCCCTCATACTTTTTCCGCGTGGCCTCGTCGAAATTGTCCGAGATGCCGGCTTCCTCGCGGAAAGCCTCTGCGGTCCTTGGCGCATTTATGACGCCCAGATAGGCGACAATGGCCTTGTGCCTGGGGTGCTGTCAGTTGTGGGCGGTTGTGCATGGGCCGGTGCCAACACTCACAACTCCTCTGCTTGGCGGTCTGTGAGTATCGCGCTCATGGCGAAAAGACTAGCTCAAACGCGGCCGTCGCAGAAGCCCACCATCTACTGTGCCGCTGGTTGGGCTGGGTCAGGGCCGTGGGTGCGGAGGGTGTTGGTGGGCGCGGGGGAACGGCGTCGGCGGTGAGCAGGGAACAAAGGCCAGGCGGGGTGGGTGTGTGCGTGTGCTTGGGCGTAGGGCGGGAGTGGGCACAGAGAGCGCGCAGGCCGCCACAGAGGAAGGGGGGGGGGGTGTGAATTGGGGGAGGGACGGCGTGTGCGTGTATAGTGGGTAGTAGTAGTATGTGGGCAGAACACGGCGCCAGCGGGTGGTGGGCGGCGGTGTGTATACCACCTGGGGTGCTGAGTGCGAGAGTGCAGGGGGTGGCCGCCAGTGGGAAAGACGTGTTGCTGGATCAACGCCCAATGCACATGCGATTTACATCAGTAGCCAGACACCACTTGGACCACGACACACGTCTCTGCTGTTGCTGCACCAGACCACAATATCCCCACCACATTCGCCCAAACAATCCCCTCTGGTCCCACTGACATCATCCGGTACGTTGTCGGCCGCCGCTCCTTTTTCCCGACACCGTCCTGGGCTGCTGCGCAACTCTCCATCCGCACCTGGCCCTCTCCCAATGCGCATCCACGCGCACCCTCTCTCCTTCTCCAACTCTCGCTTTGCCCATACTTGCGACTGACTCGTCTGATAGTCCCTCCCCCTTCTCTGCCATCCCTTCCCCCCATACCTAAACACGCACGCACACAGTATACGCACATAAACAATAATCACACACCATGGCCGATGAGGAAGATTTCAGCAAGCTGCCGCTGCCCGATCGCTTTGTACACAAGAACTGGAAGGTGCGGAAAGAGGGCTACGAAGCCGCCGCCAAAGAATTCAGTCTGGCCGCCAGCGAGTCCGACCCGGTAGTGCGCCAGTTCATAAACGATGCGAGCATATGGAAGGGCGTAGTGGGCGACTCCAACGTCGCCGCACAGCAGGAAGGTCTTGGTGCGCTATGCGCCTTCCTTGACATAGCGGGCCAACAGGGCTGCACACGGTAACATGTCGCATGCCCTTATACAAGACACTGCTGCTGACTTGGTGCCTAGGACACGGAATATCACCATCGCTACAATCGCCGAAAAGGGATTACCGTCAACGCGGCCAGCAGCAAAGCAAAAGGCACTCGAGGCGCTGATGTTGTACATTGAAACGGACAAGCCAGACCCAGTCATCGAGGAGCTCCTTCCCATACTAGCACACAAGCAACCCAAGGTTATTGCTGCGACATTAGAAGCGTTTACACAAATGTACCATGCATATGGCTGCAAGACTATGGAACCCAAGTCTGTCCTCAAATCCCTCCCTAAAGTATACGGCCATGCGGATAAGAACGTTCGCGCAAAGGCGCAGGAACTGACAGTAGAGCTTTACCGCTGGCTCAAAGAAGCAATGAAACCACTTTTCTGGAGCGACTTGAAGCCCGTGCAGCAACAGGATCTCGACAAACTCTTCGAAAAGGTTAAAGACGAGCCTCCGCCAAAACAAGAGCGACTGCTACGTTCGCAACAGGCCGCAAAAGAAGCCGCAGCCGCAGGTCCAGGCGGGGACGAGGAGGAAGAGGAAGAGGAAGACGCCGCCATTGATCTGGAGCCCGAGTACGAGGCCGTCGATGTGTTCGCAAAGATACCCAAGGATTTCTCTGAGAAGCTAGCGTCGTCCAAATGGAAAGATCGCAAAGAAACACTCGACGAGGTTCAGAAGGCGCTCGACCACCCTCGGATCGCCGAGGGCCCCTTTGACGAATTGATACGTGGGTTTGCAAAGAGCATGAAAGATGCAAACATTGCTGTAGTCATCACAGCCGCCAACTGTGTTGAGCTACTTGCAAAGGGTTTGAAGAAGAGTTTTGCTAAGTACCGCAAGGACGTAATGAATGCTATGATGGAAAGATTGAAGGAGAAGAAACAAACCGTCACCGATGCCATCGGAGCCGCTCTCGATGCATCTTTTGCTTCGACGAGTTTCCAAGAGTGTCTTGAAGAGATACTGGAGTTTCTGAAGCACAAGAACCCTCAGGTCAAGCTGGAATCCTCCAGGTTCCTGATCCGATGTTTAAAGAACACTCGCGAAGCACCAACACCTGAACAAGCCAAGGGCATCGCAGAGGCTTCTACAAAGCTCCTCACAGAGTCACAAGAAGTACAGCGATCCGCTGGTGCCGAGGCACTGGGCACGCTCTGGAAAATCATGGGAGATCGCATCATGAATGCTCACCTTGATGGGTTGGACGACATCCGCAAAGCCAAGATCAAGGAATTCCACGATGCTGCCGAGGTGAAGACCAAGTACAAGCCAAAAACCGCCCCTGCTCCCAAGCCTGCAGCCCCCGCGCCAACGAGGAAGCCTGTGGGTAAGCGACCAGTACCCGGTGGTGTGAAGAAGGCCGCTCCAGCAGCCAAAGCTCCTCCACCTCCGGCTGTCGAAGAGCCGACCGCGCCACTTGAACCAAAGCCAACATCAAGACCTGCGCCGCCCAAGTTGGGTGCCAAGCCTGGTGCATCAAGACTGGGGGGGTTGAAGAAGCCAGGCTCTGGTCTCGCAGCACCCTCGCCACGAAAATCGGCCCCATCGCCTCCGCCGCCGGAAGAAGAAGAAGCACCACAGCCGCAGCCCAAGTTTGGCGCGGGTCGTGGTCTTGCGGGCCGTCCCTTGGGAAAGCCTGCTGCTGAGCCTGCTGCAGCCCCTGTCTATCAGGCCCCCACCGGCCTGAGTCTAGTTGAACGGGCTGAGCTTGATGAGCTCCGTGCCGAAGTTGAGCGAATCCGAAGGCAATATGAAGAACTGCGGGCGGAGCGAACCAAGCTTTCGTCGCAAATTTTTGAGCTCCAAAATCAAAATGCCCAGCTAATCGAAGACCACACACGCGACGTGCTTTCTATCAAAGCCAAGGAGACACAACTTGTGCGTGCCCGCTCGGATTTTGAAGCATCTGAGCAGACTGTTCAGTTCCAACGCCGGGAAATTGATCGATTAAAGCGCGAGCTCAGCCGCCAAGTGCGAGTGTCTTCTCCACCACCATCAGATGTGGTTGATCATATCTACTCTGACAATGGCAATGGGGGACAGTTTGGTGACTCTGGATATGGCAGCCGGGCCATGCATCCGAGAAGAGACAGGAGTTTTGCTGGTGGGCCAGGTAGTCCCGGGGGTGATGGTAAGGAGAACTTCGACACTCTGTCGCGGCCGAGCAGTAATTTGAGTGGTAAACTGAGTCCCCGAGCAGATGCCGCTTCTGGCAAGTCATCTCTATCATCGCGTGGCGGCGACCGCATTAGCCCAGGCGAGAATGGCGGCGGATTCCGATCCAGCTCACAGGCTGCTTCGGGAGCAGAGAGCTGGAAGCGTGCCGCAGAGGTGACTCAAAACTTGAAGCAGAGGATAGAAATGATGAAGGCAAGTTGGCAATGTCCGTTGGGTGTGATGGAACTGACAGCAGGTACAGGCTAAACAGGGGATCGGACGTCCACAAGGCTAATGGCCATATGGTTTGAAGCCTTCGCATTGATGGGATGGATTGGGTAATAGGCGAAGGGGTTCAGTTGGGGCCATTATAGCACGGGCCGCGTAGCGGGCCTGATTGAATGGTGATCCAGGGCGCATTGGTAACAGGTACGGACATAGAGCTTCGCAGCTGACTGTCGTCTCGAGTCCTGCAGGTACTTTATTCGTGTGCATCTTCGACGGCATTTGGACTGATTTGGGAGGTGCCAGTGTGATAGTGATAACAAGGCACATGGGCAGGATAGAATGGGCAGGCACTAATAGTGTGTGTGTGTGTGTGCCCCGGGGCAAACAGCACTGGACTCGAGGTGTTTTTCCTTCCGTACGAGATTCCCCGAATGCTTGCTCCGTCTACCGTTGGAGGTTAGTGGCATCAGCAATCATGTCATGGTTTGCCAGGTCGCTTGCAAGGAGAGTCCGGGGTTCTCCAAGGCCTCGACTCCCGATAACGCGTACCAGAGTGTTGGGATGTAGCTGTGCCGCAGCAGAGATCCGCTTGCCGAACCTTGAATGTCAGGCAGTTCCATGTCTGGCTGCGTGCATCGCCTGAATCGATTTATTTGTCTTCCTTTTTTGCTTCTGCATTCTACTGCATCCACTCTGCCGCACTTGGTACGCGCCCCCCATGGCACAATCTCTCGCAATGGATGCCGGATTGTCGCAGCGCACGCAAAAGGCATTGCGGGAGCTTCTCCCTACCTTCGCGGCAGGTGCCCCACAACAACAACAACAAATCACCGATCACTTCCCCCCAACCATTGATCTGTCTCGTGGCCTCAACGAGGCCATCCATTCCGAGCTGCTCGAGTTCTTTCATAGCACTCTGGAGAGTAATATTGCGAGCGAGGTCCCTAGCCCAAGGCCGAGCAAAGTTGTGCTTCCCCACTAACCGTCTAGACAGGCGTTTGCAGCCCCCGCCGCATCAGTCAATGGCGGCGATCAGCGACTCCGCTGTGCACTAGCCGCCTTTTTTAATTCATACTTCAATCCCATCCACACCGTGAAGCCCGAGCACATTGTCCTTACATCGGGAGCTGTCGATGCCGTCGAGAACGTCATCCACGCCATTTGTGACGATGGGGACTGCATCCTCGCTCCCGGTCCGCATTGGTGTATGTATATATGTACCATATTGATTGCATCAAGAGCATCTTCGAACCACGATACTGAGACAGTACAGTTGGCTTCGAAACAATCCTAAAGAGAAAGGCCAATGTGGAGCTGATTGTTGCCAAACCACCCACCTACTCACATTGGGATAACTATCTTCTTCCTTCACTCCAAGCAGCCTATGACTTCTCGGATAAGCGCTCGCGTATCAAGGCCGTGCTGCTGTGCAATCCCAACAACCCGCTTTCAAGATGTTACCCCCGCGAAACATTGCTTGAACTCATGGAGTTTTGCCAAGAAAGAGGGTTACATCTCATCTGCGATGAGGTCTACGCTCTCCTCAAGCTGTGTGGGACAGATAGCAAAGCCCCAGACTTTGTCAGCGCACTCAGCCTGGCGGAACCGCTTGCACGCGCCGGGGCCGTCAAGGTGGATCCGAGCCGCGTCCACGTAGTATGGAGTGCTAGTAAATTATTCGGCATGAGCGGATTCAGAGTGGTATGTGCTTCTTCTCCTTCTCCTTCTCCTTCTCCTTCTTCTTTAGGTCCTCATCTCATGATCCCTATTCAACCAAGTGTCTGTATTAACAGCGAGAATACAGGGATGCCTCGTATCGCAGCAAAACCCCTCTCTCCTAAATGCCATGGCCCTAACTTCCACCCACCCTTCCTCACTCTCAACTTCTCATCTCTCCGGTCTCCTGTCCTGGTCCCAACTCCCCACTCTGCTCGCCCTCAACTCGGAGCGTCTAACCATTAACTACAAGATGCTAGCTGCCGTCTTGCGTAAACACGATGTACCGTTTCTTGCGCCCTCGCACGGTCTCTGCATGTTCGTCCGGTTGGCGAAACGGGCGAGGACGCAGCATGACGAAGCAAGGTTTTACGATGACCTGGTGAGATGGGGTGGTGTCATGGTTGCACAGGGAAAGAGTTTTAGGGGCGTGGAGAGGGATTTTGGGTGGGCGAGACTGAGATTCTCGGTGCCGGTTGCAGAGATGGAGGATGCGGTGAGGAGAATAGATGTTTTTCTGGGAAAGCATGGGTGAAGGGACTTGGGTTGGGAAAAGTGATGTATGCGGTTCATTAATGTGAGAAAGCGTTTGTGTTTTTGTGTTCCTGTTCTGCAGAATCTGGCGTATATCGCTTCTTTTGTAGTCTCTTAATATTTTCTCTCTCTTGATATCATAGTATACTTATGCTTGATTGAGAGTGAGAGGTAATTATGTGACATAACCTGAATAGACTTTCCGAGGTTGTGTTGAACTGAATATTCTACATTAAAGCTTTTCCTGTTCCATGTCCCAAAATGTGCACCCACAAGATAACATGTCAACGTCTCATCTCATCATACTTTCTGATTTCTTTCCAAGAACACCCATTTTCATATGTACCTCCAACCCCACCAACCCCCTTCGTCTCTCCCTGATCTATCCCACACGCCATACCCCCCTACGCCGCCTTCCCCAAAACCCCCTCATTCTCCTCAATATACCTCACCAAATCCTCAATCGTACAAACCTTAATCCCCCACTTCTTACCAAAAGCCAAACACTCATCCCTCCTCATCATACCCCCATTTCTCAACTCGGGTTTCCCAGGCACCTCTTCGCCATCAGTAATAAGCTCGCAAATAACACCGACAGGCTGTTTGCCCGCAAGTTTACACAAATCGACAGCCGCCTCGGTATGTCCCATGCGCTCCCTAACGCCTCCATCACGGGCCTGGAGCGGCAAAATATGGCCTGGACGCCGAAAATGGCTTGCTTTTGCGCTAGGGTCCGCAAGCATACGACAGGTGAGGCTGCGGTCGTGCGCCGAGATACCGGTTGTGACGGAAGGGTCTGCAGCGTCGATGCTGACGGCGTAGGCGGTGCGGTTGGGATCTGCATTGTCGGCGACCATTTGCGGGAGGTGCAAGGCTGCGGCGCGGGAGACGGGGAGAGGGGCGCAGATGTAGCCCGAGCTGTAGCGGATCATGAAGGAGGCTTTGGAGGGGGTGAGGGCCGAGGCGGCGATGATGAGGTCGCCTTCATTTTCGCGCGAGGGCGAATCGAGGACGATTACGAATTCGTCATTTGCTGTGGGGTTGTGGGTTAGTAGGTGGGTTGGCGTGGTTGGAGGTGAACATACCGAATGCTTGTATCACATCTGGTATCGAGTCGAATACTGGGTGTGAGGGTGTAGAATTGATCGTTTCTGTCGCGTTGCTGTCGATGCCGTTTGTGCCGTTGGCGGGCAGCCCGTTCTCCAGCCCTGCAGTCATACTTCCGAGTGTAACTTTTTTTCTTCGTCTCTTCTCTTCTTTCTTTGTTTCGTCCTTTCTTTCTGTTCTTTACTTTGTCTGACGTATATAATATGTATCCAAACTCCTCTAGTGAAAAGTATATGTTCTGACGCGACGAGATTACCGCGGTTATCGCTCGGCCCGTATGGCTGGTTTCGCAGGCCTCTTCCCTGGCGGTCGTCAATGTACGTGCTTAGAAAACAATCTCGTAAGCGACAGGATATCCGTGTAGCCTCGGAGCCCCAAATCTTTTCTGTGTGCGGGTAGGCAGGCGTGGGGGGGCTGAATGCAACGAAAAGTTTTGTAGTACAGGAAGACGCAAATGGTTCGAATGTTAGGGTTGTGTCGATTTTCAGGTCGCAGAAAGATGACGGGTGGGTGATCGGTAGGATTATGTTGTAATGGTCTGCGGAACCGCCGTTCGGACGTCCCGATGTCACTGGCAGATGGAGGGGTGATCAGATGCACATGCCTCGGCCTTTTTCCCCTGCGTCGGTGCGAAGCGAACCGCCGCTCCGATCCAGGCCCATTGCTCCGACATGGCTAATTGGTGTGGCTTGTGACATGACATCTGTGTAACGTTAGGCACCAGACATCACTCTTGTGCGCTAGTACATGAACGTTTGACGATTATTTAGACGTGGCACGTGGATACACCAGTTGTAAGTATATTCAATCAAAACAAAAACCAATTCCATCCCAGATACAAACAAGGGTATAATTCAAGACCACTCATCGGTCTCTGAGGATGCCGTATAGCTTCCTCTCGTTCGATGACCGGCGTCAGTGACGCTATAAAACACTAATTTAGGTACTACTGCACTGAATTCAGCTATGTAAAAGCAGCCCTCGCGTAAAACAAATCAATGGTACAACTAAGCCTGCTTATCACTGACAAACTCTTTATCGCCGTGAGTAGAGCTGCCGCCGCTGCGGGTCTCCGCAACACCCTCAGTTTGAGGATTAGACTTCCAAAAGCCTATCTTTCCGCTCTTGAGCCTCTGCACCCAGGGTGGGAAGAAGCCGCCCTCGAGGCGATACGTCCAGTGCTCCTTCTCGTCCTTGTTGGGTGGAACGATACGGCCGCCAGACGCGAGCTCGAGTAGCCAGACCAAAGTGTTGATCAGAATGTAGGAGCAGATACCGGCAATCAGACCATAGGCAATGGAGTATGTGAAGGGCATGACCGCAATGGTGAGGAAAGCCGGGATGGAATCGCCCAGGTAGCGCCAGTTAATATCCTTGGCCGAGGAAGCCATGAGGGAACCGACAATGACCAATGTACCGCCAGTGGCCCATGGTGGGATAGAGGCGAAAATAGGAGCGAAGAAGATGGAGATGAAGAAGCAGAGTCCAGTAAACATGGCAGTAAGACCAGTCTTGCCTCCCTCGGAAATACCAGCGCCAGACTCGATGTACGCAGTGACGGGAGGGCAGCCCATAAGTGAGCCAATGGAGATACCAAGCGCATCTACAGAATAGGCAATGGAAGAGTTCTCGAAATCCTGAGTGCGTTCATCAATAGCACCACAGAAACGAGCCATGGAGTAAAGGGTACCGGTGCCTGGACATGTTAGTATAGATATCAAAAGTGATGGATAGCGTGTAGCTTACAGTCGAGAATGTCGACATAGAGGAAGGTGATGAAAGCAAGACCCCATTGACCAGCGTGCGCCGAAACATCCCATTCTTGTACAGCCAGAATCTTGCTAATCGGGTGGAACGTAACAACCTGCTTGAAGAAGTTGAAAGCGGAGTCACCAGTCTCGGTGTGCGGAAAGTAAGTGACGCTAGTGGTACGGGGCCAAGAGATAATCGACACAAGCATGATGCCAATGATAATGGCACCCTTGACACGGTAGAGCATCAGCATGACAGTCAGGATACCGCCGCAGAAGATTCCGATCCACATGGTTGGGCTCCTCATCTTAGTACTACCCGGGCAAACGCCATCAACTTGCTCCGAGGAAACACAACCAGCCAGCTCAAGGGGAGTGGATTGAGCGCCAGTGATGAGACCGATACCAGCAGAGTAGGCGAGACCAATGATAGTGAGATAAAGTCCAATACCGACACCAGTCGAGAGCTTAATACTTGCGGGAATAGCCCTGGGCATGTGGTTAGCTTACGAATGCAGATTGAGCGGCTTCAAGTGCCAGACTGTTGCACAGTGCGCTGAATTTAGCCACACGGTACAACTCTAATGAAGAGCAGGGGCAACTGAGCACACGATTAATTGGGATGACGTACCTTGCGAGCCACTGACGAATACCAAGAACAGTAAGACCTACAAAGACGAAACCTTCGACAAAGACGGCGGTGAGTGCGACCTCGTACGGAACCATGCCTTTTGTAGAAATCAGTAGAGTCCCATGTAGACATCGAGTACCTCCATGACACGGAGAGGTCGATGGGATCAGGCGCAGTGTAACATACCTGTACCGTGGAATCCGACAACAGTGTAGGCAAAATAGGTGTTCAATCCCATTCCAGGGGCGAGTGCAATTGGCATGTTGGCGAACAGGCCCATGCAGAAGGATGTCAAAGCGGAGATGGCAGCTGTAGCGGTAACGAGATCGCGTTTGATTTCCTGGACGCACAGCGCATACTCGGCGTTGGTATTACAGATGGGGTCGTCAGGGAGTCCAGGACAAACGCATGTACCACCGCTGTCTGACACGACCGATGCTGTCCATGTCCATCAGATGACGAGGATAAATGGCATTGTGCAATTGACATACAGTTTACAGAGATGATGTAGGCCATTGCGAAAAAGGTCGCGAGGCCTGCGCGGAACTCGGTGGTGAAGTAACTGCCTTTGCGCTCCTTGGGCTGTGAACTGGTCAGTGCATGTTTTGATGATACACTTTGGCGATGTACACACATGACCGGAGCCTTCAAGGCGGAAGTACCTGCCGACGAGGGAGCTCGCGACGACGGCGTTGATCTTCTGGATCAAGCCGGACATGATGCAGAAATTTTAGCGATGCCGTGGGGTGGCGATTGAGAATTTGGAGGTTGAGTGTGTAAGTGAGTGAGAGAGAGTGCTGCAGAGGTGCCAGTTGCCGTAAAGTGGACCAAGCTGCGAGAGGGATCGACGTCGAGCTCTGCCCTGTGGGTTTGTGCCGGCAAAGAGAGCTTTTTAAGTTAAGTGAATGTGTATTACAGGACATGAAGCGCATTTAGCATGCTGCCGCACCAAAAAGATAAGGGCAGGCGGCGAGACCCAAACCCTGTCGCGTTCGTCGTCCCACAAAGGGCCAATGGCAGATATCAGGATGATTAGGCTTTGCTGGAGGGGGTATAGCCTGACAGTCCACGCAAGCCCACATTACGGTAAGCTAGGGTGTCTCGGATTCGTGCGCGTGAAGGAGGCGGCCGGCCGGTGCTGGGTACTACTGTAGGCTGGGGAAACGTACTGTAGTGAATGTGCGGCACGACACCTCGCCTGTTGCAACCAATACGCTTAAGCGCACCGGTATGCTTTTCCTAGGACCGCCACGACAGCCGATCCGTATCTCTAGATGAGGGGGATGCGGAGGCGGCCGAGAGCGCTGTCTGAGCGACATGTACCTACCGCTGGAATTCGCCTCTGCTATCTGCGACGAATCGCTGTTATCACGGCAGCTACAGCAGCCTCAAGGCGCAACTGACCGATTGCAAATGGAATCCTGTCAAGAGTTTGGCGGCCTTGCCGGATGGACGACCGCATCGAAATAAGGTGGGCCGAGCCAAGCGACGGTTCGCGGCGACTGGCCTAGTCGCGTTAATGGTTTTTTTTTCAGAGCACCAAGTGGATATTTTGCCAGCCCTGGGCATTTGCAATCGCCCCAGTGCCTCCCTCGCCTGCATATCCTCGCCGTTGTCGCTTCTTGCGTGACGCGACTATGCTTGTCTGCGTTGCGAACAAACACGCCCGTCTGCGTTGGACTCTTTGCTGGGTACAGCTATTGATGATGAGCGACATCCGGCAAACAGGGCTACAGGAATGCCTGCCCGCCTACTAACCCGCATCGGGACCTCAGTCCATCACTCACCCGCGTGGTTTGCCTTATTATCAACTCCTTGATACTCTGCATATGTACTTACATACAACATCCACACCCCTCGTAAATAATGCACCAACGGCCTTTTCACACGCTATCCCCGGAGAACAAATTCCAGTCGCTTACACATCCATATTCTCATACACGGCCGTATACATATATTGATACATTGATGGACTAGGCAGTTCCTTTCTTCTGCTGCATAGCGTCCACCTTTGCAGTGTGCGCCACCGGTGGACGCGTCGCAAACGAGATGCCGTGGACGCTACTCTAGATCTCTATGTTTGTTCTTCTCTTCTTGGACGACCTTTCCAATAAGCCTTCGAACATAGTAAGATGCTTATGGATACACCAGTCTGGTGTAAGTCGTCACCAACATGTATTGAAACACCACTGAGGCTTGCGCTGCCAGTGCACATAGAATTTGTTTTGACAGCTGTACGAAAGGCTGCGGTCGTCTTGAAACGGCTTACAGGTGTCTACAGACCCATGACAGTTAATAATGCTGCAATGTTGTTCATTTCAAACTACGTACGTCGTACAATCATCATCGACATGGACAGATGGACGTGCATCCATCTCAAGCGGAAACATTCCGAGGAGAGTTTCTACAAATCCGTCCAATCTTGCTGTCTCGCCTAAAGAAACACCAACAGTGCGGGCGCCAACCAACAGCCGTACCAAGGCTACACACAATATGCGCCATGTCTGTCAGGATACGGGCCTAGATCAGTTCGTTGTAAGCGATACCATGCGGCTTACCCCTTACGCTAAGAGGATGCACGCCATCGCTGCTGGGAAGAAGAACAAATGATGAGCTGCATTCAGCTCCGAGGGGATGGGAGCTCTCACCTAATCGACAGGCATCAGGAAAAAGAAAAAATGACTAGCAACTCTTGCCGACAGCCAAGAAGATTACATCTTTTTGGAGTCTAGTCCTTGTCCTCATCAGCCAGAAGTTGATTTTCTAATGTGTTTTTTCAACTGCAAATTAACTTTTCAGAGCGTGGGAGCTGAGTAACGAAAGACATTCGAGCCAGATGGTCTCATGCGTTGTGGTCAATGTTGTCCATAAGCAGCATAACCAAAGTAAAAGCGAGCCAATGCGGCCATGTTGACTTGCTTGGCAGTAAAATTCAGGCCACCAATTATGAAGCGTGCAACATTCAAAACATCCAAAGACACTGTTGTCAGAGTGAAGCACTCACTATCTACACTCTTTCATTCAACAAACTCAATTTGGCACAAGACGATTATATGAATAACGAATAGCTAACATGTATGAGACAAAGCCCGGAAATAAGACGCAGAACCACTACCGAGCATCTAATTAGGTCAAATTAGGTTTGCAAGATTGTCACATCTGTCGGATCGATTCGCATAATACTCGGACGAGGTATAATATTATCCACATGCAGATACACAGAATTCTACATGTGTGGATGTGGAATTTGGCTAGTCGCATGATCCTTGTTAACCAGCATGGATAGAGGGTTTTTTGTAACAGCGGATCCTGACCTCATAGTCTGGGCAAGAGACGGGGTTCTCGCAAAGTTCAATGTCAATGTCAAGGTAGAAAAATCCCAATAAGATGATGTAACGTTTTAGCGATGTTGAGGCGCAGATGCTGTGGAGTATCACCGCCACACTTCCAAGCCACTGGATGATCAACAATGACGTATGCCAGAGGGCAACTCTGTAACCTTGTCTGTCGTGTGGATCTCTTCTACCATGACACCCGTCGACTGCTGAGACCCAATACACGTTCTGCTAGCTTGCCATTGCACCTATAGATAGCCTCAGCCAGTCTGCCGGTCATGAGACATCGACTGATCGCGTTGACTTCGCTCCCTCGCGTCAACACGCTTCCATCAGCCCGTTGTGCACCCTTGTTTACTCGCAGTTCTCCTGCTGCATTGATACGACAAGGCGTGCTCTCACAACTTCGATGCTTGACGGATGGGAGACGTTCGGATCTCGAGAAATATGGCGATTACTCAAATAGCAATGCCAGGCCCGCTACAGAACTTAACGAAAACATTACGCAGGAGGAGAGGGACCATTTCGCACAGAAGCTGAAGGAAGACAAGGGCAAGCAGATACGCACGCCATGGCACAGACAGGGAAGTGATACGCCGCCTGTTGCGCGACAGAGGAGTGCTGGAGCGATGACCAAGGGCATGTATTTGCCAATGAACATAGGGAGACAATTGCTAACATGAGACAGGGAAATTGCTAACTACACCGTCTCGTATGCTGAAAATCATCCTCCCCCTCACCACTAGCGACCAGAATACCGACCGCAAGGACATTGAACCGCTGGCACTCCTGGTACATCCACAGCAGCCTATCTCATATCTTGAGCGTCTGATACAGGCTGAGCTTCCTACCATCAAGGACAAGCAAGGCCGTGAGCGGCAGCCAAATGTGTACTTTCGGGCTGAAGATTCAGTGCAACCAGAGGCAGAGTCAGGGGACATGGAGAAAACGCCAGTCAGTAGTGAAAAGGAAAGCTTGAGCCAACAAGAAGGAGAAGAAGATTTTGAGCAGGTTGATGAAATCCGCATCGACGGCAAGATCCACAAGACGGGCAAGCTTGGCATGCGCAATAGGAAGACGCCAGAACAAGCAGAGGAGCTACGAGGCGGGCCCGGAGAGGGAGGAGTAGAGTCGTACTCTGGCCAAGGTCACGAGGCCTCTTCAGACAAGGAAGGAGAGCGCAGATTTGTACGATGGTCTTCGTCGACCGAGATTGGTGACTTCATTCGTGACGCTGCTCGAGGGCAAGAGTTTGCGATTGACATTGAAGGTGCACCCGAAGAAATACGGGTTGGTGTGCCCAGTTTCAACGACAGGACTTACTATCTGCGAATGCGGTTACGCAAAACATCGAAGAAGATCAGCGCCATGGCCGATGTCAAGAAGGAGTGCGATGAGCTAGCGCAGCTGGGTGCCAAAAGGGTAGCTATGGCTGGGTTTGGTGGGATTGTAGGATGGTGGTGTGTTGTCTACTATCTTACGTTCCAGACCGAGCTGGGATGGGACGTCATGGAACCAGTGACGGTAAGCTTCTTCAACTTTGCTGTCTAGACTGTGCAAGACTAATATGATTGCAGTACCTTGTTGGCCTTTCGACACTTATTGGCGGTTACGTATGGTTCTTGTACCACAACCGCGAAGTGAGTTATCGTTCGGCGATGAACTTTACCGTATCTCGTCGACAGCAGAAACTCTATCAGCAGCACAACTTCGATCTGCGCAAGTGGGAGGCGCTGATTGAAGATGGAAACACTCTCCGCAAGGAAATCAAGGCGATTGCGAACGAATACGATGTTGAGTGGGATGAGCTGCAGGATGAAAAGGACGAAAAAGTGCAGCAGGCGCTCAAGAACGAGCGCCGCCGCAAGGAAGAGAAGAAGAAGAGCAAGGATGATGATGATGAGCCAGTTCCGGTAACCAAGGACGAGAAAGGTAATAAGTAAAATGCGGATTGCGGAGTTTACTTAGTCAGGCATTGCAGTTTTCACGGATTGGGCATTTGAGCATGGCGTTTTGGGAAGGATGCATGATATATATACATGGATAGACATACCCCAGCATGTTGTGCTAAGCATTACAACAGAAGTTTGTCGGTCACATGCAGCAGAAGTGTGGTGTGAGAATGAGTGCATCAGCATGTGTCATGGATGGACAGTGTTGGAGTCTCATGGGGGTTGGGACGAAAGAAGTGGAGCCGAGTGGTGCTACTAATTATATCGCGGCGTGTGGGGATGCATGGCGTTCGAGTGCCGCGCCGCATGCACCTTGCATAGCACTCGGATACTTTGGACATGGTAGCATGGTAAGTATCCGCGTACAGCAGCACCACAGGCGGACTGGACTGACTGACTGACCGGGGCAGGCATATGGTCGCCATTGACAAACGGACTAGAGGGCGTAGGATCAGGAGACATCGACATGGAGCGCCATGCAGGCTGGGGACATGCAGTGGGCATCTTCTCTACTTAGCCGCCGACGTCTTGTCGACAGGCAGGGATGGTGCAGGTGGCCCTGGTCGCCGAGCGCATGAAGCGGCGCCCATTCGCTGGACAAGCAACAGTCAAGACTGCCTCTAAACCCGTGTGCGCCGCCATGATCGCCGCCGAACCGCCAGGCGTCGAATTGGCCGCTGTCGTCCATCTTCACCCTTTCACCAATACACAGCAGCATGACCCTGCAGTCTCGTCTAGGGTGACAACCACCGGCCTGGCGCAGCGCCCCATCGTCGCCCGCTCTCTCCTCTGCTGCTGGATTCGCCCACGCCCGCTCGCTGGAGCTGAGGGCTAACTGTTCTGGTCGACGAGCCCAGCATAGAGTAAAACCGAGAGGACGATTGCTCCTCCATACATACTAGTCGCTATGGCTTCAGAGCAGGCCTACAGTCCTGCCCCACCGCCTTCTCCCCGACTGCCTCCCCCGCCGCCTTCACCGCATCCCACTCACCTCCAGGCTCCGCAGATATCTCCCAGGCGCTTCGCTGTGCAACCGCCACTGCTCAACACCACCCTTGCGCCACCGCCGCCCTCTGGTCCCGCCTATCTGCATGGCTCCACGCCCGTTACGGCCTCGTCGCTGAGCCTGCCCTT
Source organism: Bipolaris cookei (assembly GCA_002286855.1). Classification (NCBI taxonomy): domain Eukaryota; kingdom Fungi; phylum Ascomycota; class Dothideomycetes; order Pleosporales; family Pleosporaceae; genus Bipolaris; species Bipolaris cookei. The sequence goes on from NRSV01000025.1 coordinate 237,237, forward strand.
CTCGCCCTCACTCACGCCTTCGACGTATGCACCCTCTCCCGTTGCGGCTGCTTCACCCATGGCCATGCGAGGCTCTGCTCCAGCCGCACCATACAACCCCCAACAATGGTCGCGGGGTGGGAGTGTTAATGGACAGCATGTCCAGCACAGTCAGATATCGGTGCCCTCGAGGCTGCATGACGTGACGGGCATGGAAGGTACACGCAATTTTTCCCTTTCTTCTCACCTCCCTTGGCTATGTAGTAGATTCCGTAGACCTGCTTTCCTTCTCTCTCAACTGTGCAACAAATCCTGTATTGAGCATACCATGGCATTGTGCACTCCTTCCTCACCGCCGAGATAATCGACTCGACGCATCAAAACGGGTGATGCTAACACTGCCAGCCTCGATGCCCTCTCCTCCACCCCCATATTCGCCTGGTCAGAACCCAAACATCTCGCAATCACTGAGCACCAGCACCACTTCGTCGCTACAGCTCACTGCCAATACGTTCCCCCACCCTCCGCCGCCCCCACCGCCGAGCAGCAATCCGCCATCGGCGCGTCCCATCTCGGGCTACCACAGTCGGCCTACCTCCATTGTCATACCCTCGAGCGCCACAAGTGTGATATCGAACCAGCAATTCCCCCCTCCGCCGGGAAGGAACGGTACAGGTCGGTCAGCGTCGCGCGACAAACTGACTTCCAAGTTTAGCCTTTCGTCTTTTAGGAATCGGAACAGTGACCATAGCCCTGCTCCAAGCAACATTGACTCGCTTCACATCAGTACTTCTGATGCCATCCAGAGAGCACCTGCTTCCCCTGGGCTGGTTGCACAGCGAGCTACGTCGACGTAGGTCCACAAACAAACAAGGTGACATAATGCTAAGACTAACATCGAAACAGCTACATGCCAAACGCATTCGTGGATCGACGGTACAGTCCCGATACGCAGTCGCCTATCAGACCCCCCACCTCTCGAAGGGCGGCTTCTGCTGGTGTACCGGGCTACGAGACTCGGACACCCATTGATGAATCGCCCATCGTCCCGTCAGGAAGTTGGAATCGTAATGTGCCATTACCCCCGCCCCCACCTGGCCCTCCTCCTAGCAGTTCAAGATCGCAGAGCATGGGACCTGGAGCAGAATCAAGCTCCAGCCGAATGCCTATGTTGCCCTCGGCGCCCCCAACAAGAAGACCCGGCCAAACTTCATTAACACCAATCCCACCGACACCCATGGGTTGGCAAGATGAGTCTACAAACCTTCGTCCAAGATCACCTGCAGCTCATGGTCTATATATCGACACGAGTCCCCCTACCGTTCGCTCTTCCGAACAGCCCGCAGCATCGTCAGAGAGCGGAAGCGTTTCGATTTCGTCTGGGCCAACCACCATATCAGGTTCAGGCAGCACCTTGTATCAAACTCCAAACAGACGCGATGCAAGCACACGAGGCATCCGGGAGCGAAGGAGTGAGAGCCGAGCGGCGCGGGAACAGCGAGCCGAACCGAGCAACAACCCTTGGGCGCAAGATCTAGAGAACGAAGTCGCAAAGCCTGCGAATCTCGATTTGGGAACGCCCGAAGGTGGTTTGACCCGCCGTGGTGCTGTCACCAGAGGTACGCCAAAGAGCAGTGGGCCACTTCGATCGCCAAGAAGCGGACATATCTTCGAAGATTCTGGGTCAACAAACTCTACGCCTCGAATAGATGCGCCCCCCAGACCTGCACCTGCGGGGGCGCCGACGCCGCCTTTTTCGCCAGGTATGGAACATCTCAGTAGTTCAGCCCAGAAAGCTCCAGTCCCGTTCCCTTCCAAAGCGCTACCTACCCCACCACTTCATATATATGGAGATGAGAGAGATGCAGACCTGACTCGTCAATCAGAAGCTGCAAATGACTCGACCATGCATACACCAAGTACCTCTTGTGTTGGGGGTCTGGATTCTACGATAACCATACCTAGGCCAGCGGGCGTTCATGCCTTTGCCCGTGCCTCCATGGAACGCCATCGACAATTCATTGAGAAAGAGATGGCTGCTGAAACCGACCAAGATCGACTAGAGTTGTTCGCAGAGTTCATTGTAACTGAATCTCGACTCCGCCGGGGTCGTTACTCCGAGGCTTTCGATGCCATGGCCGGCGATATCATGGATTTGACGAGAGATTTGTGGCGCTCGTATGGCAATTCGGGACGCAGGTCAGTTACGCCAAACACGCAAAAAGCCCACGAAGGGCATGTCAGCAGAAAGTCGCAAGGGTCTGTCACAGGAGAATCTCCTGACACTCGCTTCTCCAACTCGATGCCCACAACTGCTGCTAGCCCTGCATCATCAACTGGCAACTTCACTCCTCATACAGAACCTGCTTCACCCTCTAGTGCTTCAAGCCAGAAAGCTCGGGATACGTCTTGGATTAACAACTACCACCCCTCGCTCTCGCCTATCCCTAGCATGGCCATGAGTACTATTCCCGATGAACAAGACTCGAGAGGTCGGTCTGCAAGCCGTTGGTGGGAGAGTGATGGTGGGTCTTCTGGAGTTGGTGGTGGAAGGAGATTGGAGCGAAGCAAAAGAGAGTCTAAATATATGAGTTTGCCGAAAGAAGCTCGTGAAAGCCTACAGTGGGCAGGTGTGGATGCGAACGCTCCAAGACAGCGAGGCGAATCCAGTAGTCGACCAGCGTATGGACCCAATGAATACCCGCCGGAGAAGGTTGGTCTACATGAGGAAGGCCACCAACCGCCACCACAACAGCAGCAACAGCTACAGCAACAACAACAACAGGGCTACGGCTACTATCAGAGATCCACCACGGCAACACCTGATTCTGACAAGTTAGATGTGTCGCGGCTTGTCACGCTTCCCCCTTCGTACCCACGACATCATCCCGCTGTCAACAACAGTCACCCAGATCTGGCCAGTATCCGAAGTAGCTTACGAACTCTATCCGAACTCGATGAAGTCAAGAATACCAAAGCAAAATTCAACACGAAAATTGAGGCACGAAAAGAGCAAGAGAATGCATCTTTGTCTGACCGACGCGCGCAATTGAGATACAACATTCAGGACAATGTCCGGAATGGGGTCATGTCGTTTGCTGATGCCGCTAAAGCAGAGGCAGACTTTGAGAGTCGCGAGCACCAAAGGGCCCAGGATGTAGTTCAATGGGTATTCGATACATTCCAGGCCGAAGTGGCCAATCCACTCCATGCCATGTTCTGCGAGCGCATCACCAAGGCTGCAGCTTCTATGGAGCACCTCAAAGGACGCTTAGAACAGGAACCAAATCCTAATCAGACGCAGGAAGAGGGCGACGAGAAACCGGAGCTTCTAGAGATGCTTACTTTGCTCAAGTGGCTGTTTGAGGCGCGGGAACAATTACATAAAGAGATGTACGAGTTGGAGGACGAACGTAATGACCTCTATCGAGACATCATTGTTCTGCCTTATGTTCAGACCAAGAACGAACAAAAGGTGAAGGAAGCTACAAGCTTCTTCCGGCACGACGGCCAAGATCGCAAAGTCACCTTTGAGAAGGAAACACTCAAACGCTATGAAGACTTTATGGATGTCATCGAACGGAACGTGACGCGAGGAGTTGAGACTCAGCTGTCTGCTTTCTGGGATATTGCACCAGGACTGCTTGCCATTGTACAGCAGGTTCCTCGAAACTTACAAGGCTTTGGGATCCTGGTTCCGCCTCAAGAGTACGAGGAGACACCAGCCTATCACGACTACCCGCTACAGTATCTCTATACTCTTCTCGCACACGCTGGTCGCTCTGCGTATCAGTTTATCGAGTCGCAGATCAATTTGCTGTGTCTGTTGCACGAGGTCAAGACAGGCGTCATGACTGCAGGTTCACGACTCCTCGAAACACAAAGACTGCTAGAGGGCGAAGATTTAGCAGGGGTAAACCAAGAGATGAAGGCCATCAGGGCTGATGAAGAAAGGAGATTGACTGATGACCTGAAGGAGAAGGTTGGCCTAGTAGAGAGCCAATGGAGTGAAGCGCTTGGGCAAGGCTTGGAAAACTGTAAACGACGCGTGGAGGAGCACCTGGCAGAGCAAGGGGGTTGGGATGACACTCTGCGAGAGTGATTGGAGCATATGGGTACATGGTTCATGACTTTGCTTTCCTTTTCTTTCCGTATTCACGCACCGTATCGATACCCGTTTGAAACGTCTGTTTGGGCAGCCGTTGAATACAAAATTACTGTTTGACAGTTTTCTGAATATGACACGGTTACGCCCGGCGAGTGCAGTTGCTATTGTCTCACAGGATCGGTGTTCAGCTGATGTGCATGGCCCTGCAGCATGCATTTGCTACACCAGGATATCTGGCCTCCAGCGATTACCCCTCAATGCACTACTGTCCGTCTTTTACTTTTGTTGTACCAGTTATAGGGGCCAATCACACTAGATGCTTCCTTTTCATCTCTCCTGAAGAGTTGCGCTTGGCAAATACGCTGAAATGATGTTTTTGGCCTCAAACGCCCCTTCTTCCCACCCAGGCGCATTATCTGACATGTGATACAAAGAGTCCACCATTCTGACAACCGTTACGCTTGTCTGTGGTGGGCATTCGCAGGATCGGACGCAAGGAATAGTCTTTACGCTTATATGCCCTCAAAATTTGGACGCAGTTGCGCCATGGTCTGCCCTTCCGTTGTCATTGTCAGTTGTACTACAGGCTTCTTTCATTCACCGCCTTGGCTGCGGCACCCCAAATCGGCTAGTGGAGGACACGCACGGACCACCCAAAAAAACGCCGCACACACCTGCCCATAAAGACTGATGACTTCGTCGTGTCTGCCACCTCCAACGCTTACCCACCCCAACAACACTCACCAGCTCTTCCAGCCCCGGTTCCCAGTGGACCGTACATAACACAAAAAGAAACAAAAAAATACAGAAAACAACAAGAAAAGCCCGTCCGACGACGACGACAACCACCAACTCTTCGTATCGTCCTGTCGCCTATATCCGACAGACGTCTTGCTTGAGTCCACCTTTTTTGCCCAGAAGAAGGAAACCAGTGTGTCCACAGCAACTGTGCTCTTGGACCGCTTCTACCGTCTCTGCTACCCCGCACGTCTCCTGTTGTAACTTTCAGCAAGGTTCAGGTGAGTGTCCTAAACTTTTTTTGCGAAGCGAGCGCACCTGCCCAAGTCACGCATGCGCCTGCCCGCAATATTCACGCTATTCTCTGTCCCTTGACTGACACCCCGCCTTGTAGATAGACACCATGTCTGAAGTCGCAAACTCCACCTCGCCCGTCCAGGATGGTGCTGACGCCAACGGCGCTCAGATCAACACCAACGTCGCTGCTGCCCAGGCCGAAGCCCCCACCCCGACCTCTGCAGCCCCCGCCCATAACCAAAACTCGGCCTCGCTCTATGTCGGTGAGCTCGACCCTTCTGTCACCGAAGCCATGCTCTTCGAGCTGTTCTCTTCTATTGGCCAAGTCGCTTCCATCCGTGTCTGCCGTGACGCCGTTACCCGTCGCTCGCTCGGTTACGCCTATGTTAACTACAACAGCTCTGAGGACGGCGAGAAGGCCCTCGAAGAGCTCAACTATACTGTTATCAAGGGCAAGCCTTGCCGTATCATGTGGTCTCAGCGTGACCCCGCTCTGCGCAAGACTGGCCAAGGCAACGTTTTCATCAAGAACCTGGACCACGCCATTGACAACAAGGCGCTTCATGACACCTTCGCCGCTTTCGGTAACATCCTCAGCTGCAAGGTCGCCCAGGATGAGCTTGGCAACTCCAAGGGTTACGGATTTGTCCACTACGAAACCGCCGAGGCTGCCAACAACGCCATCAAGCACGTTAACGGTATGTTGTTGAATGAGAAGAAGGTTTTCGTCGGCCACCACATCCCCAAAAAGGAGCGCATGAGCAAGTTCGAGGAGATGAAGGCCAACTTCACCAACATCTACGTCAAGAACATTGACCTCGATGTCTCTGACGAGGAGTTCCGTGAGCTCTTCGAGAAGCACGGCGACATCACTTCTGCGTCCATTGCTCGTGACGAGCAGGGAAAAAGCCGCGGGTTCGGCTTTGTCAACTACATCAAGCACGAGGCTGCCTCTGCTGCCGTTGACGCCCTCAATGACACTGACTTCCGCGGTCAGAAGCTCTACGTCGGCCGTGCCCAGAAGAAGCACGAGCGTGAGGAGGAGCTACGCAAGCAGTACGAGGCCGCCCGCCTCGAGAAGCAGTCCAAGTACCAGGGTGTCAACCTGTATATCAAGAACCTCAATGACGATGTCGATGACGAGAAATTGCGCGACATGTTCACTCCTTTCGGTACCATCACCTCCGCCAAGGTCATGCGCGATGCCATGCCTGCCGAGCGCTCTGAAACTCCTGGCGACGAGAAGAAGGAGGAGTCCAAGGAAGAGGCTGAGAAGACTGAGGAGCCCAAGGAGGGTGCTGATGACAAGAAGGACGAGAACAAGCCTGGCGAGAAGGTCACAATCAAGGGAGAGAAGAAAATTCTTGGCAAGAGCAAGGGCTTCGGTTTCGTCTGCTTCAGCAACCCTGATGAGGCCACCAAGGCTGTCACCGAGATGAACCAGAAGATGATTGAGGGCAAGCCCCTTTACGTTGCTCTTGCTCAGCGCAAGGACGTCCGCAAGAACCAGCTTGAGGCTACCATCCAGGCTCGCAACCAGCTCCGTATGCAGCAACAGCAACAGCAGCAGTTTGGTGGCATTCCTCAGATGTTCATTGCCCCTGGTCAGCAGCCTATGATGTTCCCTGCTGGTGGCCGTGGTCAGATGCCATTCCCCGCTGGTATGCCTGGCCAACAAGGTGGCCGTGGTGCTGGCTTCCCTGGCGGTATGCCTGGTCAGCAAGGCGGTCGTGGCGGCCCCAACGGTCAGCAGATGCCTCCCATGTACATGCCCCCAGGCATGGCTCCCGGTGCTTTCCCTCCTTCGTACATGAACCAGCAGTACATGCAGCTGGCACAGGCTGCGCAGCAAGCAATGGGCGGACGTGGTGGACGTGGCGGTGTCCCTATGGCTCCTATGCCTGGTATGCCTCAAGTCCCCATGGCCGGTGGTCCGGGTATGCGTGGCGGTCAGGGATTCCCTCCTCAAGGTGCTGGTCGCGGCAACATGCCCCAGGGCGGCCGACCTGGTCAATCTCCCATGCCCGGTTACCCTCAAGGCGGACGCGGCGGTCCTGCAGGCGCTGGTGTCGATATGAGCGCTCTGAGCGGCGCTGCTCCTGGTCAGCAGAAGCAGATGCTCGGTGAGGCTCTCTACCCCAAGATCGCTGAGATGCAGCCCGAGCTTGCTGGTAAGATCACTGGCATGCTTCTCGAGATGGACAACAGCGAGTTGATCAACCTGTACGTATTGCCTTGTCTTTGTTTTGTTTAGCTATTGTACTAACACATCCAGCACTTCTGACGAGGCAGCTCTGCGCGCCAAGGTTGAGGAGGCTATGAGCGTCTATGACGAATATGTCAAGAACAAAGAGGGTGAGCCCGATGAGAAAGCCCCCAAGGAGGAGTCCAAAGAGGAGAAGGCTTAAACCTCTTTCTAGTTGCCACTGAGTAGGGTTCGATTCGCGATACCCTCGAACGGCAGCAAGTTATGATGGTCGCATGATTTCCTTGAACGGCGAATGGCGCACGAGTAACGATTTTCTCATGACACGGGACGGCTTTCCATGACCGATTGTACCCCAAAAGTTTCTTACGATTTGATGTCCCCCCTTTACATTTTCGGCTTGTCGTGACCCTGCGGCGAGTCGACTATAACACTTTCTTTTGGCGACTGACTCCTTGATTGGAACGTCGGACGTCATGACTACGGTCGCCCAAACTCTGTTTTAAGAGTCGGGTGGCCTCTTTTCTTCTGTCCCCAATGTTTCCTTTTTTTCTCACTGATTATGTTTTTCCTATGTATGATAGACGGCACCCCGTCCCTGATGACACAGCATGAGTGGGTGTGGGGTGGGACTTTGTTCGCGCAAACAGTTTGATACCTCAAAAGCTAGGCTCTCCCATCAATGGTTGACGGGGCTGGCTTTCAGCGTAACGGAATTTCGGCGTCTCGAATTGGGAAGGGGAAGGGGGATTATGGATGATGCAATGAAAGGGTAGATGCTAGTGTGGATGTGGGCTGGTGTATAGTGTTAGCAGGTATTCGAAGCCATCTGATAAAGACTGGATAGCTCGAAGCAAGGATGGCGGCTATGTTAGGGAATATAGTTTTATACCCCGAATGGAAGTTGCAAATAAATACTCAGTCGTGTCCTGATGATGATAGTGGTGATGACGGGGATGTTTTGACGAGGATATTGCGAGGTGAATTTATCACGTCCACTGCCTAGGCTCTCCTCGAAAGTAGAGAGACGGATATCGTTCAGTCTCACGCCATAACGCAATTTTATATAAACCTGCTACTAGGATATATTGCAAAGATATGTTGATTAGCCTCTTTTTTGCACTCGTCCCAACAGCGTGAAACATCCATAGGCTATTACTTCTGATACTTCTTGTGCGCATCAATAACTTTTTGTACCTCGCCTTCTGAACCCAGGAAGATACCGGACCGGTCGTGAATGTGCTCGGGCACAACCTCGAGCATGCGCTTCATGCTGCTGTTTACTGCCAAACCGCCAGCTGCATAGTTTGTTAGCGCCATGCAAAGAACCAAACTCAAGAGAGGGAGGGGAAAGAAAGAACATACCATTCTCAAAAACCATGGCCATGGGAGCGCACTCGTACAGAATACGAAGCTTGCCCTTGGGTGTCTTCTTGTCAGCAGGGTAAGCAAAGATGCCTCCGTACAGCAATGTTCGGTATGCATCTGCCACCATGGAACCAATGTAACGCGCACTGTATGGCTTTCCGCCTTCGGGAGGGTTCTTCAAGCTCTCGCACCACTCCTTGACGGGCTGTTCCCAGTACATGCTGTTTCCCTCGTTGACCGAGTAGATTGATCGCGTCTTGGGGCACTTCATGTTAGGGTGTGTGAGGATGAACTCGCCAAAGGCATTGTCGAGGGTGAAGCCGTTGACGTTGCCGCCCTTCATGGTGATGACCAACTGGGCAGAGGCGCCGTACATGGTGAAGCCTGAGGCGACCATCTCGGTGCCAGGGAGGAGAAGCTCCTCTTTTGTGCCCTTTGCACCATCTGGGAGCTTGTACACGGCGAAGATGGTGCCGACGGAGACACCGGCATCGAGGTTAGAGGAGCCGTCGATGGGGTCGCAGGCTACAGCGTAACGCGCATTGGGGTATTCGTCAAAGATGATGGCTTCTTCTTGCTCCTCAGAAATGAGGAGGCGCACGCGACCTGACGAGCGCATTGCGCTGATAAAAAGCTCATCGCCGATCACATCGAGCTTCTTCTGGTCATCACCAGTTGTGTTGGATGTGCCTTGAAGACCAGTGAGCTGTTCAAGTCAGTTTGTGGCTATGAACAGTCTTTGAGGGGATTTGCGTACGTTGATTAATGAAGCTCTCCGAATGTAGTAAGCAATGCTCTTAAAGGCAAATTGAAGCGCGTGACATAGTAGTCTGTAGCAAACCAGTTACTTTTTCTGTGTCAAGACGATCTGGAAAAATTAACTCACGTGAAATCGCCCGTCGCCTCCTTGACTTTTGTTTGCTCTTCGGTCAGAAACCGGGTGAGGGTGATGATGTTGGTGTTAATCTTCTCCTGGGCAACTGGATTGCTGTCGCCGTTTGTGGTGGAGGCCATTGTGAGTGTATCTGTATGTGTGCGGCAATATGTACAGTTCAGGATAGAGGATTGCTACAAGGGGGGTATAGGCGAGGCGCAATGGAGAAGGGGTATCAGCGGAGAGGGGAAGACGGGAATGATGGATGTGGGAGATGGAGAAGCTTGGGGGAGGATGGTGAAAATCTATGCGGTTCAATTGAAGTAAAAAGCGGAGCTGAGGTTTGTTATGAAGTCAGGGTGGGTAGAGTCGGACAGGCGGACCACACTTCTATGGCATTTGTTTGGCAGATGCGTTGGCCGGAATGGAGCGAGCCAGCAAGCTATAGCCGTCCCTCGGCAACTGATCGGGCGTCACAGGGCACTTCACGATGCTCCAGCCGCATGTGTCAGCCACCGCTGATCCGAAGGAAGACCGACGGTCGAGACAAAGAGTGCCAAAAAGGGATAGGTGAGAGCGTCTGAGCATTGCCGAGGAGAGGACATGGACGCGCTTTGTTGCGGGAGCGCGTGGTTGGAGGTGAAGATGCATGTGCGGAGACGCAAAAAAGTGGAGGGGCTGTAACGAGGGGTGAGCGGGGCTGGCTGGCTCCCCCACTGCCCACTGACGTCTTTCCGAGCTCTTCCGACCCGCGGACGTGACGGCACACGACCACCCTGCCCTACCCGCAGCCCTTCGTTTATCCGCGCAGTCACGTGATCTCAGCAAAGAAATACCAAAGAACAGAGCACAACCCATGTCTGGCCACGGCAAATAACATAGTAACAAGATAAGATCCAGCTTTTAATACTCTACACGCAGTAAACCTACATCCGCAGTGATGAAAATGCTCAACTGAACAATCCTGCAAAGCCCACATCCCCAACCCTTACTCTATCCATTGCACCAAGGGGGGAATACAGCAATGCAACCAATCATGATCCTGGCCTCTATTACAAGTCCAACGCACTCTCTTACTCGCTCTTCAGCTTATCTTGCTTGACCGTGAAGGCCATATCCAGCAGCGCCTTCTCCTCGTTCTTGTGCGACACCTTGAGTCCAGTCGCCACAGATGCGCTAGGGTTACGTCCAGCGTACATGACGTGTCTCCTATTGTGGTGCTCCGTCTGGTTGAGCAGAGTCTCAATCCTAGGCTGTGTAAAGCTCCAAGCTCCTGCGTTGAGCGGCTCCTCTTGACACCAGATGATGTTCTGTGCATTGGGGTACGAGTCGAGGTTATCCTTGAGCTGCTGCCATGGGAACGGGTTGAGCTGCTCGATGCGGGTAATCGCCACGTCCTTCTCCCCACGAGCCTCACGCTCCTTGACAAGCGCCGCGTAAACCTGACCGGTGCAGAGAATGACGCGGTTGATACCCTCGTGTGATTCAATCTCTCCGCTGGCGTGTGCTGGGTCCTCGATGATCCACTGGAAGTGCGAGTCTCCGGTGAACTCATCAATGCTCGAGCGCGCAATTGGGTGGCGAAGGAGTGACTTGGAGAAGAATAAGACAAGCGGCTTGCGGAACTGGCGGTTCATCTGGCGACGGAGAAGATGGAACAAGTTAGATGGCTTCGTTGTGTAGGCAATCTGCATGTTGCAGTCCTGGTGCTGGCGATCAAGCTTCTCCGGCGATGGGAAGATGCGCGGGTCCTCATTGCACAGCTGCAGGTAACGCTCAATACGTCCCGAAGAGTGCTCGGGGCCTTGGCCATCATAACCGTGTGGCAAGCTCATGACAAGACCAGAACGCTGAAGCCACTTGACTTCGCCTGATGCAATGAATTGATCGATGATGACCTGAGCAGTGTTGGCAAAGTCACCAAACTGGGCCTCCCACATGACAAGCGCGTTGGGTGATGACAGTGAGTATCCGTATTCGAAACCAAGCCTGGAATGGGTTAGTCAGCATGATACATCAAAACAAAAATGTTCGTCACTTACACTCCGTACTCGCTGAGGGACGAGTTGGAAATGGTAAATGTTGCCTGGTCCTGGCTGAGGTTTTGCAGGGGGGTGTATGTCTTCTCCGTCTCCTGGTCGTGGAGAACAGCGTGACGCTGAGAAAAGGTTCCGCGCTCCACGTCCTGTCCAGAGACACGGACATGGTGGCCCTCCATGCACAAACTTCCGAATGCCAATGCTTCAGCCGTAGCCATGTCGATGTTCTGGCCATCCATGACCGTCTTGGTACGACCAGCCAAGATACGCTTCAAGTTTTTGTGTACGTTAAAGTCCTCTGGCGCCTCTCCAATGACCTTGGCGATGTGCTTCAGTTGAGACTCTTCAATGGCAGTTGGCAAATGAGGCAACACCTCGGTGGCAAGCTCTTTCGGGGTCTTGAAGCCGTTCCATGCAGAAGTGAGCCACTCCCGAGAGTTGGGAACATAGTCTTTGCTACGGTTGAAGCTCTCGTCTAGCATGCCCCAGACCCAAGCCTTGTGCTCGTCAATGTCCTCCTTGGTGAAAGTCTTCTCCTCGAGGAGCTTCTTGGTGTAGATGTCCAGTGTCTGAGGTTGTTGCGAGATCTTCTTGTACATGAGGGGCTGAGTGAAGAAAGGTTGATCCGTTTCGTTGTGACCCTGTTTCCTGTAGCAAACCATGTCGATGACTACATCCTTCTTGAATTCGGCACGGAAGTCGGCGGCGAGCTGGCAAACAAAGTTGACAGCCTCAACATCATCGCCGTTGACGTGGAAGACGGGCGCATCAATGGCCTTGGCGATATCGGAGCAGTAAGGAGTAGAGCGCGAAAACCTAGGATCTGTGGTGAAACCAATCTGATTGTTTACAACAATGTGAATGGTTCCGCCAGTGTGGTAGCTGGGCAGCTGGTGGAAGCCCATAGTTTCATAGACGACACCCTGTGCAGCAAAAGCGGCGTCACCGTGCAGAAGAACACCCATGGCACTGACGGCTTCCTTCTCATCGTTGTTGTAGTGCAGAATGGCGCGGGTCTTTCCAAGCACAACGGGGTCCTCAGCCTCAAGATGAGACGGGTTGGCGACAAGGGACAGCTGCACGCGCTTTCCAGACGGGGTAGGACGCTCAAAGTTCATACCTAAGTGGTACTTGACATCACCCGAGCCCTCTTCATTGGCCTCAGCAGTACCGGCAAACTCACTGAAAATGGACTCGTTGGGTTTCCTGACGACATTGGAGAGCACGTTGAGACGTCCACGGTGAGGCATACCAATGACGATATCCTTGACACCATAATCGACACTTCGGTCGATCAAGGCCTTCATTCCGGGAATCAAACTCTCGCCACCTTCAAGACCGAATCGCTTGTCATTGGGGTATTTGGTAGCCAAGAAGGCTTCGAAATTTGTGCCCCAGATGAGGCGGTCCAGAATGCGGCGCTTCTCATCGACGGAGTACTTGAACGGCGTGGGAACCTCGATGCGCTCACGGAGCCAATCGCACTGCTCTCTGTCCGGGATGTGAATGTATTCTATTCCGTAGGAACCGCAGTACAGGCGCTCGCAGGCGTCGATGATCTCCTTAAGCTTCATCTTCTTGCGAGACTCTGTCCTGAAGCGGGGGAGGATACCTGGGCCGAGCTCAATTTCCTGCTCCAGATCCTTGTCGGTAAAGTTGTAGTGAGAAAGCTCGAGCTCGCGGGGCTTGTTATAGCCAAAAGACTCTGCCTCTGAGCGAATGCCGAGCGGGTCAATCTTGGCCTTGTGGTGGCCACGGGTCTGGTATGCGCGGACGAGCAATTGGACCTTGAGATGGTTCATGATGTCTGTACCTTCAACATTGGCCATGCCCATGCCCGGTCTGGCTGTAGCGCCCTGAGGCGAGCTCATGATGGTGGGCGGCGGCTGGAAGGCTTGAGACACGGGCATGTCGCCAGACTCCATGTTGTGGAAATAGACCTGCCATGAGTAGTGAACACTCTCGGGGTCATGTTTCCACTGCATGTACATGGCATCGATGTAGTTTGCCGTGTTGCCCTGGAGGAACGAGTCGTTGGGGTCCTATGCCGTCATCGTTAGCTGGGGCAGAAGAGTTTGTATCTGGGGGGTAGATGGGCACGCACAACGCCCTTGCTGGTCTCCTCAGCCGAAACGGCATAGGGACGGCGGTGGGTAAGCGCAAGAGGGCGGCGACATGTCGAAATAGCCGTTCTCGAGGGCTGTGCGAAGGTAGAGAAAGATGCTCTGGCTGGGGCGCTCCCCGGGAGCTTGCGAGAGCACTGGCGCAGGGTGTTGCGCAACATTGTGAATTAGGATGTCAGGGCGGAGGAAGGGATGCGTGTCATCCAAGCAGACAGTGGTGTACAGAAGAGAGCTTCTGCGATGGCAGTGTGCCGTCCAAAAGTGAGCAAGCCTGATCATGGCACATGCGTAGGGCCCCGTGTTCCACACTAGCGCCCTGTGCGATCCAGGACGGTTCGGAACAGGCCTCGTCAAATGCCTCAAACACGAATCGTCCAGCCAATGTCTGGGGCCTCTTGTCCGCGCCCAACTGCTGCCATGGCTTTGTGGCATGTATCTTTACGCTGCCTTTTGCTTGCTGCCTGTCGTGCTGGCCATGGTTGCACTGAGGCACGAATGCACCCGGGAACCTCACCCACAGTGCAGCGCCCGCCAATGACAGCGGGTATATTATGTAAGCGGGAAGCGCAAGCTGTGCCGGTGCTGAGGGTGTGTGACGGATATGTATCCGTTGCGCCACATGTGCGTCAACGGGCTTGGCTTACACTATGCCGTGCCGTGTTCTTCGTAATGCTACTCTAAGTATGTATGTACATGCCGGCCGAGACAAGTCAGTGAGTACTCGGACTGCATCTATTGATAAGAAGAGAGGCCGTATACACGTATCTCGTGACCTGGCTATGTGGCTGCTCCTACTATGTGTAAACTGGACTAGACGAGTACTAGATAGACTACTACAAAACGCGTCCCAAGCGAAGCAAAAGCAGTCCACTGCGCAAGGGCGGGTGATGCGTGGTCACGTGCACCGCGTCAATCTGGGGAACCCCAAACTAGTCTAGCATTCTTCAACCGCGTCAGGCCTACCCACGTCGTGCATCCCCCTCCAACCCGCCCATGGCTGCCGCACAGTACAAGAAGCAGGACGGCACTGTCTCCGTCTCTGCCGATGGCAAGACAGTGGCTTGGAGGTCGGCCAGTGGCGCGCTTCCTCCGCTCTCAATAGCTATAGTAGACATCGCAAGTATGCCCACCACCCACACCCATGCTTCGCCACAGAAAACATCCAGGCAGTTGACTTGCGCCCAGATCTGCAGCAAACTCCTGCAACCGCTACAAAGGCCTCCATCAAGATCGTTGTCAAGGAGCCGTCACCCCAAGCTGGTAACCACACCTTTACATTTACCTCCACCGCCGCTCGCGACGATCAGCAAACCATAACCGGCGCCCTGCGCAAATGGATCGAAAACTCAAAACAACAGGCTACCCCTTCACCTACACCGGTAGCGGCCAAGGCAGGTGAAGGCGATGGCGGCCCATCTGCCGCTATGGCCATGGCACAGACCGTAGCAGCAGCGGCCAAAAGCGACCAAGACACTTACGACGATGCAAAGCTGCTTGCCGACACGTCCCTACAAATGTCATTGCTCAATTCCAACCCGGCGCTTCGACAGCGTTTTGATCGCGCTCTTCTCAAGAAACCTGATTCTGTCTCGGTCCTGCAATTCTCAATGCAGTTCTGGTCAACCCGGGTACACATGTTGAGGTCGCATGCCACAGAAAGATCTCAGGCGACAGGAACCTACAATGTCTTGTCTGTCATCAAGTCAAAATCAGTCAACGGTACTCTGATGTTGAACTTAACCAAAGAGCAAATCGAGCTCCTCTTCAGGCAGCACCCGATAGTCCAAAAAGCATACAATGAAAATGTTCCCCCACTAACAGAGGGCGACTTCTGGGAAAGATTTTTTCACAGTCGATTGATGAAAAAGCTCAAGGGAGAACGCATCCAAGACAAGGACGTGCTTGACCCCAAGCTGGACAAGTACTTGAGTTATGACGAAACAGCAGATAGCTCCCTGGACCTGCTTGCTGCCTCTATCCCAACTTTCATCAACATTGAGGCCAACGAAAACAATCACAGCCAAAAACAAGGTAATCGACCCGACTTCACCATGAATCCGGCCCATTACGAAAAAGCACCCATTCTTCGCGTCTTGAATCGCATGAGCGAAAAAATGATGAAGGAGGTGCCACCATCGGATGCAAATCGGCACGGGCCAGCCGGGGTCGATGAAGAGACATACAAAGAGCTGCAACTGCGTGATCTTCAGCTTGCAGACGACGACAATCGGGTAGTACTCAAGGTACATGATCAAAGCCGGTTTTTTTCGGCTGGACAAAGCGTGCATACCTCGACCAGTGCTGCGACATACACGAAGCGCACTCCCGCACAGGCCCTATCTACTCTGCACCAAGATCTTCGCAAGTTTGACGGTAACATTGACCAGGCTTCTAAAGTTGATCTACATTCCCTCATCGAAATCAACGATGAAAGCAGTAGTGACGAGGAGGAATCTGTCTCCAAGAAGAAGACAAAGGTTCGCAGTATATCATCACGGAAAGCAGCCTCTTCACAAATCTTATCGGCTCTCAAGAAGCGACATCTGCACAATGATGACTATTCCTCATCCAAGTCTATCCCTACCGTGCAGCGAGCAAAGGAGCTTCATGTCTCTGAAGCTGTCCTCGACAATCTGACCATGACCCACAATACCACTGTCGAGTTCCTACATTATTTCTGGGCTGTGTTCTACTCGGGAGACCCCGACCGTGCAAACGAGATTGCAAGGCTCATTGAGACACTCGACAAATCGCTTGATCGCATCAAGGCTGTTGCTGACATGGCAGAAGCAGAGCGTGTGGCTAGGATTGAGCACGCGCGAAAAGAAAACGAACTCTCCAACCAAAGAGAACGCAAGAAGCGTAAGTTCGATCCTGAGGCTATTAGAGGAGGGGCAAAAGTTGTCAATCAAATCATCGATCCTCTGCTTCGAGCGATAGACGCTGCACGTCGTCAATACCAGACGGCACTTCGGGAACAAGTAGCGCGTAGCTCCTCAAACGTTGCCGCTTGAACCAATTTACCGGACGCAGTCGTTTTTGTAGGTAAAATACCACACATCGATTTGCATAGCGAAAGGCGTTCAGGGCACAGGGGCCTTAGAGTTCAAGTTAGCAGTTCAGCGCCTTTTTTTGCAGAGTAGGAAATACATTTTGTCTATGTATTTGATCCACTTCGTCCAATGATTGATGAAGGGTCATCTTCATCTATCACATAATGCAGTAGTCAGAGTTCGCAACAAGCAATTAAGTGGGGCTCAAAAGGTCCAACTTGACTTGCTTGATTACCTATTAGAGCCTAGTTGTTTCCTATGAAGGTTTAGCTTCTACTTGTATAGGTAAGTGGGTCTCTGAAGGTGAACAACTTGACTTGCTTGTTGCGAATTCTGGCAGTTGTTCTGTGCACACCGCAATTCACAGATGAGAAGCTCCTCGAATGACCTCACACTGCATGTTAGAAACGTCTTGGATAAGATATGCGCAGTGCTGAAACGTGAGTTTCTAGGCTATTTGGCTGGCTTAAGTGCCGCGTGTTACATATTGAGGTTGGTGAAGTGACTGTTTATCGTGCTTTCTCAAGCAGATTATCGCGCCATTGCTGGTTGGGACGACTTCGGCACTAAGCAACCTAGCCCGTGTTTTCGCCCCACTTAACCCGCAGCTCGTCCATCTTCTTGAGAACTTTATCTCCACCACCTATCTCGTTATCGCTATGACAGCAATCCGAAGAGCCAGAGACACACGCAGAAGTACGGAAATCATTGTTTGAAAGAGTACGCCTGATTTAGAGTTGCGTAGAAAGCATTAAATGTTATTGTCCCTTCAAGACATAGTCCATTACTACAGAGAAACGTACAGCATGAGGTCTGATCGACTTGAATCCAGTACCTAAACAAAGGAAAACGCGCTATAAATCAATAGGAAAGCTAGGGAATAAGAACCAAAGACCGTCGCTAATGCAAATGAAGCGAATATATGGAAGAGCCTTGGATGACAACGCCGGTATTTTCTGGCACTGGGAGCGGTAATGAGGCATCCTTGACATCTACAGAGAAAAAGGCGGCATTACAGACCCGTTTGATGAGGACAAGAAAGAATGATCTCGGCTTTCTTCGAAGTCGCGGTCAGTACTCGATTTCATCGCCGGAAGTGATCGCGCGCTGGGTCATAATACAGGTGTGTTCCTGCTTTCTATCAGTAAGGGCAGACGAGTGGCGGTGCGTTTGAAGCCTCATTTTTGTACTATATTACTCACCTTCCCGGCTTGAAGAAGCACTGTTGTTCGCGTTTCTGTCTCTTGGTCTGTTGTCCCTACAAAGACAGTGAGCACTACTACAAGTCCGGATCATAGTCATAATTGACCTACCTGTAGCGGAAGCTGTGCCAAAGATACCATCTAGCGACCCAGTTCTCTTCGTTGACTGCAGTTCTGTAACAGCCCATGTAATAATATGGACGAGTCTCAGGGCAGGCGTCGCGAACCACCATTAACACACACGAATGCTTTGCGGTCTCTGATATTTCGTCCCACCTGTAGGGCTCGCATACGGAGGGATCTGTCTTGGACTGGTCTGTTAGATTGTGCGGATTACTGCTTAGTGCGTCTCGAGCGATTTCGGCTTCTTTCTGCGCAGACAGATGTATCAGCAGTTTTCTTTCGGACCTAGTCTGGATTCGTACCAAGAGCAGTTTGTGAATACGATCACTAAGGCCTAATCGAGCACAAATTGCACTTTTGTCGGCGCTCTGAGGAAGGGGGGGCATTGACATCTTTGGCAACTCTGTTTCGAAACTCGATGTATTGCGACAACCAGCGATACGCAGACTAGGACGTGAAAATGTATGGCCGAAATAGGGGACCCGAAGGTATATTTTCGTCTTTATATTTCGAGCCAGGATCCTTAGAGGGCGGTCGATCCCACGGAGGTACCTTCACGTGACAACGGGGCACCAGTATCCCACTTCCTGTCGTAACATGGTGCATAAGCCACAGCGACAGGGACGCGGGATGTGCTGCGCTTCATCCCTTGACGGGTAGCGACTCATACCTACCACTACTCGTTCGGGCCGGAGCGCCATTTCGTTAACGCAACCTTGCTCGCAACCAGCGAATCTTCGGCCTTTTGCCTGGTTCCCGCCGATCCCACTGACAAGGTGGGTCACCTGGCTCTCGCGTATCCTCCCGTACAGACGGTAACGGTAGTTAGCTGCATATTAAAGTCAACATTGTGATTTATTACAAGGGCGTCCGCTTCACATACGCTGCTTGCATGGTGCTGTCGCGATAACCTGTAGATCTCTCGGTATCATCCACCCTCTTTCGTTGGCGCCAGCTGTGGCAGTATGTGCTAGGTTTGTTTCTCACGACAATGTCCACACTGCATGTTTCGGGCCGCCAGGTCACCATCATGCTCTGAGACCAAAAGCCCTGCTGACGGGCATGAGCGATGGACAAGGGTGGAGAAAAAAGAAGTAAACTCTGCAAGTTTGGGTACGGCTGTACGTATCTCAAGCCCTATCAAGATCAACCGCCAATGAAGTGTGGGATCTGAGGGTTCATGACACCAGCTGGGCACGTCCAGGCCTCCTGAACGTTTAGTTTTGAAGGCTACCGATGTGAATGCAGGTGCCCAGAAACAATAGGGCCGATCGAATCATGTACTTGTGGGTAGGATGCAAAATCAGTCCACATGTACAGTGTGGTGGATCGTGCCCCGCAAGGTAGAGTATGCTAGCTTTGCGCTTGCATGATGGTGGGCATGGTGCCGGCTACAATTCCACGAGTCACATATCGTCATTTAATACAAGACCAATGGGTAGACCCAGAAGCGTGTAGGGAGTTCAGGTCGGACGATAGTGTATCCTGTAGAAGGCGCAAGCGAACGCACCGAGCAACAGTCATCAGAGCGATCCGACAACCTGAAACGAGGAAACCTGTGTGTTTCAAGACGGAAACGCATGTCATCTGAAGACGACCATGTGTACCACATGCACCACCAACACGGGAGCTTCTGGAAGCTTGCGGCTCCGAAAACCTCCCCACAACCCGAGAACAGATTGAAGCCGCCGAAAAAGAGCCAAAGACAAAGTAATGGTATCGATGGACGGATCAGCTACTCTGGGACTACGGCCTGATGCGTACCGAACTTGCTTGGAAATTTGAGAGAGTGTGAGAATCACCCCTCGCGTCTCCACACGATATAGTTTTGAAGTCTTCGTCATTCTACCAGGAGGCGTTTCGTGGCTACTCGCAGTGTCTAGGTATGCACGCGCAACGTTTAAGTGGACGAGGATTGACGTGCAAATCAGCGACAAGCCACAAGCGTTATGCATTCGGCGTGGTCATGGAGCCTTGATACAAACCCTAAGGGCTCAAGCAGCTGGACTTGTCTGACCGTTTAGACATACTATATTGGCTCCGCCACAAACCGCTCGCGTGCTGTATTGGAAGTTTGTGGAGCGAACATGACAAGGAACAAGCTATCAGCTGGTGGCAACCAGAGTCAAGCTCAGGATGCGCTCGGGTCACTAATACGCCCTATTGCGGAAGCCAAAGTGGGTTAACCGCAGGTGCCGCACGTTCAGTGAAGCTGACGTGTGGTTTGACGCCACAAGCGGATTTCCAGGGAATGCCATGACGCCTTCCGTTTTGGGGACATACAGTACACGGGCACAGCAAGAGAAAGCGTCAGCCCACTTTCTTCATGTAAGTGGCGTTGTAGAGGGTTGCGGGTGTTCTGACGGATCAAGATTAGGTTCGTAGCCAGTCCTTTGCAGGGGTGAACAGGCAATACACGCTACGCAAGGGTCCGTCCTGGTCCCACCTGGCCGCGCCACCGTGTTGATAATCCCCCAGGGCCGTTGTCCATCTTTTCCCTTGACACAGGCAGGCTACAATGAGTCGTCTAGCTGATCAGCATCGTCTTCTGTTGCCCAGTGGCTCGTACTCTGAGTCGGCCTGGGAGGCGCCACTCAATATGCTCTACCCAGTTTGCACACGGTCACTGCTACCCAACCCGGACCCGAAAAATAAAAGCAGCCCGCTGAAGAAAGGAGCACACACCGAGACAAGCACAGCTGATGTTGCTTTTTCCTGTCGTTTGCGACAAAGCGGAAACGTCTGGAGTCTTGGGGGGGGCTCCAATGAGCGGAGCATTTTCATTGGCCTGTGCTGCCCATGTACTGCCGAGTCAGACACGGTAGTATCTTTCTCTCGCTTGCCCGTAGCAGAAACCGAGACTGTGCCTACCATGGTCACACATACACAAGTTTGCCGGGCGAGGCTCAGGTGCGAATCTAATCTATTTGTCTGGGCAGCCATGGGCCGAGCAACTGCAGCCGCAGTTGCCGACTTGCATCATCGGGAAGGACGTTGTAAAGAAGCGTGCAGGATCACTGCAGTGCCCACAGGATGACGATGTTGGGGTCGCATCCACCAGGTCCCGCCTTCATGCACATTACGATCCAAGTATCGATCGCATCTCAGCTTGGGCATGAGTACATTGACGACATGGCATGAGCATGACACCTATCCACGAGCTCAACAACCCCGGTCCACTGCATCGCAGTAATCACCGGCAGCCCGCATGCGGAGCTAAAACTGCACGATACGATTCCCACGCTGCTGCCATGGATGCATTTCATCGAGGGAATGCGAATCCCCAAGCTTTTTCGCTTCATGCACTACGTCAAGAGTCCTTTACCCATCAAAAAGCCTTGGTCGACACAGGCTCATCACGTTTGCAAGCAAGTAGTCAGCCGGGCTTCGCGCCAGACCGTAGTGGTTGCACCCGTCATTACAACTCCGGAATAGACGACGTTCAAGACTGCCCCAGGCAACAGTACACAAGAGGTAGAGCTGTGCCTATCAATCTTGCATATCGGCTCGCAAATCGATCCAATGGCGTCCCTCTTGCCACAATTGTTGAGCAAGGTTCCTGCTCCACGCTAAATCCCCAGGGCTCCCTCCTCACTGTCTGTCCATTTGCCTCGCTGCAGGTGGTGGAAAATATCTCACCCAGCTACTCTGCTTTACCCAAGGCCTCGCCAGGTCCCAATGGGCGTGCTCTCCAGCTCAATATAGAAAATGGCCAGCCAGAGCCAGTTCTGGATCCAACCACTCGAGAGTTCTCCAAGCCATCTTACAAGGATATCGGCAGCTTGTCTCCGCAGGATAAAATCACCACTCCATCTTTACAGACCATTTTAGATCGCGCGCGAGCTATACAACATCAAACAGGGGGGATAGACTGTGACAGAAATAGCAAAAATGTCAAGGATCTTGTCCGTGGTGTACTTCACAACGCCCGAGCTGTCTCACGAACCCGGTCCAGGTCGTCCTCAATGCATACACCTGTCACTGAAAATCATCATAACCGGCGAGAGACGAGCAATCATAACCCAAATAGTCAGTTATGTGGCCCTAATAGGTTCGAGTCGGAAAACAAGGTGTTATTTGCGCCAGCTGGTGTACCTTTTGTGCCCCTGGGCGTGACTCAACTGCCAGCTCATCAACATCAAAACAGGGATAGGTGGACTTTGAAGACAGCCTTTAAACCTTCGGCTCATCTAAACAAGGATATGCGGCATCTGCTCTCGTCACACACCCAACTCGGAGCTACACATCCGTTGTCAAAACCTTCTACTGGAAAAGAGGGCTGTTACGACAATGTCTCGAAAATCTCAACCCAAAGAGGGAGTTCCAATATAGAAGGGAATTCCTTCTGTGGCGTCTCTGTGTCAAGTAATGGCACTCATTCCTTAACAGAGGTTGATTGTGCAGGGGGCGCTAGTCAAAATTCCAGCTTTTGTAGCACTGTGTCCACATCTTATTCCGGTAGTGTAGTTGGTGTAGATGTCGATCTTCAATATGAATTTCCTCAGAAGATATGCCGCTCGCATCCATCTACACCCGTAGCGCCGGTATGGTTCACTCCGCAGGTGGTAGAGTCGGAGCAACATGCTTCACTTTCTGGGTCTCCTGAAGCCAAACAGTCGCTGGAAACGAAACGATCATATCGGTCCATTACCTCATCTGCTCTGTCAACTCTGCTTCCAATAGCAGCAGCCTCAGGAATCGTTCGCCGAAACTACGAGCCACCAAAAATATCATTCTTTTCGCCATCCGGTTGCCTGATCCAGCCAGAGAGCAGTTCCACACCCGGCACAACAAGCGCTTCCGACTTCAGCGACTCGCCCATAGCTAATGCATCCAGAAGCACAAACCCTACCCCTGCCTCCTATAGTATATTTCCAGCAACATGTCTACCTCCTCCACGACCTTCCCTGAGACCAATGACGACTCCACTCACATCTTCGGTACCGCTCCCTGCAAACTTGCGACACCACCACAACTACAGACGTCCTGAAAGTTTGCAGATCAATTCTGAAATAAGATACACGCATTCATTCAACAAGACTGGTCTGGCGGTCAAAGGATGTGACAGCATTGTACGGACCAGGACGCTCCCTGTCAACACTCAGACGCGCCAATCGCACGGAAAGACAAAAGCGCGCCATCAGTACAGAAGAGAAAGTTCGGTAAAGTTGTTCGAAGACAATGTCAGATCAAAAGCGAGGCCTCGTAAAGTCCGATTGATGACAGTCATGAACACGACGACAGCGAAAGGAAGAAATCTTGGTAAGCAAGACGAAGCAATCATACACGCTAGCATCCCTCACAAACGGGAACGTGTATCCGTCGCTACTCCTGACAGGAAGCGCATACACAACCGGCACGTAAGACGAGAAGGCAAGACAGGACTCCTCGGACCGGTAGCCGGACATGTGTTGCGCATCTGCTTCTGTCAGCCATACGACGGCGCAGGCAAGCCGACGCCTGATGTCGCCGCGAAAACCTTTTGCATAAAAAGCCACGCTAGCGAGATGCACGGAAAGTCAAATAGGGAAACACGTCCTATAACCGCAACGGAAACGCACGTCGTAGACGCCGTTCTACCTAACGCTCGGATCGTCACTGGCGTCAACCGGAATATCAACACCACCAACCGTATTCGCATGCGGATGAGCAGCCGCAGGAAATACGGCAATCTGACCATAAAATCCCATCTTTCGTGTCAGACTGTACTGTGATAGCGCTATGAGGCCATATGCGTATGAGTGTGCGCGCGTGTGTGTGAGTGCGGGGTTAATTATGCGTCTCGGACACGAACGCCGCTGTCCATCCAACAACCATAGAATTTCTCTGTAGGCGTAATACTTCCCTCCCTTCCTTATCTCATCCCTCAGTTTAGGGGAGAACCAGGATCGGCACGTTCCATAGTCACCTCTAGTCTTTTTTTTCCTTAAATGACTGCAGGTTTCTGTTACTGAAACATTCCACATTACATACATACATATTAAGAAAGAATGAAAAATAAGCCAATCCCAGTTCTCTTACGCACACACACACTCTCTTTCTCTTTTTTTTTGGCTGGCTGGCTTACCACATACACACCCACCCACCCACTCGTGCATAAAAGAGCGTTTTCTGACATTTCCGCAAACGGGCATTCCGGGAGGGCTTACCCTTTTTCTGCTTTTTCTTCACGCTCAAATAGGCAGACTTGGCGCCAGGATCGTCCACCTTTGCCTGCGCGGCTGTCGTCAATGGGGGGAAAAGCAAAGATTCTTATATCCGTTCCGTATCTTGGTGTGTGTATACGGTATAGTACATACATATGTAGATAGTTGTGGAGGGATGTGTGGGTGGATGTGGCTGCGTTGCCCATTTCTCGCATGCATACGTGTGTGATGCAGGAAACCCTGTATTCAGAGCTCTAGTACGGGGTACGTGAGGGTGTGCTTGTTTGTGCCTGTATGTGTGCTGGACTGGACTGAACTGGACTGGACTGGACTAGATTGGACTGGACTGCGCAAAGCACACTAAAACAGCATAGCAATGTTGATAGAGGATTGATAAACCAATGGTTTCCGGGAAGATTATTGTATGAATTCACTCTATTACCCTCTTTTTTTTCTTTTTGTTCTTCCACTCCACTTTCCTTTGTGGTTTTCCCTGTTCACCCTTTTTCTCAATGCGGGAACTAACATGCTTGCGGCAATCATGCCTCGGCTTGTGTGACGTGTGACTGTCTGGGAAGGAATATACGGGAGGGGAAAAATGGAGGTCTCAGGGTTTTGCTTTTTAGACTCTTTCTAAGGGTGATGTGCATCATGGGCCGTAAGGGTGTGGGTGTCGCATTTGGTTGCGGCACTTGTTGTGAAGGATATGATGCTTGTTTGTTATGATCCATGTATCGCCGACGTGGGAAGATGATGATAGGTATGGTGAGGGGCTGGTGTGTGTGTGTGTGTGTGTGTGGAAAGTCGGCAGAAAAACAGTTGGCTTTCGGATTGGTAATGCAGGGCTTGTGGTTTTTTCTTTGCTTTACTTTGCCCTTATCAGATTGACGCGGGTGATCTTCTCCTAGGATGCGTATGGGTTGCTTTCATGTGGGGAAAAGAGACTTGGATGCATCATCGAAGACACTACTTAGGCAACAGCAAAAAGTATAGCCTGCATGTCTGAATGTAGAACGGTGATTCTGGAAACGCTTGCGAAACGTCTAGATTTGATTTGGAAACATGTCGGCATTCCAGAGTGATTCCGACGGTATTCTCACTACGTGTGAATACGTATGCTAGTTCAATATACTTTGACGAATCGCCACAAGACACCTTTTGGCATACCGTCCAAAGAACGCATTGAAACCACCACAACTACATGATACACTACACTCCCCAAAACAACAAGTCATTCCCAAAAGAAAAAGAAAAGTGACAGCCCGGTTTGATCACACAGCAAGCATAACCACCTCAACGGTTTTCCGCATCGGCGATTGCAACTTTTGTTTTGAACTTGAGCAAGACGTGCATAACAGTGGCGAGCCGACCAGCCGGCCGTATAGTTCCGAAACGGCAAAAAAAACAAAAGCTAGGCTTGTAAAGCCACTTGTTACGAAACAGCAAATAAAGGCGTTCCGTTCACACAGTAGGCGGGCTAACCCCGGCAGTCTGTGCATGGGACGGTATGCACATCATAAAATCGGGGTGCCGAGTGTGACGGGCTGGAAACTTGTTTCTTGTTTTCCTTGACAGGGAGATGAGGGTGAAGGGGGGAAGCATTACGCGTGTTACAGGGCGTATCTTTTTTCTTTTTACGCTCCCCCACAGTTTGCGGGCAAAGCAATGGATTGCAAGTAAGCGTATTGTGGTGCACATACCACCATGTAGTCTATGCGGGGGGATGATGAGGTCGGGTAAAGAGAGAGACTGCGGCTGGAATGAGGAAAAGTGTTGCCATAAAGTGGTGCGATAAAGTGGTGTCATTCTCGACAAAGGGTCCAATTGCTCGTCTAGAAAATTAATGACTAGCTGAAATGTGTATCTCACTGCACAGTGGCGAACCAAAGAAGGGTGTACTAGACCTGGAGACAAATAACGAAAAGATTATAGCGTGAGGATGTGTGTGGGTTGGTGGGAGAAAAAAGGGTTCTTGATTGTATACAATTGTTTTTTGCCGACCCGAGTCCTGTGCATCCGCCAGCAACGGGATCACCGAGCAGGAGATGCTAAGATGTGCAGCTCTGTGCACTTGCACGGCTACACTTGCCGGAATTTGTACACCTAGTGTAAACGACTCGCAAAAGTCGCCACCGGGTGTCATGCTAACCCCTGCCTGCTCATCATGTCCAATGGCGATGGTTTCTTGTCGATCAATCCCCACCACCTCACTCACGCATTATCGACCCGAGGGCCTGGTAACGCACCTGCAGAACAGAATCCCATTCCGGATAAAATGATATGGGAATCCTTCACAAGGTCGTCAATTTCCTATTTTGAACGTATGCGCATGTTATGATGAGCACATGGAGAAGAAAAAGCAAATACCGTAGATGATGCTGACTTGTGGGCTTTGCTGCGCCCTGCATGCTAGGGTAGGCGAAGAGGTTGTCGATCAGTCTCCTTGGTACCGCAAAGGGAAGTGATATTTGAAATATGGGCGAATCAGTGGAGCATGCCGCGGAGGGACGATCAGCTAAGGTGCCATGTGTGGCTTAGTACGGATTGCTTGACTTGTCGGCCCAGAGGTCTTTCCAAAACTGCTTGAAGCCATACTGCTTCTCTCGACGCTCATCTCGCACGCGGACGGGGCCGCCAATGATGTTATCGAGGACACTCCTCTGACTAGAAGTGTACCCAGTGTCTGTCTTCTTCGGCGGTCTCCGCGTCCGTTCGATGATGGCTGCAGGAAGCTGAGGCGCAACGTCGGCAAAGCACGAGTTCAGCTCGCGTTGGAGGTTGAAGTAGGGTCTTTTGGCTAACTCGGGTGCCTGCAGGTTGTAACTACGCGCTTTATCGTTGAGGTCCTTGATTACTACAGCTAGATAGCTGCCTTCAATACGCTCCCAGTCTGGATCGCGGAAAGGATGCGACGCTGGAGGCACTGTTGCTTCTAGAGTTTGAAGCGACAGTTCCATCGTTTCCTTCGAGACATCTTCCACAGAAACCACAGAGGGATTCTGGGCTACAGCTTCCGGAGAAGCGTAAAGGGTGATCTTCTCAGCTACTACCTTTTCCACAATGATTGATTTAGAATTGGGATCTTCAGCTGGTGGAGATACTTTAAGTTCTCCAGATAACGAAATTTGAGACATATGACCATTGTCATTGGTGGTAAAAGTTTCCTGCTTCTTCCTCAATGGATTCAAAATAAGCTCAGCTTTGGCATATGCCTCAGCTCTCCTCACTTGCTCCACCAGCGAGCCACCTTTGCTGGCTATCATACGCGCCGCATGTCGCTTCCAGTCTGCGCGCAAACGAGTTCTGAATTTCCTTGTTGCTGAGGTAAGTTCCTGTTGTTTCTCAATCCATGGCGGCACTATTTCCTGTCTTTGGATAATCTTATTCATGAAGTACTCGGTCGTATCGATGAAGGGACTGGATGCATTGTAGTCCCGTTCGACATTGGCATTTTTGCCTCGAGGAATGTTCTTGAACTGTCCACGGGCAAGTGCATCCTCGATTCTCTTATTCGCAAGCGAAGCAAGACCTTGTATCGTTCCAGGGACAATGGCACGTGCACCGGGTTCAAATCGATCCTTGAGTTCTTGGAGCCGCTTCTCACGATCTGCAGCGTCGATGTCTCCGTTTTCTACTAATGTCGTATACACCAAACTCCTGTCGCGAGCATTCGCCAGCCGTAACCCACTGCTTCCCTTGCCACGCTTGTGGCCAGTATCGATCGAGCGTGGTGGTTGTATGCCAGGTACCTTTGGTGGACGGCCCAGTCGCATGGGTTTGTGAGCATCGTTCAGCATGCGCAAGCTGGCATCGTGGATGGATTCAGTGCCACTCCATGCGTAGGCAGTAGCAAGGTCGCGCGTGTGGCGAGAGGCAGAAGCAGGCAGCTCTGCCTCGGATGACTTAAGTTTGGCTGCGGCAATGCGCTGCTCTAACTGCGCCTTGAGATCCGCACTGAATCCAGCCTCTTCAACAGCTTTGATTGCCCCATGTCCACCAGACACCAAGGCTTCTTCGCTCATATTTCGTAATCGCCGGGTCAGAGCCCCCTCTTCCTTCTCTTCTCCATTCTTCCCAATTGAAATCCTCTCTTCTGGATCCTCAAGGCCATTGCCACCATTGTTGGGCTCCTTGTCCTGGGTTGCCGCCTGCCCATACCACCTCACATTGCCGCCTGCGACAGCCCGAACTGGGGCGAAGACATATGATCTTCGTTTTGTGGGTAGGAAGCCTGCATAGATATATCGTCTGGGCAGCTTGGATACGGGCATACAAAGAGCTTCAGTAATGAACCGTATCATGGCAAAGGAATGGATCGGAATGCATAGTAACTCTAAATAATGCATCTCTCACGTCATGAAGATAAGTTCAAAGATTAGCGCGTCGTCGTTATCGATAGCGGACTTCTGCCGAGGCTCTCCCGCGGGCGATTGAGCCTCGCACTTACGTCTAACGTGTTTCACCACGAGCGGGCCACCCCACCGAGCGGGCCACCTCCCCGCATTATCCTACCTTCACAACAATAACGCGTGATGTCTCAACAACCACGACTCCAGAAAAGCTATACTGAAGCTGATGTACAAATTGTAGTCTCTGAGCTTACTAGAAACCAAATTCAAAGTATTCGACGTGCTGCTTACCTCTATAGTATCCCACGTACAACAACCCAGCGACAACGCGACGGGAAGCACTATCGACGCGATTGTGAGGCGAACTGCAAGCGCCTAACAAAATTAAAAGAGGAGGCTATTACTAGGCGTGTAATAGCTGAGTCTGAGCGAGGACTACCCTGTGGGAGAGACGACGTGCGAGATATGGCCAATAGACTGCTCCGAGAGCGCGGCGGAGAGGAGGTTGGCAAGAACTGGGTTGACAGGTTTGTCCAGCACAATCCTGAGCTGCGTACGCATCGCAGCCGTCCATACGATCGCTAGTGAGCTCTCTGCGAAGACCCAGCGCTTATTAAGGGCTGGTTCGAGCTGGTTCACAATACGAAGGCGAAGTACGGTATCGTAGATGAAGATATCTATAACTTTGATGAGACTGGCTTCATTGTGGGCAAGATTTTATCACAGTCAGTTATCACGGGCTCAGACAAACCAGGAAGAACAAAGCAGATCCAGCCAGGCAATCGTGAGTGGGTTACGTTGATCCAGGGCGTTGGCGCAACAGGCAAGCGTATCCCAGCGTTTCTCATCTTCGCAGGCAGGGTTCTGATCTCCACCTGGTTCACGGAGGATCTGCCACGCGACTGGGTAATCCAAGTTAGTCCTACCGGCTGGACGAACAACGATCTAGCGCTTAACTGGCTTCGTCACTTCGATTCCCATGCGCGCCCTGTGGGGACGCATAGGCTGCTCATTATTGACGGCCACGAGAGCCACTGCTTGGTAGCTTTCCGAGATCTCTGCGAAGAGATGAAGATGATACTCTTCTGTATGTCTCCCCACTCGTCGCACCTCTTACAGCCTCTTGATGTGGGCTGCTTCTCGCCGTTGAAGCGCGCGTACGGTGATGCTATCTCAGTCTTGGCACGCAATCGCATCCACCATATCAGCAAAGAAACCTTCCTACCAGCGTTCAAAAAGGCCCATTACAAGGCTATTACACCAGAAAATATCCGTAGAGGGTTTCGAGGTGCTGGGCTTACACCACACGATTATCGCGTTGTTTTATCACAGCTTGACGTCGTGCTGCGTACGCCGACTCCACCAGCGCAAGAGACCACTACCTGGGGAGCCGAAAACGCCGGGCAACACGCGCGAAATGGAGGCGCAGGCTACGCTTATTCGAAACCGTATGCAAATCCAGTAAGGGTCTCCTACAACTTCTCTTAAGGAGCAGATGCAGCAGTTAAGTAAGGGAGCCCAGCAGATCACTCATAATATGGTGTTGATGCAGGAAACTTGATCGCCTTGAAGCTACGATTAGTGAAGCAACGAAGCGAAAAACTCGTAAGAGGCGCTACGTACAGCCAGAGGGGTCGCAGACAGTTGGCCAGATAGCTGATCAGATCGCTGAGGTAGAGGGTAGTAGCTCTAATGAGGATGCAACGTCTGCGAAGAGGGTGCGCAGTGAACGGCGCTGCGGGCGTTGTAGCCAAATTGGACACAACTCCCGTACGTGCCAAGTAGATTTAGAGGATATAGAGGATAGCGACGCGTCTGAAGAGTAATATCTTATTCTACTTAGTAAGAAAAATTGTGGTGGTGTTGCGTAATACTATTGCAAAGGTAGAATATCGTGGGGAAATGGCCCGCTCGGTGGGGTGGCCCGCTCGATGGTGAAACACGTTAATGCATTAGCTTACATTTAAGCTATGTGTCGTCCGCTCCTTACTTGCTGCTAATGTCAACTTGTCAGTTTTGTCGAGAAATGACGTGGGTCCACGCTGCGTCAAACCATAACAGGAGTACGAGACCTCACTTCTATTAACCCTCAATTTCTAGCTATGCAACTATTCAAGGCAATCATCATGATCGGTAGAGGCCTACAGATACGCTAAGCTTCGCGGTAGGAAGATGATCTGTTGATTGGATCTTGATGAAACCAGGTCTCAGATCCGGGCAGTAAGTCCAGGGATGACTTTAGGGGTTTTCGAAGTCTGCCTTATAAACTACTCGAAAACGGCTCTTTATTTGCCTCGCATGCATCTACAGGGTACTATCTCAAATGGATTTACCACGTTGCGCTTGAGACCTTTGAGCAGTCACTGTTGATTGGACGGCCAGTATTAAAGTCCCGATACGAGAAATGCGAGCAGCTCAGCCTCCACAACAAAGCTTGGCGCAATTAACTATGAGATGTACAAGTAACACGAATATTAAAGCATGTAATCGGTTTTCTGTTCTTCTGAGCTAACACATAAAAATGCCCAATGAGATATCCAGTGCGTCGGCAGAAATTACATACAGACATGGAAGAGCAGAAGCATACCATTGTGATTTCTGAGAGCGAGCAGGAAGATCCAAAGGTAGATAAACACCAGCAAACCCGTTTCTATCATTTGGTTTTCTGACATACCATAGACCACTATGACAAACGTCACGCCTGTATCCCCACTTGACGACATCAAAATCAATCATGTTCCTACAAACGCGATTTTGCAGTCTGAGAATGCCGCCAACCTACGATCAACTTTCCACGTATACGCTAAGCATGAATGTCACAAATGTATTTCGCCAGTGATAGATCCAGGAAAAGAGAGATGGTGTGGCCCAAATCGAAAAGAACAAAAAGCGAAGCGTTTGCAGAAACAAGAGCACAAAAAATCCGGACTGCCCCTTGTTGAGCCGGATGATACTGCCTTCTTTATGCATCAACCATACCTGTCGTTCCATGCGCCACCTCGGGTCCTGTACATGGGCAGTAGCAAATACACAGCGAAGCCTGCTGTTCTTATACACGACGGTTGTTTCTGGAGAAAGTACAAGCTACAATTAGGACCGTCAATTAGCCAACCAGGTGTAATTGACCTGCGCGGCGTAGTCTCATGGCGCCACAATGGAGGCGACAAGAAGGCACTCAAGGCTGATGATCATAAGCTTAAGGGCTACAAAGTCAGAGGATGGAGGCTTTGGGGAGAAACGGGAAAGAAATATGTGCATGCTATCAAAGCGAACCGAGAGGCAGGTAAAGGCCATGATCCCGATGTGTTGGAAGTCAAGGGCCCTGAATCTGAGAAACCCGCGGTAGCCGAAGAGGTCGTTCACTTGCGATGGATGAGTCCATTGTCTCGCCATACTCGATGCTATCATTTCCACTACATGGACATTGATTTTTACTGGAAAGGAACGGCTTCGGTCAGCGAATCGCGAGCTTGTGGTCTGTTCTTGCGCTTCAATCACTTGAAGCTCGTTGCCAGACTCCCAATCGTTGACGACAAGAAGCATGAACAGGATGAGCTGTGTTTGGGGAAATATACGTGCTCTATTGCAGCCAAGAAGAATGGCACTCTGGAGTTTTTCGAGGACGCAATTTTGCGTTTGGTCGATGCATATGCCCCCTCAATGCTCGGCTTGAGCTCTGGCGAGGGGCAATTGGAGGAGAACATGAGAAACGAGAGAGTATTGAGGTTGAGGAAAAGTATGATATACCAAGTATTCATGGCCACAGCGATGTGCATGATCCGGAGTGAAAAGGAGAAGAGGCACACGCTGTTAGAGCTGTTGACGGCTATAGCAGAAGGTGGAAGCTCGGGGGCGTGATGGGGTAATAGAAATGACATGACCACATCACTATGTGTATAGTGATTCTCTTGACGTGATATTACCAGTACTTTCCGTGAGGACATGGTTGGTCTCGAAAGTAATTGCTTCGGCGCGATGACGTTGTTCCCGCTGCATGCTAATTGTCTGTGCTTCCCCAAACATGTGTAGTAGCAACCATCCCACCACTGTCAAGGCCGCATCACCATGTCACAATTTACTGTATCACGCGCAGCCCTACGGTACAGCTTACATGGCGCCCCTCGCACATCACTGAGGCTCATTGAGGCGCCAGGCCGCATTCTGTAAGCTCCAATGTTGCTTGGCGCAAACATGAAAGTTCCGCTCCGCTCACACCACCCAGGCCTGCTCTCCGCTTCACAACACTACAATGCTCTTCGCACGCCGTCCGCGAGTTTTCCTCGTACCAGCAGCTGCAAAAAAAGGCCGGTAAAGCGAATAAGTCACACGCCCGAACCGACTCGAACCCACCGGTGAACAGAGGTGCTCCTCCAACCCCCACCGATGAAGCCTACGACGTCTCTGGGCTGGAGTCGCAGATACTCAAGGCAATTGAGAAGCTCACGCATGAGCTGAGTCAGCTACGCAGCGGAGGAAAGCTCAACCCGGATATTGTAGAGAGCTTGAAGGTGCAGTTGGGCACGGCTGGACATGGCAAAGAGATTGTGAGGTTGGGAGATATTGCCCAAGTCGTTCCAAGAGGAAGAGTACTGAATGTCATCTGCGGAGATGAAGGGGTATGTTCCGACAGCATCCATAGTATACGACTGCAGCATGTCCAGGCTAACATTCAACAGCACATCAAGCCCATAACCACCGCCATTGCCGCTTCACCGCACTCTCTTACACCCCTCTCCCCCGAACCCTCCAATCCTCTGACCATTCAGGTCCCTCTGCCGCCACCAACTGGAGAATCACGTCGTGCAGCGGTCGAGTTGGCTGTCAAGGCTGCCGAGCGTGCCGACAAGCTCATACAACAGGCCCGACAGGAACACAACAAGAAGCTCCGAAAGTACGATGTCAACCGCGAAGTGCTCCCGGATGATCTACAAAAAGCCAAGAAGTTAATGGAAGAGGTGGTTAAGAAGGGCCATATTGAGGTTAAGCGCATCAGTGACGGTGCCAAAAGGGTCCTTGAAAGCCAATAGCGGCACACAGGCTGTACATATTGTATACGTATCCGATGCTCCGAATTTTGACATGATGTATTGAAATGTCTAGAGGCTGCCCTTTGCGTTACCCGGTTCAATCTTTGACCAAACGGCTTGATTGTTTATCATGCGCCATGGCTTACCTCATAGGCAGACACGGCATGGGTCCTTCACCTCGTTTATCCGTGCCAAGGCGTAGCTTATGACTAAGCTACGTCAGCTGCGCTGACACTCGCCGCAGGCGAGTGCCGACGCTCTCAACGCTATTACCGTCCCAACGCTATTTTTTTGCAACTTTATCACTCAAATCTATTCTTGTATCCACCACAATGGCCCAATTACAAATCTCAATTAATGATCGTATTAAAGAGATCTTAGAGTTTATCAAAGATACCCCAAAGCCCAATTTTAAGCAGCTTGCGCGTGAACACGGTGTTCCATACCATCGATTACTCGCCCGATCAAAAGGCCGCTAAACACGCTCTGAGCGTCCCTCTACCACATACAAGCTTGCTAAGGCGCAAGACCAAGCGCTGTACGATTATATCGCACGCCTTGATGAACTTGGCGTTTGTGTACGACTGCCTATGATTGTATCGTGTGCCAATTATCTTCTTCAACAAGCTCACGGTGGTCCTGGTCCTCCACCAACTGCAAGCTCGCGATGGGCAAAACAATGGCTCAAACGGCAGCCTGAGCTTCACGTACGACGACAGCGATCTCTCAATCTTAATTGCGCACTTGCGCATGATTCAGACTCTATTATTAAGTGGTTTAATACCTTTACGAGCCTAATTCAGACGCATGGTATCCCACCATCAGACATCTGGAACTTTGACGAGACTGGCTTTCGCATTGGGATTGGAAAAGACCAGTGGGTTGTTACTTTTGAGCCTCGCCGCCGTGTCTATTTACCAACGCCTGATGATCGTACATCATTAACTGTAACCGAGTGCGTCAATGCCGCGGGCTACGCTATCCCACCAATGATTATTATTGAAGGCGACGCACTCCTTGAGCGCTACTTTACCGATTTACCTGACAATTACCTTGTTGCACACAGCGACAGTGGCTACACAAATGATCAATTAAGTCTTGAGTGGGTAAAGCACTTCGTACGACAGAGCCAGAAGCACACTCAAGGGGTATATCGGCTGCTTTTATTCGACGGATTTGATTCACACTGCACCCAAGAGTTTCTAGAAGTTCTTGAGGATCACAACGTTATTGCCTATCGCCTGCCTCCACATACATCTCACTTTCTCCAACCGCTTGATGTGGGCTGTTTCCAGCCGTACAAGCACTGGCACGCGCAGGCTGTTGATCATGCAACCCGAACAGGCTGTACAGCTTTTAACAAGGTTGAGTTCTTGGCTGCTATCGAGTCAATCCGCGCCTACACATTCAAGTCTCGTACAATACAAAAAGGCTGGCGGGACTCAGGATTGTATCCATTGAATATCAAGTGCGTTAAGAATAATATACAGAGGGATTTCGCTGATTGGGATGCTGATTGCCAAGAAACTGATACTAGTAGTAGTAATAGTAGCAGCAACGCTACTATAGATGGAACACCACCACCACTGGAGCTAAACACACCTCTAACAATCCGGACGCTTAAGCGCAATATTGAATATTGCCTAGAGAATGAGGAGCTTAGTAAGAACGTTAAGCGTACGCTGTTTGGAGCGTATAATATATCTGTTGCTGGAGACCAAGCAATCGGTGAACTGCGCACCATGACTTCAATTGCACAATCGCGGCGATCACGCCAACAGAGGACCCGCACGATTCTTAAATCTTCAATGGGAGTTATTTACTCCCATTCGGCACGAAAGATGGTTCAAAATAAGCTTGCAGCTGAGTTGAGCCAGCTTGAGTTTGAATATTCGAAGATGAAGGGCATACCAATTATGAAAAAGAAGCGGCATTTCCGAGCTTACCAACCAGTACACGAACAGTTACAGCGTGTGTGGGCGTCAATGCGTGCGGCTGGATTACTATCTTATGAAAATCAGTATGAGAACTGGCGTGGTTGAGTAATTATTCAATAATATATCTGGGGTGTACAAAAAAATAGCGTTGGGACGGTAATAGCGTTGAGAGCGTCGGCACTCGCCTGCGGCGAGTGTCAGCGCAGCTGACGTAGCTCAGTCATAAGCTACGCCTTGGCACGGATACCTATATTGTTACGTCAAGAATACGCTTACACCGATGACGTTTAGCCCAAGATAGTGACTGCCCGCGAAGTGTTCTTGTAAAATCAACTGGCCGTGGAAGGCAGGTTAACAAGTGAGGCTTGAAAGAAAATTCGCCAACATACATATTAATGAGTCAAAAAAGGGCTTTCGGCTGTCGTGTCAAACTATTTCCGGCCATCTCTACGTACCATGCCTCAGCCATGACTGACATCACATCCGATCGACAACGCATCGCATACGCCGCACCTCATTTGCTGACATGCGCATGCGGCGGGTAAGCTGGACGGAAACGGCGTTTCCGCAATAATTTGGTTGGACCTTACAAGAAGGCTTGCCCATTGCAATGGCAAAAGTATTGCATGCGTCCACTCAGATGCACCCTGCAGTCAGCACTCTCGACAGCCTCGCTCTGTCCGTTGCTAGACCGCTCTTCGACCGCCACACTACAGCCTGACCTATTGTTGAGTGTGGCATCTACTCCAGCATGTCCCCACATTGTAGCATATTCACCGTATGCAAAGAAAATAATCCCCGGGTTACTTTACCCGTCCGCTGTTAATACACTCTTTTGTGCGCTCCTCACCCGAGACCGTCGGCATTGCAACGCTGGAAAGAAATCGCGTAGCAACCGCACCACCGTACATGGTTCTAGTGCTGGGCACAGCTCACATTAATATTTAGCAGTGACTTCAATCATGGCGCCGCTCAGCAACATCAATGGCAAATTTCTAGCTATGAGCAAGCGGTGGCCCGAGCCAGCTACAACCCGCACTTCACCACCCACGCGAGCCAGCATGACTCTTGAAGGAGGATTCCTAGAAGCATGGGCACAGGGATACAACGTGGGCAGCTTCATGATTCTCATATTAATTGTCCTCTGCAACTACCGGTCTGGAATCTTGCTTCATAAACTTATACTACTCGAGGTGAGACCAACCCCTGCCTATAGTCCAAATCACATTCTGATATTCAAAGCTCCTCCTCGCAATCTGGCACGGAACCTTTATCTTCTTTAAGGACCCGCAATATGGGTGGTATCTCTCATCCACCGCCCTCCTCCTCTTCATCTCCTACTTCCTACACAACGTCGTCGCCTGGCTAAAAATCCGGCCCTTCCTCCCCCTCTGGGGCTCTCGCTTCTTCATCATCTCTCTCCTCTGCGTGCAACCCTTCTGGATTGTCGAAGCCTGGTCCAACTTCGCCTACTTTAACCAACTCGCTACAGGATCCAGAGTCAATCTCCGCACGCGGCCCTGGGAAGCCCTAGTCCGTGACCCCTGGTGGATCTTCACAACCTGGAAACTCATCAACGCCATTAAAAAGACATATACATTTAGCTTGTGGACATTGATCAGAATCAACCGCCGCTTCAGCGTAATGCTAGCCTGCATGATCCTTTCCATCATCTTCGTCTTCACCGACGCTGCCATCAGTGCAGCAAAACTATCAGCCAGCAGCGGCATAAATCCCTACTGGCGCTTCGCCCTCGTTTTTAAATGTGCCTCGGATACTATTTTCCTGGATGACTTCAAATCCATGCTCGACGACATCATCGCGCAAAAATTCAATTCCACAGCGGATACCACTGCGCCGCGCGGCTCCATGTCACGAAATGGCGGTGCCGCGAACAAACGCTCGCGATCCATATCGCGGGAGGAGGCTATGGAATCGAACGTGCTGGAAAGATTGCGTACGCCGTCGGTTAGTACGCGGAATAGCCAGTCTAGATCTTCGAGACCGCAATTTGGATCGTTTTTTTCGTCGACATCGAACCAAATGGCGAGAGAGACGCCGTTGATTCATTTATATCCGCCAGAAGCGAGTGAGGCTTCTTGTTCGAGACATCGCAGCTATGATAGCCAGAGTCATGTAGTATTAACGAGGCCGATTCATGCGTTATATCGGAATCATGAACTTAGGGCTACAGAGAGTGATGGGAGTTTGCTTATTGGAAGATTGGTTTGAGGGTGGAAAGAATAGAAAGGAAGTGGTAGGGGTGGGGGCTGGGGTTGAGGGGGAGGATTGTACAAGATATGCCTGCTGGCAGGCCATCGTAATGGAATCTTGGGATATGGAAGTTTGGAAAGGTGAATTATAGGGCTATGTATGTGTATAATTGGGAAGGAGAACTAGGGAAAGGGGGATTATACGGCGCGTGCTATGCATTATACCCCACGGCGCTTGCTGGATTTATTTTATGGATATAGGGACTGGGTACGGAGTATCTCGTAAGCTTCGTTAGTCGTTAGTTGCTCATGTTTAGTTCATTGGACGTTTTTATGCAATTAATTGATCAGTAGTCTTGAGCTCAACTGCAAGAGTGGTAGGATGTAGATGTGTAGAAGAATATTGATGCGAGAAAGTGATTCGAGATTAGAGAAGACTATTGTAGCAGAGCCGAAGCTCTTTTAGTTAGAAGTGTAGGTGTGGATCCCGTAAAGAAATTGGTAGAGGTAGTCATTCGTTGGTAACTTTGGACAGCAATCGCTGGAATTGAATTGGATAAAGAAAGAGCAGTCCAACTAGTCAAAACCCACCCAATCGCGAATGCCATTTCAAGGACTCAAGCAATAGATCTTCGACGTTCCAGAAAGTCAGGCCAACTCAGACAGCTACTCAAGATTACAAACTCAATTCCAAGTACACACAATAGAGATATAGAAAAAATCATTCCATATAGGTTTAGGCCATGGAATAGTCTTAACTACAAAGTCACAATCTCTAAGAAGACTAAGGAAGACGAAGTGACTGCGCACACAACGTACATCCAATCAAGGACAGGAGACAACGTCATAGCAGTCTACAGCTCAACCCAAGAAGAGATGCACTCAGAAAAGACAAACATTGGCGAATCCCAACTAGTCTACAACGGAGAACTAGAGGGGGTTATAAGAGAATTCGAATACGCCACTAAGAACACAAGAAGGGACCAAGAAATCCACGTCTATGCAGACAACCAGGCAGCAATCTACAGGCTCAGCAGCTTTCCAGACAGCCCCGGACAACAGTGGTTACTTCTGTGCCTGAAAGCAGCCAAAACAGCTCAATCCAAAAAAGCGAGCATCCATCTCCAACGGGCACCGGGCCATACAGCAATCGAGGGAAACGAGAGAGCAGACGCCTTAGCCAAGGAAGCAGCCAAAGAGGAGCCAAACTCGACAGCAACAAGCCTCGCCTTTCTAGGCACAGAAATAAGAAAGCTACAGCTAACAGACAAACAGCAAGAGTGGCAGAAGTATAGGGAAAAAGCTATGCAGGCCAATAAGCACACTTACTCTGCCAAATTTGGCTTCACTACCTCTAAAATCATTCAAATTCCAAGAGGTACACCAAGGGACATCTCAAGCGCCTTCTTCTCGCTCAAGCTAGGCCATGGCTACTTCAACGCCTACCTAGAGAGAATAAAGAAGAAAGACTCAAATCTCTGCAGCTGTAGGAGAGTGCGAACACCAGAGCACATCCTCCTATACTGCTGGCACTACGATAGCGAAAGACAAGTGCTGGAAGCAACTCTTCGCCAGAGCAATCCGACAATCCAACTAATCCCTCACACTAGTAAGGGCAGAGAGATTACACTAGCCTTTATATCCAAAACTCGAGTGGGCATAAGGGGCTGGCACCTAGGCCAAGACCAAGAAGACTAGACCAAATTGCGACGACAGAGAGACACTGTCTAGAACTACCAACAGCTTTCTTTCTTTATTTCATTTTCTCTCTTACTCTAATCTTGTTTCATCAACCCTAAAGAGCCTGCTGGAAGGCAGCCTCGCTGCCCCACATCTCTTCCTGTTTGTCAAACTGCTCTTCAGCACACGGGATCTGCTAGAGGCATAGCCTAAAGCGGATAGCAACCAAGGCACAATAAGCGTACTATACAACGAAACCCCAATACCACAACCAAGCACCTAGAACGGCCCCTGGCCAAAGCCTTACATAGTCCCTGACTGCATATAGACTCTAATGGAATAACGTGGTTCACAAGCGAGTCGGCCACTTTGGACGGGCGCATCCCCATCAACACTATAACGCGTGTCTCAACAACCCACCTCTCAAACTTCATATACTGAATCAGATCTTCAGCTTGATCTTTTTGATATCTAAAAAAACGTGTTCAAAGCCAAAGACGTGCTGCTACTATTTATAATGTGCCTCGAACTACTCTCCAAGACCGACGTTCTGGGAAGCGCCTCCGACGCGACTGTGAAGCCAACTCAAAGCGTCTTAATAAGCTAGAAAAGGAGGCTATAGTTAAGCGTATTCTTGAAGAGTCTACGCGAGGATTTGCGTCTACGAAGACTGAAGTTCGAGCAATGGCTGATAAACTCCTGCATGAGCGCGCCAGCGACCTCACTGGCAAGAACTGGGTTGATAACTTTGTCAAGCGAACTCCTGAGCTCAGTACGCGCTGGAGCCGTCCTTACGATCACCAGCGAGCTGCCTGCGAAGACCCAGCGGCTATCCAGCGCTGGTTCGACTTAGTCCAGGCGACAAAGCAGAAGTAGGGTATTGTAGACGACGATATCTACAACTTTGACGAAACTGGCTTTATGATGGGCAAGATTTTATCATAGTTAGTTATCACAGGCTCAGAAGGATATGGAAAAAAGAAGCGGATACAGCCAGGCAACCATGAGTGGGTTACTGTGATCCAAAGCGTGGGCGCTTTGGGTCGCCGGCTACTCTTCAAGAGGCTCTAGACGAATCAAACAAGCGTAAGAGCCGCAAGCGTCGATACGTGCGGACAGAAGAGACTTTTACTGTTGGTGAGGTACAAGAAGTATTAGCTGAACAGGCGGGTAGCAGTCGTGACGATGGTGAGAGTGCGTCGAAGAGGGTGCGAGGAGAGAGGCGGTGCGGGCGTTGCAAGCAGACTGGACACAACGCTCGTACCTGCGTAGTTGAGATAGATAGTGCAAGTTATAGCGGCAATTCTGATAATTAACTTGGTATATTACAATAGTTTATTGACTGTGATAAAGATACGTGATAACGTCTTTATGGCGACGCGCTGGTACAAAGTGGCCGACTCGCTTGTGAACCACGTTATATACTACAGACTATAACATATTTTAGTGGTGATGAGGTGTTGTATATAGGAGGCTTGATAGCTTGTTAGGGTGGCGCCCTCGCTATATAGTCACGTTCGATATGTTGCTCATAAATCTTGTTCTGAACCACACAACAGGTCTGCAAATTTTTGGTTCAATATCTCGGCATGTTCAAGAATGATTTTGACTATATCTACACCAATTGAGACGTCGCGAAGGAAGTACTTGGACATGTATCAGCGCAGTTCCAGGACAATCTCAAAGGGCAATCGACCAATCATGTAACCTGATTAAGCGTTCAGTATTGGCAGTGACGTTATTGGTCCTCCACCCCCTTCCCTCAATGCTTGGGCGAAGCAACACAGGTAACAATCATGTCAACCTTATCAAAACTGTTTTTCATGCATGTTCAATTCGTCTTTGCTTCTGTTACAACAGCCCTACCCGCAATCATGTCAAACCTGAACACATGGTCATAAGCACCATGCGCAAACTATCACAATGCACGTGCAATGTGATATTGACTGCACTAACTCCGATTGTCCCAGTACCAAGGTTTTCTCATTGATGCCCTCATGCTGGGTTGACTTTCGGTTCTCACGAACTTCGACATTGCAGTTGATTAGCCGATCGTCACATGATGATAACAGCCATTGAAATGAGCCCATTTGTAAGTCGACATGTTATCGCTCCGATCAAATGTGTGACATGCCTAATGGGAGTACCAAAGTGTGTCAATTGCCATTCGAAATTCTGTTGCCTCAGTCTTACCCCTCTCCTTTGGACAAATATCACATACATATGCGCACAACAATACCTATCAATAATGATAATCTCGCTTGGCATATTTCCGTATAATAAACAAAAATATGTTTCTTAAAATTCATCCAAGAGAACGGTCTTGTAATTTGAACTCAGCCACCACTATACTCCCTGCATGTCTCAGGATAGCTGTTGGTGGGCATCGACAGATTCCGTTCCTAGTGTCCAATGCCCTTCAAACTCCCACATGAGCTTGACTTGTACCTTTGTTGAAACCATATTGCCTACATCTATATGGGCATCATTACGCACGGTTGACAATGTCATGTGTTCAATAAATTGGCCATGTCAGAACCCATCCACCAGACTAGATTGGGCATAACTCCCGTGTGGACTCCACTGTCCTTCTACATAATAAACTAGAAAATCGCCTTGCGTTGCGCCTAATTAATTATGCTGCCTAATTGTACTATTTTAAGCGCTTGTGCTTGACGCGGTATTCACTGCCAGCCAGTATTTATCATTTCACCTTGCCCAGTCTTGATTGGCCCACTTGATACGACAGTCCTGCAGGCGTATTGCGCCACGGCGCTACCACGGATGTCTGCTACATGATTGGCGCAACTACCTCCCTCCCTCCCGAAGCCGCCCAACGCTCCATGTGTTGTCAGGCTATAGCGCTAAAGACATCAATGCTACAGGTCTGATTCTCAAGCCAAGTACATCTCTATATCCAAATGACTGAATTGTCTGTTCTAGATGCACACTTGTGCCTTCGATTGTTTTTCGAAGCGCAAATCCACAACCCGATCATCTTTGCTAGATAACTTGCCGCTCGCTTACCAGTAGCCGATAAGCGCCTGGTCCTTGGTATCTTTATTCTTGCAAGAAGGCCCGCATAGTACAGGCGCGACTACCAATGATGGACTCCATCACCTTATTCAAAACATCACCTTCAGTAATAGATTATGTCTTCTCAAACTTTGATTAGCAGTTGTTCATGCGATGACAGGAGCACAAGAGAATATTCTACCCTTTACTTCCAATGAATCTCAATTTTCATACATGCCAACGGGCGAAAGTGCACCCAACCCACCGCCTCCAATATTCCAAACCCCAGACAACGAAAAGTCCTCTTTCGACTTTCTAAGCCGTGTTGAGCAAAAGCTTGCACAATACAATGCGTCTGAAAGCATTCTACGGCGTTGGTTATTCGAAATCCTAAGCGTCTTCACAAGCGCAGCCTGTATGGGTGAGAGATCT
The DNA here is from genome assembly GCA_002286855.1 of Bipolaris cookei. NCBI lineage: Eukaryota > Fungi > Ascomycota > Dothideomycetes > Pleosporales > Pleosporaceae > Bipolaris > Bipolaris cookei. The sequence continues at coordinate 280,146 of NRSV01000025.1, forward strand.
CTAGGTTGTGTCACCACATATATTTCACAGACTAACAGAGAAAACAGGGGCAATTATTGGAATACTTTTCTATATTGATGATAGGTCCCTCAATAAATGGCCCTCGGGCCTAACAATTATCACTGTTCTTTCTAAAATCGCATCAGCAGCACTCATTCTGCCAATATCCGAGGCCATCGGACAACTCAAATGGACCTGGTTCAATGGCAATAAATCTAGGGACGCGTTCGATTTTGAAATCTTCGACAAAGCATCGCGCGGAGCATGGGGTTCATTTATGCTCTTGTGTCGTACAAAGGGCAGATCCCTTGCTGCATTGGGAGCTCTCTTGACAGTGTTCTTATTGGCAATTGATACATTCTTCCAACAAGTAACTGATCTACCGGAGCGCTGGATAATACAAGGGGATAGCTTCATTCCCCGCAGCATTCGTTACGAGCCCAAAGTCGAGGAGCAATTCGACAGCACTTGGGAAATTACACCAGTAGCCCAAATGAACCCTGACCTACGAAGCGCGATGCATTCATTTTTCTACGACAATGGGACCCAACCAGCAGTGGTTGGTAATACCACTCAAGCTGAAATACCATTGGTATATCCTACTAGTAGGTGCGAATGGCCATCCTACGAGACTTTGGCAGTTTGTAGTGCTTGCGAAGATGTATCGCATATGCTCGAGTATGCTTGCCTCACAATGAAAATGGATCGGATAAGGAACTCCACCGGCCCTGGTACTGAGAGTACGTGGCCAAATGGTAAGTTATCCTCATATTGGTATTGTTGGATACATTGCTGCACCTATCATCCGATCGCTTCTCTCTGGACAGCAACGTTGAAATTCGGGGCTGCTTTTAGTTTAATGTATTTTGGAATTATCGCTGAAATTATGTCACAGGAACTGCATGTGGCTATTTCTTGAATGCTACCAGTAGTGACCCTGTCCTCATGTCTGACTTTCGATTGGAGAACGACACAATAGGAGAGACGCTTCTTATGCGTACCCTACCGCTCACCACGAACCCTGTTAGAAAAGCTCTCTATGGAGGATCCATCAAGTTCAAAAACATTCAGTATCCTATGCTCGATGCGCTGATTGTCAGCTCTATAAACGGCTCGGTCGAAAACGTATACAACAAGAAGCTCCCTGTTGCTCAAGAGTGTGTTTTTTCGTTTTGCGTTAAGACAATCCGTTCTTCATATGACTCAGGAGGATACCAGGAATATCTGGAGGAAACCTTTGTAAACTCAACATCCTCGAAATGGCCGTGGTCGACTGAATATGATGCATCGACAGATATGACTTTAACAGAAATCGATGCGGAGATTAACATACGTCCACCGGGTCCTGAAAACATTACCAAGAACTTCGGCATCTCTAATTCGACATATCTGGATTTCGTTACGGTTCTTGACGAAATATTCCCATCGATGCTTACGGTTTCTAATACGACGGCGCCTCCATTCATTAAGATCAGGACCAGCTTCACGAGACAGATCATGTATCGTGCGGTTAGCTATAGTCCATGGCTTTCGCCCAACAATGTCACTCACCATATACAAAGGATGGCGCAAGCTATGACTAATGTGATAAGGTCGGACTCACATAGCAACGAGCTCATTCAAGGGACGGCTTATGAACGGGAGACGTATGTTGCAGTTCACTGGCCATGGATGACGTTTCCTTTACTCATGTTGTTTTTGAGCATTGTGTTCCTTGTCGCCACAATGTACAAGACTTCAAGGGATAGCCATGGCGAAATTGGCATGTGGAAAACCTCAGCGATGCCAACGCTGATGTATGGTCTACCAAAAACCACACAAATGGATATCATGTCGAATACTGCATCGAGAGCGATATCTCGTAGAAGCTCCAGAAAAGTAAGAACTAGGCTGCTTCCAAAACAAGGCTGGAGGGTTTCTGGACAAATAACTGCGAGGCCACCGCCTCCACCTGGTTTCTTTTAACGTGCAGGATCAGTCATCCGGCCACCCCACTAAACCTGACGCGACGCGACGCACATTAGATCCATAACAACGGAATAAATAAATAAATCAGTTTATAGTGCTACCTGGGTCCCCTAAGGGTCTATGAACACTAGAGAGTCGCCTTTAGATACAGGGCAAACATGGGTTCTTCCCCTTAACACCCCTGCCTTCGTATCATTTTCTTCCCCTCCCTCTTCAAGTCCATCGATTTTTACTGGTGCTGCCCTGCCCTTGATGAGGGGAGCAGAGCACAAGTGTTTGTTTTAGTGGGTTAGTTGAAATGGAGCCCACTCCTCCATGTCTGTACCTTTAATCTCCTTTGCCACTTGGAACTGTCCAAGGAGCTCCGTGTCTAGTAGCCAGCGTCCCGCTTCTGCCGCCTTTTTCTTCTCCTACAGGAGATCTTTAATCCTAGTTGAGCATTCCCTTTGGAGGAGGCAGATTCTTGGTCCGCTCTGTTTTGGGCAGAACGCTAGGACGTGTCGTATCGTTTGCCTGGGTCCTCCGCAGGGGCAGGCTAGAGAGACTTCTGGCACCCCTATGCGTGAGAACAACGCAATATAATCAGATAAAAATAGAAATACAATTTATTATCTAGCTTTACATGAAGTCCGAGTGTGTCCTTAAACGTGGCACTTCGTGCACGTCGGCGGCGCGCGCTTTCGTCACTGACTACTTTCACCCTGCAAGAGATGAAGAAATCATCCCATACAAGTTCAGACCATGAAATTCTCTCAACTACAATATCTCTATATCAAAGGAATCGAAAGAAGAAGAAGCAGCCGCGCACAAAGATTATATCCAAACAATAGAAGACAACTCTATAGTAATCTACTCAGACGCCTCGAAAACTAAAGACGAAGATGGGATAGGAGTAGGCTTAGCAGTCTATAACCCAAACCAAGAAGAAATCTACGCAAGAAAAGAGAATATAGGCGAAAACCAACTTGTCTATAACGGAGAGCTTGAAGGAATTACAATGGCCTTTGAGTACGCTGCTAAAACAGCCCAAAAAGACCAAAATATCCACGTTTACGCTGACAACCAGGCCGCAATCTACAGGCTCCAAAGCCTATCAGATAAGCCTGGCCAGCAGTAGGTAATTCGGTGCCAAAAAGCAGAAAAAGCTATTCGTAACAAAAAAGCAAAGATCTTCTTGAAATGGGCGCCAGGCCACACAGATATAGAAGGAAACGAAAAAGCAGATTCCTTAGCAAAGGAAGCTACAAAACAAGCACCAAAAAAATCACAAACAAGTCTAGCTTTTCTAGGTACTAAGATCAAACTCCTTCAACGAGCTAGCCAAGCAGAAGAGTGGAGAGAGTATAGGGAAAAAGCAAGAGAAAAGAAGACTAGCTACGGAGCTATCTTCGATCTAAAGCTTAAAAACCAACTAGCAATCCCGAGAGGCACGAAAAGAGATATTTCAGGCTCTTTCTATTCTCTTAAGATAGGACACGGATACTTTAACTCCTACCTAAAGAGAATTAAGAGAAGAGAATGTGATCTTTGTAAATGCGGGAGACCGCAAACAGCAGAGCATCTACTTCTATACTGCGGCTTCTACAGCGCAGAAAGAAACCAGCTTAAAAAGACGCTAGACCAAAAAGTACTTAAACTCCCACTTCTACTCCATACCACGAGCGGCATAGAAGCTACTTTAGCTTTTGTTACTAGCACGAGGATAGGAACAAGAAAGTGGCATCTAGGCCAGGACGGCTAGACGAAAAGAAAAACAAGAAAAATAATAACAAGAAGAAAAACAACTTTGCTTTTATTAGTACCATTTCCTTTCCCCTAAGAGAGCTCGCTGGAAGGCAGCCTAGCTGCCCTACATCTCTCCCTGTTACCAAACTGCTCTTTAGCACCAGGCATCTAGAAGGCTAGCAATAGCTTAGCTAGATAAAGGCCGAAGCACCATAGTCACGCAATACAGCACAACGTACCAAATTGTAACTAGTTAGATAGAACGGTCTTTGGCCAAAGTCCTACATAGCCAACGGCTGATACAGGACTATAATGGAATAATAATAATAGCAAAGAGATCAGAGTCTTGGCAACAGACCACATTGGCCGAATTGACAAAAAGGCATTCATTGCGTCGTTTGTAAAGGTTATTCGAAACAGCTCTCTCAAGAGACAACGTTATTTCAAGCTTCCGAGCAACTGGCTTAGTGCCTAATGACCTGTCAGTGGTACTATCGAAGCTTGATGTCAAGCATCGCACGCTAACACCGCTCCTACCAGGGACGACACAATAGAACCGCAAGACACCCACCAATACTGCTGAAGTAGAGGCTCAATCTATGCTGGTTCAAAATAGCATTTTAAAAAAAATGGTTCCTCAACTTCTGCCATGGTTGATATACTGCATTCGCAGACGTTGCTAGCAGCCCGAGTGCTGCAACTTAAGGTGTCAAACAAGGCTTTGTCTGAGCGCAAATCGCAGAAGCTGAGGCGGATTTAGGAGGGTGGAGATCTCTCAAAGGAATATGCAGAAGCATTGATGGCCGAACTAGACGTTAAGGCGCAGGTAGAGAGGGAAACGCGTGAAGATAGGACCCGAAGAGGCGCGGGCAAGCAGCGCAAAAGGCACTGTAAGCGCTGCAGCAAGGCAGGGCAAAATTTACGCATGTGTAAGAAAGATACAGCAGACTAGCGACTAACTGCATCTACTTGTAGCTATAGTATAATGTTGTGCGGGTGGGTCATTGAGGTTTGAAGGTCCAAGAGCCCAACAGCTTGTTAGAGCGGACCACTCGCTTAGCCGTCCCACTCGTTATGCACTCATGCTAATTTGTTATGTAAATATGTACATTAAGAAACCAGGTGGAGGCGGTGGCCTCGCAATTATTTGACCAGAAACCCTCCAGCCTTGTTTCGGCAAAAGCCTGATCCGAACTTTACTCGCGCGTTTACCTCTCATCACCCTCGGGCGAGTTGTAGATATAACTCCTTCTTGTATGTCTTTCGGCAAGCTGTACATCAACGCCGGCATCGCTGAAGTCTTCCAAGTGCCGAGATCTTCGTAACTCTCACTTGAGGTCTTCCTGATTGTTGAGATCAGAAAAACAATGCTGAGGATGAGCATAGCTAATGGAAACGCGAGCCAGCCCCATTGGACTGCGACATAGGTTTCTCGCGCGTAGGCGCTACCGGGAATAAGTTCGTTACTGTCCGTGTCGGATCTTATTACGTTTGTGATAGCTTGAGCCATTCGTTCCAGGTGAACCGTAACATTGTTTGGCGCGAGCCAAGGATTGAAATGAAAGGTACGCCAGAAGGTCCTGTCCACGCGGCCGGCAAATATCTTCATGAATGGCGGCGATGTCGGGTTGGGGACTATGATCATCGATGGGAAGATCTCGTCGAGGATTACGGCCAGATCGAAGAATGTCTCATTAGAGACCCCAAAGGCAGGCTTGTTTTCTGCTAATGATGGAGGTCGTATGCTGATATTTGGATTGAAATCTTGTCCAATTACTGTCATGTTATCCATCCATTCAGATTTCCATGGAAAATCTGCCTTGGTATTATTTATAAACACTTCCTGTACCTCTTCTTTATAATCTCCGTCATGGTACGAGGAGCAAAGGGTTTTGACACACCACGTCAGCATACATTCTTGAGCAACGGGTCGTTGTTTCTTGTAGACGCTTTCAGCAGTGCCATCTGCTGAGCTCACTATCAACGCGTCGAGTATGCGATATTGGATATGTTCGAAGTTGATGGTCGCGCTGCCATAAAGAGGCTTCCTGAACAAATTCGTGACGAGCGGCAAGGCGCGCATAAGGAGTGTCTCACCCGGTACAGGGTCGGTGAGGTTCGCAACTCGGAAGCCTGACATGAGAACGGGATCATCACTAGTTGCATTTAGAAAATAACCGCAAGCATTATCTACGAAACATTTAGCGATCGACCAAATACAGTGTCAATTTTGAGATAGCTGAACGTTGTTATTGTTTCATTCGTTAAGAACGGCATAAATGTATTGAAACAGATAAAAACGCCTAAAACAAATGCGTACGTACCTCGAGGTGCAGTATAGTTCCAATTAGGGCCCTTCGCATCCCTGATCCAGTCCATCTTTGTCTTGAGGCAAGCGTATTCAAGAAGATGCGAGACATCTTCGCAAGCACTACAAACTGCCAAGGTCTCGTAAGATGGCCATTCGCATCTTCCGGTAGGGCATACGAGAGGTATCTCAGCTTGCGTGGCGTTACCTGTTGTAAGTGGACGGGTGCCATTCTGATCGTAGAAGAAAGGCAACATTCCTCTCCTTAGTTCATTGTTCGTTACAGCGTATGGTAGGCTACTATCATCCTCGTACTGAGACTCGACACTGGGTTCGTAACGAGTAATTCGTGGGATGAAGCTTTCGCCCTCGAGTTTCCATCGCTCTGGCAAATCGGTTACTTGCTGAAAAAAGGTGTCAATTGCTAATAGGAGTATTGTCAAGAGAGCACCCAGCGCAGCCAGAGACCGGCCCTTTGTACGACACAAGAGCATGACTGAGCCCCATGCACCACGTGATGCTTTGTCGAAGATCTCAAAATCAAATGCATCCCTGGACTTTTTGCCATGAAACCAAGTCCACTTCAGCTGTCCGATCGCTTCTGATATTGGTAAAATGAGTGCTGCCGATGCCACTTTTGAAAGAATCGTAATGACGGTCAGAGCAGGGGCCCAGGTATTGAGGGATTTGTCATTCAGGTGATATAGCAATCCAATGATCGCGCCTGTCAGGATACTTAGCGGTTTGTACACATGAGTGGGCGGGCGGGTCGTGTCGTACCCATGCAGACTGCACTTGTTGTTACACTGATAATTTCGAATAACCAACGTTTCCAAATGCTTTGGGATGCACTGTACTCTGCAAGCTTTTGCTCGAGGCGACCCGGAAAGTCGAGCCGGCGCTTTTCGTATTCATCAGTTCGATAGGTTTTAGGCGGTGGTCTGGGTGCACTTTCGCCCGTTGGCATGTATGAAAATTGAGATTCATTGGAAGTAAAGGGTAGAATATTCTCTTGTGCTCCTGTCATCGCATGAACAACTGCTAATCAAAGTTTGAGAAGACATAATCTATTACTGAAGGTGATGTTTTGAATAAGGTGATGGAGTCCATCATTGGTAGTCGCGCCTGTACTATGCGGGCCTTCTTGCAAGAATAAAGATACCAAGGACCAGGCGCTTATCGGCTACTGGTAAGCGAGCGGCAAGTTATCTAGCAAAGATGATCGGGTTGTGGATTTGCGCTTCGAAAAACAATCGAAGGCACAAGTGTGCATCTAGAACAGACAATTCAGTCATTTGGATATAGAGATGTACTTGGCTTGAGAATCAGACCTGTAGCATTGATGTCTTTAGCGCTATAGCCTGACAACACATGGAGCGTTGGGCGGCTTCGGGAGGGAGGGAGGTAGTTGCGCCAATCATGTAGCAGACATCCGTGGTAGCGCCGTGGCGCAATACGCCTGCAGGACTGTCGTATCAAGTGGGCCAATCAAGACTGGGCAAGGTGAAATGATAAATACTGGCTGGCAGTGAATACCGCGTCAAGCACAAGCGCTTAAAATAGTACAATTAGGCAGCATAATTAATTAGGCGCAACGTAAGGCGACTTTCTTCCTTCGATAGTGCATAGCGGGGCCAGCGGAGTCCGGGCGGGAGCCATCTCAAATCTGGTCTGGCGGACGAGGCGCCTAGGTACTGAACACATGATGCTGTCAAGCATGCAAGACTACTCACATCTGGTTAGAAATAAGATGGTTCAAGAATGGTAAAGTTAAGAATTTCGTAGGCGTGCAAAAGTCTTGGAACACTACGATGAAACCTGCTGATGTCCACCAAGACCTACTTCGATGCATCTAAAGACTATAGCTGTGCCTGAACGACTGTAGAATGAAAACTCTTCGTTCCTAATCTTGCTCATAATGCGATAGATACTTGTTGTATAGGCATGGAAATTGAGATCCCGACATCCAAAACGTCGTCATGTTTATACGTCATGTGCTTGGTGTCTACAGCGAAGAGGTAGGTAGGACTGAGGCCACAGAATTTTAAACGGCACGTTGCATATTTTGATACCCCCATCATGCATCTCATACGTACGTGTAGAGTGACAAAATGTCAACCTACGCAGGGAATAAGTTCGGGAATTATCATCGTCATGTAGCCATAGGCTAATTGAGCTGCCATGAGGAAGCTCATACGGTCTGAAGGTCGGTCCAATGTAAGAACACCGATGATGATACCTTAGTATTGGGACAAGCGAAGCAGAATGGTCGATATCACATTGCATGGGCACTGGGATCGCTTGTTCATAATGCCTAGGACTATGTGTTCATGTCTGATGTGATTGTGGATAATGCAATCATGCCAAAAGGAAAAAAAAGATGAACTTGCATGAAAGACATTTTGATAAGGGTTACATGATTGTTGCCTGTATTGCGCTCAAACAATGAGGAGGGGAATCACATAGCGTCACTGCTGACACTGGGCGCTTAACCGGAATACATGATTGGTGTATCGCTCTCTCAGTTTACCCTGGAACTTTGATGATACATACCTGGGTATGGCCTTTCTGATATGGCACTTGATGTATACATAATCAAAATCATTCTGAGAATGCTAAAGCAGTAAATGAAGGGTTCTCAGACCTGAAGGGCAGTCCAGAAGAAGCTGTGTTGATAGTTGTTTGCATTACAATTGCAAGTTCCGTGATCATTGCATCACCGTAGCAAAAGTACCTCCAATCTCGGTTGTGGAGCAAGGGTGCGAACGCCACCAAATCATCAGAACATCACACTGCTAAGTCAATAGTCTCGTAGAAAGTCTTTTAAAAAAACATTAAATCAATTTCTGTGAAAATTCGATCAGAGGGAGCGAAGAAAGTGTAGCGCTGGCCATGCGTTTCGTGCACCCAAAAGCTGTGACTAGGTCGCGGGAACGGCTGATTGGCGTAAGGTACCGATCAAGCAGAGCCAATCGCTTCATCTCCTGTCAAGGGATCAAAACGCTGCCAAGTCACATCGCATGGCTATATGCCTTCGATTGGTTAGAAATCGCTCTGAAAACTGCTGAAAACGAAGGCAATCACAAGCCTAGAGTTGAACTTACAGAATCTTAGATCTTTGGACCTGCCTTGTTGAAAGCCCTTTCAGCGCTTCGAATGTGATGATTCCGTGTGATGAAAACCCCTGAAGCCTTCCAATCTATTGCGTGACGTCCCAAGGCCTCCACCAATGTCAATCTAACGCCGCATGTTCCAGTCGTGTCGGCTTTTGCGTTTCACCTTTCCTCATTCGTAGTCTGGCCATCATGCCTTTGCTTGTTTCTCCCAATAGTTGTACAGCTCCGCGTGGTGTGCGCATTGTGCATGCTGTTCCGTGTGCTTTGCACCGCATAGGTGGCTTCAAAAGCGGTTACCAAGATAATGAGTGACCACGGGTCGAAGCGCCAACTACTGGGTTGTAGGTGTCAATCGGTAGTACAGGATTACCGAATCTACAATCGTCATGGTAAGTTGATGAAGGATAAATGCGTCGATACGTCCCTCATTCCAGTACCCTTGCAGCATCCACTACTTCGCCTTTCTTGACAACGACGTTTCGTTGTGCGAACTTCCACGCTCTTAACATTTTCAACCTTAACCCATTGAACAAACGATCGTCCAGGAGGAGCTGCAGCCATGCGCGGAACAGTCATCTTCGCTCTTGCCTCTTTTGTTTTTCCAACTTTTGTCGCTGCTGTCCCAGTGATCGGCGTAAGTGACATCGTGTCTAAGACTATGAATGAGTGTCCTGACGCCTGCAACAGACCACTTCCCTTAATGTAGTGGCGGATGTCAAGAGGCATGCTGAGCCTACCGGAGACTTAGTTAAACGAACTCGCAAGGTGCTCTGGCCACCACGTGATGCCGAGGCTCTTGTTGAGCGATCCCGCGGTGTGGGACGCCCTGGAAGAAACTCGCGTAGTGCCGACGAAGTAGCAGACAGGCTAGTTGACCGAGCTCGCGGTGTGGGTCGTCCTGGAAGGAACTCACGTAGCGCTGAAGAGCTGGTCGACCGAGCTCGTGGAGTGGCTCGCCCTGGAAATAACTCACGTAGCGCTGAAGAGCTGGTCGACCGAGCTCGCGGTGTGGGTCGTCCTGGAAGGAACTCACGTAGCGCTGAAGAACTTGTCGAGCGATCTCGTGGAGTGGCTCGCCCTGGAAATAACTCACGTAGCGCTGAAGATTTAGTCGACCGAGCTCGCGGTGTGGGTCGTCCTGGAAATAACTCACGTAGCGCTGAAGAGCTGGTCGAGCGATCCCGTGGTGTAGGTCGCCCTGGTGGACGCAAGTAAGAAGATCTATAAGACTTTTCCAAGAGCTGGTAACTAGTCTGATGGCAGACCATTTCAGAGTATCATTTCTAATATTTCTTTTAAAAACTCTTCTGTATTTTTTATTCGACTGAAAGATGATGGATAGCAATGTTGCGGCCGAATGAAATTAAATCCACCCTGGTGGTGGAAGATTGGATGGTCCTTTCGGTGTCAAGGGAGTGAACAGATTTCCAGAACTTCTCCAACCACGTGTAGCCGATAATCTCACTCTTAGTTCTTTGGCTTTGGTCCTTGGAGTTCCCTCTTCGTTAGACTTTGCAAGTCTTTTTTGGTAGTGGTCTGGAAGTCCGTAAAGCAAGGTTGCGATGGCAGAATTCTTCCTTATACTTACTTGACCCTTCTCCGTAGCGCTCTTGATAACAGTCGAAACAAGAAACAAGCAGCTGACAAATAGCAAGCATAATGGTAAACTCAGCCATCCCCAAGTGACTTCCACATAAACCTCATTATCAAAGGCTTTCCCAAACACACGTTCGCCACTAGCCGATGATCGAACAGTATTTGTGAGAGAAGTAGCCAGTCGTTCCATATGACGAGAGACATTGTTCGGTGGCAACCAGGGGTTGAAATCCAAGTACTTGGTGAAAACTGTGTTGAAGCCTCCGTTTCTCCAACGGACGACAGGAATCTCTGAATAGTTTGTAAATGTTGCGAATGCCGGAAACATACGATCAAACACGACGACGGTATTGAGCATTGTGTCGTTGTTGACTCCCCATCCATATTCAGCTGAATCTTGGTTGACTGGAGGTGCAGATAGGGTTACGTTCTCTTTGTAGTCGGTCATCAAGATTTGCTCCTCTGGGATCTCCCAACTTGCCCATGGGTACGGTCCTTTAGTATGATTGACAAAGACATCCGTTATCTTCTCCTCGTATGTACCTAGGTAGTACGATGATTGCACGGTCTTGACGCACCAAGATAAGACACATTCGTGTATTGACGGCATCTTTTCGGCGTAGACATCAGAACTGTCGATATTGCCCGCGATCAAGACGTCAATGATGGGATTTCGTACATGCTTGAAGTTGATAGAACCGTCTCCCCAGAATGGATGGCGCTCTGGAGTGGTTATGAGCGATAAAGTTCGCATCAGTAATGCCTCTCCAGTCTTGTTTCCGTCTCCTTCCACTATGTATCCCGACATAAGGACTGGTGCCTCACTGGTAGAATTCAGGAAGTAACCACATACTGTGGCATTGGGATAGGTGGAAACGTTGGCGTTGAGTTTAGAGGTCCAATCCACCTGGGTTTCCATACAAGCGAAGTTGAGGAGGTTGGTCGCTTCAACGCATTGGCTACATACACCGAGTGTCTCATAGCTTGGCCACGTGCAGTTGCTACTGGGGCAAGATACGGGGACTTCAGCACGAGTACCGTTTCCGAAAGGGACTGGCTGTGTTCCGTTGCCAAGGAAGAATTGGTCCCCGACGGCCAAGATGTCGTGGTCCATCTGGACCATATCTATACCATTCTCGTATTCGATGTCGTAAATAGGCTGGTATCGCACAGTTCGAGCTATGGAGCTGTTTGGTTCTTGCAATGTCCAGCGTTCTGGAAAGCTAACAACCTGTTGGAAAAATGGGTCCAATGCAAGAGCAAAAATGGTAACAAGGGCACCAAGAGCAGCAATTGTCTTTCCCTTTGTATGTATCAGGAGAAGGAAAGCACCCCAAGGTCCTCGTGATGCGTTATCGAACATCTCGAAGTCCCACATCTTCTTTGAGTCGCCTTTGATGAACCAACTCCACTTTAACTGACCAAGTGCTTCTGCTACTGGTAATAGAAGAGCAGCTCCAGCAATTCGAGAAAGAATGGAAACGAAGGCATTCAAAGTGAGTCCCATGTTGTCAAATGGCCACCTTGCAGCTGGTTTGTCTTTGAGAACAACCAATACGGCGATGATAGCAGCCATACAGACAGCGCTGATGATCCAACTAACTATCTCGAGAAGCCATCGTTCAACGACATTGCCCGACGAACTATAGTTCCAGAGCTTCTCTTCGATGCGTTGTGCAATATTCGGGGCCGGTTCAGCCTTCTCATTGTCGAACGTCGGTGGCTGGATTCTGATTGATGGTGGTTTGAGTGGACCACCACTAATGCCGAGACCGATATGTGATTTGCAGTCTTGGAAGTCTTGCCTCTCAGCATCTGGGACTTGCTGTGGAGCCTTTAAATGAGATTCCTCAAGTTGAATACGGGGCCGATTGTTGGGAATGAATTGGAGATGGGGTCTTCGAGGCTTTTGACGCATGACCTCTGGAGGAGGTTCGGGAATCGGCCAGATTTCCGAGTGATGATCAGACGTTGTCTCTATGGTTGTCGTAGGGCTGGGTTGAGCTGGACTGATTGGTGGAGCATTGATTTGTACTGGGCTAAGATGTGTTGGACGGTTTCTTGGAAGACTTTTTGGTGTTGTTGGAGTGGTTGGTGTTGTTCCATATGTCTTTTTTGATGTGTGGCTATTGCTTGTGTCGAGGTAGATAGGGACATTTGGGGAGCTAGGCCAGTGCATAGTGCTTCGTTCTGGCTGAGACATATTTGACGGAGAGCCCGGAATGGTAATCGGGTAAGGCATTAAAAAAATGAAATAAACAAGTGAGCTTTGTAGGGTATCTGAGCAGAACAGAAAATACAACGCGGCAATAGATGTACAAGTGGCTGAGGATGGATGCCAGACTAGAAGTAACCTGCAGATGTGTTTGTGTACTTACATCCAAGGCAGCACTATAACAGCATTCAGCTATAGTATAAGCCTCTGCTGGGGATGTCCATGATTGGATGACCCAAGAAACATCAAACATGGCTGTTACTGCGGCGTACATACAAACTATGCCTTGGTTCTGGGGATCGGTGCATTACCGAATCCATCCACCATTCACAGCACGAGCTAGGTGCAAGGACCCGTACCCAACCTCTAGCAAATCATGCCAAGATATGTGGCTGAGAGCAGTTGCCTTGACACCTGCGTGCGACGTAGGCTTCGGCAGCTGTCATGCCGACGCACCTGTGAGGGTGTAGCCGTACAGAGCAGGTGTATAACCGCTGGCGTGGCCACATGGCTAGCCTAGCGTATTCTTGTTTGCCGCCGTGGTATGAAAAACAACATGCAAGTAGGCATATTCTTAGCTTTGGCCCCATGAGGTCTCGTTAATGTAGGATTGGGGCACAGTTGTATCAGCGCTTCGAGCCTCACCATGTCTTGAAACCAATGCGAATGCCACGAAAACTTAAGAGGAGTGTTACATCTACTGGATAAGCGAATGGAGTTGAGTATTTCCAGTCTCAGAGGTAATCGCATGAATTTTCGTGGGTTGATTCGTCTCGAAGACGGCCATGACAGTCTTGTTTCCAAACTTTTTGAGGGTCACGATAATGATAGCGGGGCTCCGCTACCGTTAAGCACAGAGCCGACCACCCCACTTCTTTAAAAATAGCAGCCAATTACAGACCAGAGAAAATATAGACACATCGTCTAGTCATCTATTTTCCGAACATTCTGCATCGCTTCCATCGTACATTTATTATTTCTGTGCAAAGCGCATAGCATGTACATGCATGTAGTACAATCCACGTGATTATAGATCTTGTGTTGAAGTAGGTGATTGCCATCATTTGGATGGAGGCCTTCCAAGCAGAGAGCAAGTCTGGAAATGGTGCAGTAGTAACACCAGGTTCAACGTCAGCTCTCATCTACTTCCAACACTTGGCCGGATAACTGATACCACCATGGCTTGAAGCTCAGTTTGTCATTCGATATATCGTAGCTCTGACACGTGTACCAACAATGGCGCAGGACCAACCCAGCCCATTGGGTCGCGGCTATCCATCGACATGCATCCGGTTTGGTACGTTCACTAGAAAGTCGTTTACTTGCTGATCCTTGTTTTCACTTGGCAAGATTATAATCCGCTTAGTAGACTGCTTCGATATCTGGGTTAGTCAGGATCTCTTTTTTGTAGCCGCCAGACTTCAATCGATATCATGGTCACATGAAGAAATCATTAATACATCATCCTGAATGGCTTCGGTCTTGAGACAAATGGAGAAAACTGGGCGCCTGCCTAGCCTCTTTCACTTTCTGGATGGTTAGTTTTGAGACATATCAGATGACAGTAGCTACAGGCTATCGTTTGAAACGCCACCGTATTGCATGGTTGTACATACATGGGGCTAGACGGCAGAACGTTTATTAGATATTTCTACATTGTCCAAGACAAAGCCCAGTTAGCCCCGTGGGCGATAAAGGCAGTACGCTGTGTGGTCGTAGAGTACGCCATGTTGTAACCATATCATAGCCATTTGTTCGTTTGTAGTAAACAAATCCCGTAGTAGGTCTTGGAGGAAGTAGTGGTGAAGCTTACAAAGCACATGCTTATGGTTTAGTAGGACTACCGTTGAAACTGAAACAAAAAATTTCATCATCCCAAGCCCCTGATTCGTATCTAGATTCAACGCGGGGAACTTGAGGAGCTCTAGTCCGAGTGGATACCTGGATTATCATGTGGATCAAGGGGAAACACACTTGCAAAGCATAAACCAACACATCTGCAGCTCCCTCTAATCTTGTCATTAGGTCGTTTCGAACATTCCTGAAGGATCAGATAAACTATCAGCCTCTTCCACATCCACTTCCCGAGCGCTAAATGCAACGACATTTGCGAGACCGGCACATGACCATGTCCATCCCAGCCATGCCCAGGTGCAAACCAGTCCCCTCGACGCAAGACCTTCTACGCCTTCTTCTCCGGTATCTCATGAAGCTCAGTGACACCATCACCCTGCCCAAGAATCTTTGCAGTCGTCGCAGCCAACTTCTCGCGATCTTGCTTCTCACTCTCGAACAAGAAAGTAAGTTCCTCCAACGTCTTACCATATGTTTCTGGAAACAAAAAGTAGATGAAGACAATCTCGCAACTCAATAGCCCAATGTAAACGAACAAAAACTTCCAGTCGAGATCTTCGAGTCCGATGGGATTTGTGAACGAGCCTAACATGACTGCGCATCTGTTGAATAGCTGGAACCAAGAGAGACCCTTTGTGCGGACATAGTAGGGGAAGATTTCGACCATGTAGACGTACGTGAGCGCGTTGTAGGCAATGTTGTAAGAGGGCTTGTACAGGAAAATCATGGTGAGGACTGCAATGCCTGATTCTTTTGAGCCTGTGATGCGGTTGCGAGCTTGTGCAATGGTCCATGCAGTATAGACGCATAAAAGACAGCTCGCACATAGTAGGTACATTCTTCGTCGGGGGAATCGGGGTGTGATAGACGCCATGACGAGGGCCATGAGGAAGCCCCAAGCTTCTGATCCGAGATTAAAGCGTAGTTGGGTGTGACTGTCTTCGATACCGATTTTCTCCATGATGGGCACTAGGTACTGGCTGATGAGATTGTTTCCGCTGTACTGGACGAAGATCCCAAGACCGGCAGCGACAAGAGCACGGTGTCGCATGCCTTTTGTTTGGAACAGCTCTGCCCATCCGCGTTGACGTGAATCGTTTTCGATCTCGAGTGCTTTACGAATCTCGGCAAGTTCGACGTGTGGTAGCTCGGCGGAAGCATCACCTTCGGCATGGTACTTAATCAAGATTTCAAGTGCTTCCTCGCTTCGGTCTTTTGATACCAGCCATCTGGGACTCTCTGGTACTGTGAACGCGAATATGAGTTGGATGACGGATGGCGCGGCCTGGAGAATAGACGGAAGACGCCAGGACCAGTCATTCGGGATAAGTCTTGTACGCAAAACAATACCTGCACCGAGGACTGAACCAACTCCAAAGAAGGCATTGAACATGCTACCAAGGAAGTGTCGTTCTTTCGGGTGACCAAGTTCGCCTAGAAGTGCAGCACCTGAGATAATAGCGTATACAATACCATGACCGAGGAAAATGCGGCTGAAAACGAACATGGCCACTATTAGAGAGGATTAGCCAAAACATCAAAAGCGCAAGGCATGTATCTGCTTCAACCTACAATTTCTTGACAATCCCTGCATGATTGCTCCGATGATCATGATCGTAGATCCCACCACAATACTCTTTCTTCTGCCCAGATGGTCGGATACAAGGGAGACAAGAGGAATACTCGATATAGCGCCGATATTGTAGCATGCAACCAGCAATCCCAGTTGGCCTCCCTTGGGATGGTTGAAGTAGTCCTTCCAGTAACTCAGTGCTTGCATACCGTTCATCATGGAGCTACAACCAGTTAGCTAAAAGGACACGCTTCTCGAACTTGGAAATTACCTATCAAATCCTGAAGTCGACTCAATAAAGAGACAAAACGGGACAAGAAGCAGATACAGCTGTCGAAGATTCGGTTTGTTCCACCATCGCACCTTGTCCGCTGCGACGAGGCGCTCAATGATGCCTTCACCCGCTTCTGCGACTATCGGAGCCATTTTGCAGGAGTTGTTCGAAAGGGTTTTGCTCCTCAGAGTCAAGGAACTGGGATGCCCCAGAACTCAAAGGACAAAATCACCTTGCCAAAACACCAGTATATATACATCTAAATTCTACCTGTAAACCCAACAAACCCAGCAAACCCCACCGGCAAAAAACCACCTCCACCAACAACACCTCCAAAGTCGGAGCCGTATCCACTGAACCGAGATTCCCCTTCAGGCACCCCATACTAGGCCCATCTTCTTCCTACCTTCATTAACCTTTTCGTATCAGTCTTGGCCTCTTGCGGGGTCACCAGCACGACCCATCCTCATACGTGGAAAAGCGCTCCGCAAAAGCCTCCCCAAAAGCTTGTTGCAACAAAAAAAAAGAAAATGGTCTAACCAACCCCTTCTTGTAGCAGCGAAAGAGAGAAGAAAAAAATACAAGGGAAACCGGGCCGTATTGTATGTGCGAGTGTCGATCGTTTCCATCCCCGCGTGTCCCATTGCGATGTTGAACAGCAACATCACCGTCTACGGCTTGCCAAGCACATAACGATCAAACAAACCCGAGCACACGAATCAGGTATCGAGATGTTACATTCCTTTTCCTTTGTAAACTAACCTATCCCATCACCCGTTACCAAATACCTAATTGTTAAGCACGCGACCACCTGAGCACACGAATCGGACATCCCGATTCTTCAAGCCTCCTCCCACGCGACACCCATCTACGCACCCTTTTCTCCCACCCATTCCACACCCACACCCACATCCACATCCACATCCACATTCATCTCTTCCACCAACTCTCCTTCGGCCTTCCCACCCTACCATAACTCTTATAACTTACCAAACCCACACACTCGTATCCAATCTTTTCGTTTCCCATTCCCCCCCCCCTCCCCAAACCCTTACCACTACAACCCCCATCATACCCCGCTAATCCGGGGTACCCGAAGCCGCTAAACCCCATCCGCCACGGGCCGTATCAAATCAAGTCTTACGCTTCGCCTATCTCTCCCCCACACACCTAAATTAAGAGTTGTGGGTGAGAAGATAAATAGTCTCGAACTCGGGTCCCCTTCCTTCGAATGTTGGTGCTTTGAAAATCAACTTCTAAAAGGTTGGTGTTGTTGGGGATGGTAATATATTGTGGCTTATCCCCGGTGGTAGTAGTATTTGGTGGTGTACTTAGGATGTGGGAATAAATGTATACATGGGCTCGCAAGATGGGTACTAATTCGTACAAGTGTGTGTGCAAGCGAAATTCCGGGGGGTGGTGGTGGTGGTGGTAGAATTAAGCCTGATTTCCATTCGCGAGTTTGGCACTTTTTTTGCTTGGCGGGCTTGTATGTAGGCTGTGCCAAGGGGATAACGGCGTAGATTGTTCACAAAACTTCATTTCGTACCAAAAGAGAAACACGGGCGAAGAGACAAGAAATCAAAATGGTCGTGTAAAAGGTATCATATTCGCTTTTCCTTCAGACTGAGCTCCCTTTTTCCTTTTCCTTTCCTCTTTTCCTCTCTTTTGGTGGAAAAGACTTCCCGGTCCTATAACTAAAGGACCACAACCGACGCCGTTATATTCCATGATCATACACAAGACATAAATATCTACACAATAACACTCTATTCTACGCGCTAACATAGCTCCTCAACACACCAAGCTGTTTACTTGGCGTTCTCGGGACGGAGAGAGCGGACAGCCTTTCCGGCGCGCCAGATCTCGAGGTCGTCAATCTCCTTGAGCTCCTGCTTGTACTTCTCGCGGTAGTCAGGCTGCGAGTTGTACTCGAGTGAGCGCTTGGTCTCTGTACCGTTCTCAACGGAGGTGTAGAGGTCATCGAAGACAGGCTTGAGGGCATCCTTGAAGCGCTTGCTCCAGTCGATAGCACCGCGACGAGCAGTGGTAGAGCAAGCGGCGTACATGTAGTCCATGCCGTTGGCACCGATCAAGGGGTACAGCGACTGGGTAGCCTCCTCGACGGTCTCGTTGAAAGCCTCAGATGGGCTGTGGCCGCGCTCACGGAGAACCTCGTACTGGGCGAGGAACATGCCGTGGATTCCGCCCATCAAGCAACCACGCTCGCCGTAGAGGTCAGAGTAGACCTCCTTCTCGAAGGTAGTCTCGTACATGTATCCGGAACCGACAGCAACACCGAGGGCGACGGCCTTCTCCTTGGCCTTGCCGGTGACGTCTTGGTAGACAGCAATAGATGAGTTGATACCACGGCCCTCACGGAAAAGAGTGCGGACGGTACGGCCGGAGCCCTTGGGGGCGACGAGGATGACATCAATGTCCTTGGGCACCTCGACCTTGGTGAGGTCCTTAAAGACGGGAGAGAAACCGTGGGAGAAGTAGAGAGTCTGAATCTGTTAGATGGATTCTCGTTGGGTTCTTGGAGTAAGGATTTACCTTTCCCTTGGTGAGCTGGGGCTTGATGGCGGGCCAGGTCTCGGACTGGGCGGCATCTGAGAGGAGGTTCATGACAATGGTGGCCTTGCCAATAGCCTCGTCAATGTCGAAGAGGTTCTTACCAGGAACCCAGCCGTCTTGCTCAGCCTCCTTCCATGAAGCACCGTTCTTCCGTACACCGACGATGACGTTGAGGCCGTTGTCACGCATGTTGAGACCCTGACCGTGTCCCTGGGAGCCATAGCCGATGAGGGCGAGGGTGTCATTCTTGAAGTATTCCTAGTTTGATTATTAGCTAGAGCTCTGATAGAAATTAAGTCAATGTGATTGACGTGTCAATAAACTTACCAAAAGCTTCTCCTTTGGCCAGTCGGCACGCTCTGTTTGGCATCGTCAGCTATCGTTTGCTTGTATTATGCATCCAATTGAAACCTACCGTAAACAGTCTCCTTAGTACCGGCAAAGTCAATGGTCTTGACACCACGAGTTTGCTGGAACTGGCTGGTAACGGCAGCCCTGGGGGCAGCCTTCTTTGCACCAGCACTCAGAGCAGAGACAAAAGTCCTCTTCTGGGCTGGAGCAGCCGCCAATTGGCGGGCGGATTGGCGGAGAGCACGGGTGACAGGTCTTGAGGCCATTGTGAATGTGTGTGTATGCGGATTGGGGTATCTTGGGGTCAGAAATATTGGGCGGGGATGGATGGCTTTTAAACTTTCGGGCTGGACAATGACCACAGTTGGAATTTCGAGTTCTGGGAGCTTAGACCACGCCGATTATCGCTGCCCCAGACCACTGACTCCCGCTCATTCGCGTCGCCGGCCAATGAGATTTCGGTATGTGTCCGCTGCGGGGCTGCTAGCAGGGGTAGTGGGGGGTTTTCGGGGAGAGATGCGTGTCTCCGACAGCGCTTCACATGATGGGAGCCGCTCCGCAACACAGTCATACAGATGATTGCACCGAAAAGATAGAGAGTGCTCACTAGGGGCTGCATGTGCTATCGTTATCATACTCTACAGTGTCTGGTAGCCACGTAGTTTCCTTAGATATCGCGCAGCAGTGGGCTAGCCAAAGCTTTCGTGTTCTATTCGGAAAGGAACTAAACTGACGGCACACAAAGTCTGCATGGTGATGCAATGACCCCAAGTAAACACTGTTGCCACGCCACTGCATTGTTTTCCCATACAAAAATCGTGAAGAATGTGTTGAGAATGGTAAAGTTTATATATGAATCTCAAGCTAGATTGGTATAGAATTTCAACCAACTACATGCACCCAAAAGCTGTGCCACCTTTCCCAAACATACCACGTCCTCATATACACGTTGCTCCCTACATTTGCACATGCCCATGCCCTTGATCTTTCTCAGATTGCAACTGCTCTCGCCTTTCACTTTGCACCAAATTCCCGATGCCATGTCGTGTCTCGTCAATATAGTCTCCCGTGAAAGAGCGCTGGGCACTTGCGTAGCGGGATGTGGGATAATCCTGCAGATGTGCCATGAGCCTCATTTGAGTACGCGGTCGAAGCTCTGTCCTTTGACTGTGCCACCACCCAGCGATGCGCGCACGTTGCGCCTGAAGCCTTCTCGGTTCGCCTTAAGGTCTTCTGCAGCCTCCTTGTTCAACGGGTCCGAAGCGTTTGGTTCGAGGAAGAGAAACTGCATCCGTTAGTTGTAGTCACGCTTTGCTAAAGCACCCGGCACCACATACCTGTAGCCCAACAACAACCGCGTTCAGGTTTAACACTGGTTTCCAGTCTTCTCGCAGAATGTTCAGGCAGACGTTGCCCTCGAGATCAATGTTAGGGTGATAGATCTTTTGCGTGCACTTGACTTTGGGCGGGTCGTGTGGGAAGTTCTGGTTGATCTTGAAATCAAACTTAAAGCGGCCACCCTTGTACATGCCCTCGTCGGGGTCGATTGTGAGTTCGAAGTTGAGGATGTCGTCTGGGTTAGGGAAGTGTGTTTTCATCGTCGTGCCGAGGGATAGCTCTTCAAGATCTTGGTCCACGTCAGCTACGCGCTTATTACCCTGCGTATTCCGAGTATCGCGTACCTTTTTGTGTGCGCAGTTGGGCCGGAGTAACCTTTTTCTTCTTGCTTGACGCAGCAGCCGCAGCCTCATCTTGCTGCTGCTGTTTCTTCTGTAGCAAGTGTGTCAGTATCCAACAATGCTCACAGGCCTCATGCGCAAGCCTTTTATGCATATGACTGTACCATGGACCATATTTTCATCATCTTGGCGGTATTGTATGGGGTCCCTGGGTATTGCTTTCGAGACGGTCGCGTGGACTAAGAGGCGTGGGAGAGCGGCGGGGGAAAGCGCCGGGAGGCGGTGGAACCGATGAACTCGCTGAGCTCGCTGACGTGTTGGAAAATCCGGGTAGCAGAAAAGGAGAAAATGGCCACAGAAGCACAAACGCCAAAGGAAATATGTCTATGTAAGTTGTTGTGGTAGTGAGGAAGAACAGTCGGGCAGGCTGCCACGATAGTCGGGCGGCCGTGCCCCTACGTGGGGTCCGCCGCGGTATCCTGCGCCACTTCCCCTGAGTCAGCACTCTACTCTCTCACCATGTCCACTGGCGCATGCTTTGGTCACTTCAGGTTGTAGCCGGTATACGAGTCCTCAAAACTCGACAGATTCTTTCGCAGATACAAGTATTTCAATCGCATCTCCAGCACCTGCATTTACACTACGGCCATCATGACGCCGACACCCGTAAGAGAAGCTCTGCACTTTGCAGATGCGGAGAGCAGGCAGTTTATAGACTATATGCCGCCAGTTCCTCCTCAGACACCAACGGAAAAGCTCTTTGTCACATTAACCTTTGCCACCTCCCTCGACAGTCAGCTCTCCATTGCCCCAGGAGTGCAAACGGCGCTTTCAGGGCCACGATCCAAGTCAATGACACATTTCTTACGCTCCAAACACGATGCCATATTGATTGGGGTGGGCACGGCCGTTGCCGATAATCCATCCTTAAACTGCCGGATAGAAGGCGTGGGTGGTTATGGTGGTGAGGGCCTCATTAGGCAGCCCAGACCGATTGTTGTTGATCCACAGGGCCGCTGGAAGTTCAGTGAGGAGAGCAAAGTGCTTAAGCTTGCTAGGGAAGGTAAAGGAAAGGCACCGTTCATCATCACTTATGTGGCACCATCCGACGCTCGCAAAGCTGTACTGGAGAATGTGGGAGGCAAGTTCCTGCTTCTGGGGCCGTCACTTACACAGAAGAGCGAGACTACCTCCTCATGGCACATGATTCTGGATGCATTGAAAGAACAAGGCATACAAAGTGTGATGATTGAGGGTGGCGGATTCGTCATAAATGATTTGCTCGGCCCGGGCCCGGCATATTCGCTCATCGACTCGGTCATTGTCACCATAGCTCCGACATGGCTTGGAAAGGGTGGTGTTCAGGTTTGTCCGGATGGAGGTTCTGACCGACTGCCTATCACCAGATTGAAAGATGTCAAATGGATACCACTCGGAGAGGATGTAGTGCTCTGTGGACGGCCAAACATGTCGCTCCGGTGAGGAGACATGCAGTGGTAGATTAGCAGTCGTAATATACAAGTTCTGTCGAGCCAACCGGCTTACTCAATCCAAGGTAGCTCATCAGAGACTACCCCTTGAAATAGCCCTTTGACACTGTCTTCCAGGTGCTTGAAGTGCTTTGCTCCTGTATTGGTATCCCATCCTCGCAGTTGCCTCTTGCCGCCGAGTAGACTGCCAGTGCCCATAGGGTCTTCTTTCCATGCTGCGTATCCAGATTTCTCTTCTCCCAGAAGCGTACTTGTCAATGCATCTTGTGTCATAACCGGATCAATACCCTGTATCTGGATGCGATTTTTGGGCCATTTGATTGTCGGTGCATGCAATTCCAGGAACCGCTTCGCTTTGAAAGCATGGGTAATGACACGAATCTGCTTAGGATATCTACCCGTGGCATTCCTGAATCGCAAGATGCTGAACAACAAGTTCTGAAACGAATCGGTGGCTTCCTCTTCTAGCAATATGTATCCCTTCTTATAGAGACTGTGGGGTAGGTGTAAGTATGCTTCATGCACAAACAGTCGGCCAACAGGCTCACGTACTTGTAAGCACGGCCACCGCCCAAGTGCCCTTTGGCTAGTTCTGCTGCCAGTGCTGCATGATAGTAGGATCGAGCCTCTGTTTTCAGCGTGTCTGCGCGTTTGGTAGCCCCGCCACTGAAGACAAGGATGCTTGAGATCGGGTGGTTAGCGTCTGTGCCCACGGTCAAGGCATCGATGCCGGCTTTGATGTGTGATACAAAGGTCTCGTGCTCGCCGGGTTTACCAGCAGCGGCATCTGCCTTTTGGAAGGGAGCAAGAAGCCAATTGGATTCGTGATAAGGGCTGAAGAGCGGAAGATGGGGAGTATCGGCGTTGGGCAAGAAGATGGCGTGACAGCACACAATGATGAGGGTATGTACATTTGGATAACTTGGGCGTGGTATCACATGCGGCGGATGGGCGAACTGGCTTTGGTGAGGCAGCAGCTGCCCGTGCTCAACGGTCGGCCGTGCTTGAACCTTTTCCGTCGCCTTGGCAGGGCCGGATGTAGATGCTGACAGCTGAGACTTGAACTTTGATTTGGACCTTGGGAGGTCCACCAGGGGTGCGGCTGAGGCCATGACGGCTCGCACCGACTTGATCGGTGTGGGGTATTAGTGCTAAAAGTCGGTGTATGTATGTACCGGGCTGGTGAGCGGACAGTCAAGTGGAAGGTGTTTGGGTTGTTGCACGATGGGATGGTGTGACAAGCATAAAATATGCGGGGTATGGGATTAGCAGAGACAGAGATGAGGCGAGCCAAGTGTGTGATTGGGCCAAGGCATGAGAGTTGTTGAGGCAGTCATTGTGCATGTCTCTGTCACGTGGGGATGGTTGCATGTCATCTCTACACTGTGTACTCTGGGTAAAAGTTGCAATGGCCCAAGTTGGCCTTCTGTTGAGACGCGGATGACGGAAGGCGTGAGGCGCGCTCCTGACGCGAGACGGAAGGAACGCATGGCATGGCGCGCAGGCTGATGTCATGGGCTGTAAAAGACAACTTCGCTTGTGCTTTTTGGGCTCTTTGTCCGCATACTCAAACACTGCTTCTCCGCGCCACGGCTGCAAACAGTGGCGCAGGCTGCCGGGCGTTGGAGCTGTGTGTTGTAAGATATCTACATACGTTCCAGGTCGGTGAGAAGACATAGCGGAATTTCGGTTGTGGGCAATATGTCTTGTACTGACAGTACGTACAGTGGGCCAGAGCCTGTGTAGGGTTGTGCTTGGCTGGGTCCGCCGGATACGGTGTGAGGGTCCAGGGAACAAGCCCACATGCTTTTGACCCGCCAGAGCGGCAGCAATAGTAGGCACATCCATATCTAGTAATTAGTCGTGGCATTAACAGCGGGGAAAAAACCTCCTGATGGCATGGGCCCTGCTCCTGCGCCGTCGCAATCGGCGGGCTCCTGATGGGCGATTGGTGTGATGGGTCGCTGGCGATGCGACTGGCGATGCCTCAATGGCAGGCATTGTGAGTATGCACCACCATACACAAGCATGTGCTCCGACTCGAGAGCCACTCACAGGACGCGGGCCATGTTGCAGTTCGTAACAGCGACAATGCACGCAACCCTTTTTCCAGAAGACGTGAAGATCCCTTGTGTGGGCCGTTGGCGTGCAAGGGGCAGCTTTGGAAACATGGCTGACGTACCGTGCAGCCCCTGGTTGCAAGACGACGTGCACAGCAAATCAACCACCGCCGCCGCCACATGTACATATTTACTTGCGGGATATTCTTTAGGACCGGATACAACCCAAGCATCGCATTTGTACATGACAATAGCACGCCTTTTGGGCACACGGTACCCAGGAACAGCGATGGTGGTAGGGCTGGTGCGAGGCTGAGCAGACCAGCGCGGAGCTGATTAAGGCCATGGCTCTAATTTTAGCTTGGGGTGGCCAGCACGCGCCACACCGCCGGCTGGCACAGCAGGTTTGCCCAACATCACTGCACTTACTACTAGTAGTACACACCCAGTGCTGGAATCTGCACCGCCATCATATTGGCTACCGTCAGCAGGCCAGCGCCGCGGCAAAGATTCAAGTAGACCAAGTCTGCCCGCTCTCCCGCACGACAATTCGGCCACCCGTATAATTACATTTCCCTGCCAGGCTTGTCCACCTGCACCCCCGAAACCTCAGGTCGACTAATTATCCTGTCCCTCCCTGCGGTCTTCGCGTGTTTCAGCGCGGCCGTTTTCCTAGCGCAGGCTTCCCCCCCATCTCTCCGCCCAAACAGGCTTAGCCTACTCTTCAGCACCTTTCTCAGCCCTCCAGCGCCTCAGACACTGCATCGGCCTTTATCAAGCGACACCGCCAGTCGTGCGCTCAGTGCTCTTTTTTTCTTTCCATTGCTCCTCTCTACATCGACACCCCATCTTCCCATCCCGCCTCGCCATCTGCAGCCCCTGCCTGCGGACTGCAGTTTGTCATGGCGTACAACAACAATAACCAAGGCTACCACCTTGGGGACCCCAACACTGGTGTATGAGCCCCTGATGCCAGCAACTGCAAAAAAAAGAAGACGCAAGCCATGCAACTAACACGCTCTGCAGTACGATCGCACTGAGCACGAGGATGAGGTTGCCCGCTCCCTCTTGCACGAGAACCCCACCGGTGTCAACTCAGACCCTTTCTACGGCAACCCTGATCACCGCCCACACTCAACCTACAGCTTGACTGAATCCTATGCCAACGACCGGCCAACTCAATACCCAGCACAGGGTCATGAGGGCACCAGTTACTCGGTCAGCGGTGGTTATGACCCGGCCAGCGACTTTGGTGCCGGCCAGCGTGCACCCTCACCATACGAGAGGAGCGAGACCAGCTCCACCGAGGCATGGAGGCAACGACAGCAGCCTGGTGGTCAAGCTGGTGGCCTCAAGCGTGGCATGACCCGTAAGGTCAAGCTCGTCCAGGGCTCCGTCCTCAGTGCCGATTACCCTGTGCCGTCAGCTATCCAGAATGCTATCCAGGCAAAATACCGCAATGATCTCGAGAGCGGCAGCGAGGAGTTTACCCACATGCGATGTAAGTTTTTTGTACTTTCCTTCCCTTCAAGCATTCGCCCCGTCCAATTCTGACGGCTGCTAGACACGGCTGCCACGTGCGACCCCAATGACTTCACACTCAAGAACGGTTACAATCTGCGCCCGGCCATGTACAACCGTCACACTGAGTTGCTCATTGCCATCACCTACTACAACGAAGACAAGGTTCTCACTGCTCGCACTCTGCACGGTGTCATGCAGAACATCCGCGACATTGTCAACCTCAAAAAGTCCGAGTTCTGGAACAAGGGTGGTCCAGCTTGGCAAAAGATTGTCGTCTGCTTGGTTTTCGACGGTATCGATCCCTGTGACAAGGGTACGCTCGATCTGCTCGCCACCGTCGGTGTATACCAGGACGGTGTCATGAAGAAGGATATCGACGGAAATGAGACGGTTGCTCACATTGTGAGTTGCACCAAAGTTGACCTGATTGCAAGGCATAGCTAACAAAGCTTAGTTCGAGTACACCACACAACTTTCCGTGACACCCAACCAGCAGCTCATCCGCCCGCACGATGACAGCGCCAGCACTCTGCCCCCCGTTCAGATGATGTTTTGCTTGAAGCAGAAGAACACTAAGAAGATCAACTCCCACAGATGGCTCTTCACTGCCATTGGCCGCATTCTGAACCCTGAGGTCTGCATTCTGCTCGATGCCGGTACCAAGCCTGGTCCCAAGTCGCTTCTCGCTCTCTGGGAAGGTTTCTACAACGACAAGGATCTCGGTGGTGCCTGTGGTGAGATCCACGCTATGTTGGGTAAGGGCTGGAAGAATCTGCTCAATCCGCTGGTGGCTGCTCAGAATTTCGAGTATAAGATCAGTAACATTCTTGACAAGCCGCTCGAGTCGTCTTTCGGCTACGTCTCTGTGTTGCCTGGTGCTTTCTCAGCTTATCGCTACCGCGCCATCATGGGTCGACCTCTCGAGCAATACTTCCATGGTGATCACACTCTCGCCAAGATTCTCGGAAAGAAAGGTATTGAGGGCATGAACATTTTCAAGAAAAACATGTTCTTGGCCGAAGATCGTATTCTGTGCTTCGAACTCGTCGCAAAGGCAGGATCCAAATGGCATCTTACCTACATCAAGGCCTCCAAGGGAGAGACTGACGTGCCCGAAGGCGCTGCCGAACTCATTGGTCAACGTCGTCGTTGGCTCAACGGTTCCTTCGCTGCTGGTATCTACTCCCTCCTGCATTTCGGTCGCATGTACAAGAGTGGTCACAACTTTGTGCGCATGTTCTTCTTCCACATTCAGATGTTGTACAACACCTTCCAGACTATTCTCACCTGGTTCTCTCTGGCTTCCTTCTGGCTTACTACCGTCATTATCATGAGTCTTGTCGGCACCAAGACCGATAACCGAGATGCTTGGCCATTTGGTAACCGAGTCACTCCCATCTTCAACACCATTGTCACCTACATCTACCTCGCATTCCTGATCTTGCAGTTCATTCTGGCCTTTGGTAATCGTCCCAAGGGTTCCAAGTACTCTTACCTGGTGTCTTTCTGCGTCTTCGGTATCATCCAGCTCTACATTGTCGTCTTGTCTATCTACCTCGTTGTTCAGGCCTTTACAAACCCGACCTCTGAGAAGCTCGATACCTCGTCACCAGAAGCATTTGCCAGATCCTTCTTCTCGTCAAGTGGTGTTGGTATCATTATCATTGCCCTTGCCGCGACTTTCGGTCTCTACTACGTCGCTTCCTTCCTCTACATGGACCCATGGCATATGTTTACCTCGTTCCCGCAATATCTGCTTATCATGTCCTCGTACATCAACATTCTCAACGTCTACGCGTTCTCCAACTGGCACGATGTGTCCTGGGGTACCAAGGGTTCTGACAAGGCGGATCTTCTACCATCAGCCAAGACGGAGAAGGGATCAGACGGAAAGCACAACGTCATTGAGGAGCCTGATCTGCCCCAGGCTGATATCGACAGTGCGTTCGAGGCCACTGTGAAGCGTGCTCTTGCCCCATACGTCCCACCAGAGGAGAAGGACGAGAAGACCCTCGAGGATTCGTACAAGTCTTTCCGTACCCATCTGTGTACCGCTTGGATTGGCTCCAACGGTACTCTCGCCGTTGTCATCACCCAAGATAACTTTGACCGCTTCGGTTTCTCCGTAGGTTTTAATCTTTCTCTCTTCTCCAGACTTTGCTAACATGACGATAGTCGACCGCCTCTACCAGAACAGCATACTTCTTCCAGGCTCTCCTGTGGTCTACTGCAGTACTTGCCTTGGTTCGTTTCATCGGATGTCTGTGGTTCCTTGGTCGCACTGGTCTCTTCTTCTGCGTGCGGAAGAGGTAAGTGGCTTATGCACTTCTGCGACAGCCACTTTTGTGTTTCCAAAGCCCTGCTTCGATTATCGTAATTAGATATAATTGGCGTTTCTTGGTGTCGTTGGGCTTTAGCAGCAGCTAGGAGCTGTGGTTTTTGCTTGTTTCCGAAAAGAAAATTATCACGCGCGCATGCCTGGCGTGGATTCACCGCGTGACTCCTCGTCCGACATGTCACAGACATGAAATGTTTGGTTCCATTTGGAAAAGGGGAGCGACAAAGACATGCCCAATATTTTGTGTGATGGGAGGCCTGCTGGCTTGCTTTTATGCACGCTAGAGATGTATGGGCTTTTTATATTCAGACTTTAGATTGGAAATACCACAAATATGTTAAAATTGCTATCTGGGTTTCAAATGTGACCGATGACGAGGCTGTTTGCAAAGAAGAAATAACGAAGTGTGGAAGTTGTTTCGAAAGGTTTGATGTGCCTACCCAACTCTTAGATACCATTCATTACCAGTGGCGTTTTCATTTCCAACGCCAACAATCGGCGTATCCATCCACAGTTTCTCTATATCCAGCCTCTGAGCGTACGTCTTTGCTCTATCCTCTGTCAGCGCCAACGCGAACACTGCACAGCCAAAGAGCACGGGTCCAGTATCAATCGCCGAACACCTAGCAACAGCATCTATACCAACTGTCGGTATAAGAGTCCGCTGCCATACCAAATTCGTATTAGCATCTGGTTTGAGACTCTGCGCCCACTGATGCATTATAGCAGGTCGTTGTTGCTCGCCCTGTAACCTCAGCATGCGAACACCGCTCGCACCCGCATCCGAATATATAACCGTTGAATCGCCGTCTGTCACTGCACCTTCTGGGACTGACATCTGGTCCTGCTCCACAGCAGCACTCTTGAGCTCCGATACACTAGTGAATTCCGGAAGTATCTCCCCTTTCCTTCGCCCCCGCCCTTGAATCGCAAACCCACCCTGCACAACCCTCAATTGCACATTATTCGCACCGTTGTTCTTGACACTATGCCACCGTACATACCAATCCGGCCAACGCGCACATGGCGCAATAAGCAGCGTTGACACTACTATCTCTGCATCTACCCACGGTTTCCACTCGCTGCGTAGCGCAGGCACTGTTTCCGCTACTTCGCCGTTGTGTATCAAGTCTACGGCGTCGAAACGGGGGGACTGGACTTTCCATGGTACACGCCATGTGTCACCACCGTCTTTAGTCAGTGCCAGGGTACTATCTGGAGCTAGTTGCTGGAGTAAAGGACCAGTGGGTACGCTGAAGGAGAAGTGAGATGAGTATGCGTATTTTCCGTATTTTGCCTCTGTGGCTTTGAGGGGCCAGGGGCAGAATTGGCCGGTGGAGAGGAGGAAGTGGTGATTTGGATAGTTGCAGAGAATGTGCATTGGTGGTTTGACTGAGGTTATTGCATGGGGTACGCTGCGCGGCAGTGGTCTTTCTTGGGATGTCCAGAAGGCGTGGGTTGATGGGAGGGATAGCGCGAGGAAGGATTTCATGGCCCAGTAAGGGGATTGTGGGCTGTTGTAGTCTTCGCTCAGGTACATGTTTGGGTATGCGAAGCCGATGGTGAGGGTGCCGTCGCTGTTGAAGATGTCCGGCTTGGTGGCCCACCAGCGGAAGTGGCGGAGGAGAAGTCCTTTGATTACGCCCCATTCATCCAAAGGTGCGGGCAGAGAGACGTCTGCAAAGGCGATGGCGGACCAGAAGCCCGCGAGGGCAAAGCGGTATGTGAGACTGCGGCCAAAGGGGATAGCGGCGCCTAGATGGGTAAATCAGTAGCCATGTATCAGACGGGAAACTTTGGATTCCAAGTAATACATACCGTTAGAATCAAAGTACCGCCAAAAACACATTGCAAACTCCCTCGCTCGACTTCGAAATCGCTCGCACCGCTCCGGATCCAGATCTCCCGCCATCTTCACATATACCAGCTGCGAAAACTGAATCGCAAAGCTTCCAGAGTAGTAGTCCGCCTGGCGTCCCTCATCATTCCACATCCCATCCGCCGCCCATCCCTCCCCTATATAAAATTCCTCCATGAGATCTAAATCCGCTTGCATAGCCCCCAGCACTTCTTCCCTCGGCACACCACACACCTGTACCAGCGCCAGATTCGTCATAACCCTAAACCAAAGCCAATTCGTCGTCGGAAAATCCTTCCCATTGATCGTGCTTAACCACACGGTAATATTCCCTCTCGCCCGCTCCGTCTGCGCGTAAAACATCGTCTCCGGCGCTGCCAGCAGCGCAAAAGAAATAATCTCCATTTCTACCATGCGCTGGTCGCGCAACACCACAGGACCCCAGTACTCTGGATGGTCGGGGTCTGTTCCGTTTGCTAGACCCCTAGCAAAAGGCCCAATCGTTTCCTTCTTTTCATCGGGACTCAGTGTGTTTGCATGCGCCAAAGCGCCAATGGCCCAGAGCGGGCGCGCGTAGCCTTCGAGTTGCGCGGCGACATCGTCAAAGTGCGTGCCTGTTGCTAAGGCGAGTTTGATGCGCGCGCCGCTCGGCGAATGGTATGGGGTTAATGAATAAATTAAGGTTCTGGCTGCGGCTTGAAATTGATCACGGGTTTGGAACGGGTTGTCGGAGAAGCCTGGGAGCGGTGGCATGTTATTATCAATCCTCCTTTTTCATTACTTGTGTGGAAACCGTAAGATGCTGACACGGGGCGACTATGTAGGTTTGTATAGTATTAGTGTTTTCTTGATAATCTTTCAAGGATACTACGTAGTTATTCACCGGGTTCTGCCAGGCAGTGGCTGGTAAAACGGTTGCGCGCGCCTTGCATATCAACCAACCCTTTTTCCCCGCATTCGACCAAAAAAGGTTGCAAGTCCGATGCTGCAGTTGCCTCCCCCGAGGTACAGCATTCCCCCCCTTGCCCCCAGATTGACCTGTCCACGCGTTGGTAAAGTAGAGTTTAAGTGCGGAAAATCTGCGAGCTCATTAAAAGTGGACTGATGGACCGAAATGAGTGCTAGTTCCGCGGGAGTCGCGTGTGGAGTGACTTTTGTGATTTATCCCGATGCCCGTTCATTGTATTCCTCTAGCCCGCTACTTCTTCCTTTTTGAACAATAAAAACGCCTCTTTCGAGATGTCGCGCTGATGTCCGCTAGCTGGACCAATTACTCGGCTGGCAATGGCAGCCAAGCAGCAGCACACGAAGACGATGGCCCGGTCTCGGTAGCAGGCGATATCCCTGCCTGCGTCAGCTGCAAGCAGCGCAAGTTGCGTTGCTCGCGTGAACTGCCTTCGTGTACTCATTGTCTGAGGCTCTGTACGTCGTTGCGTTAATAGTAGCGATATGGTCGTCGCTGACCTCACATGCAGCCTCCGAGTGTGTGTACCAGCCAAAGAACAAGCCTGGCCTTAAGCCAGGCGCTGTTGAAGCCTTGACCCGCCGCGTTGGTATGCCGATCTGATATCTTTCTGGGTTTGTGTGCAACGCGTCTTACAATCTACAGCATTTCTGGAAAAGATCCTTTTGGACGAAAACGGTCAGGTTCGTGCGCGTTATGTAGATGAGGATGCAACGACTAAAGGGCAGGCCATCGTTCATGAGACGCCACCCACGACCACGACAGAAGCCGCGTTTCGTGTCCATGAGCAGCCTCAATCCAGCAAGCCTACTCCTGAAAACCGCTACGTGGAGATTCCGAGAGAAAGTGCACCAGAAGTACCCAAGGAAGAGAGCATGGCGCCTAATCCTTTGAAAAGAAGACACGACACGCCCGTTCCTGAGAGTTGGCTCTTCCCGTTTGCAGATGTCGACATTGCTCAACACCTTCCGTCTCAGCCACTTCTCGAGAAGCTCGTGGACTTCTTCTGCATCTCTTTCCACCATTGGATCCCATATATTCACAAGGCGCGGCTCCAGATACGAGTGCGTCAAGGCTCACAGGATCCCGGCCATGTGCTCGTTCTCCACGCTCTAGTCGCCGTTGCTTTGCGACATATGGAACCCAGTGTGCTCTTCTTGGATTCCGACCAGATCTACCAGCAAATAAACATCTCGCGCGTGATTGTGGAAACACATGCGATGCGAAATGTTACCATTGAGAGCCTGCAGGCCCTAATCTTCCTTGTATTTGATCTCTTAAACGATGGCCAGCCACAGAAGGCTTGGCCACTGATTGGATCGCTCACTAGAACGATTGACTACCTTCAGCTTACTACTGAGCCGTCGCTCTTACATTCCAAATCACTAATGGCACCTGTGCGTCTAGTAAAGCCTTCGAACGACTGGACGGAGCTGGAAGAACGCCGGAGACTGTTCTGGATCATCTTCTTGCTTGATCGATTTTGTTCGGCATCTACGGGGTGGAATACCAGTCTCACCGCAGAAGATGTTCATCGTCGATTACCAGCAGACGGAGGCTATTTTACCCGTGAGGAGCCTGTCACCACTCCGTATTTTGGTACGTAAGCATACTTGATCGACGTCTCAGAGAGAAATGTGTATATCGATCTTCCAGCTTCGCTAACAACTCATCACAGGAATTTGGAACAAAGCAGCAGCTCGCATCGGACGCTCATTAGCAAACGTACCTGCTCAGTACAATGAGGATGACCCTGGAACAGACCTTCCCCCAGGTGCCAGTCCAAATTCTACCAACAGCTACATAGACGCATCTAAACTTGGCGCTTTCGCGTATTGCGTTGAAGCAACCGAGAGTCTGAGTCAAGTGACCACATTCTTCCTCCAGCAACGGATCAACTGGCAAGACAAAGAGCATGCAGTCAGCTGGCTGACGCGGTTCAAAGAGCTGGATCTTCGGCTCGTTCAGTGGAAGATGTTTCTACCACCCAGATGGAAGGACTCCAACATATCAGCTGATCGGGCAGTGGTAGACATGGACCCTAATCTGACTCTAGCACACATTACTCACAACACATCGATGATACTGTTACATCACCCAATTGGATACCCCCCTAAAGAATGGAATGACTTTGTCGCGCTCCCTAAAGAATGCAGTGCGCAAACATGCGAGCTCGCTGCTGTTGAAACTTCCAACATCGTCAACAAGTTCCTAACCCACACCCCCATACCCTTTGTCAACGTGCAATTCTCCTTTTGCGCCTTCGTTGCCGCCAAAGCCCTACTATTCGGCCACCAAGCCACCCGGCGCCCTCTCCAACCCGAGTTCAACCGCCTAGTCCACGACCTCTGGGAAATGGCCACCCGCTGGCAAAAAAGCTGCGACACCAACCAGCGCCCCAACAACCAAGCCGGCATGTACGCCGACCAACTCGAGCGACTCCGAGAAGCCTGCTACCACGCCCCACATTTCCGCTTCGATTTCTACGACCACAGTGGCATAGCATTATACCCTCAACACTTTGCGAGCCCAACCTACGCACCCACCCCGCAAACCCGCCCGAACAGTTCCGCCACCGAACAACCCATAAAGCACCACACCCGCAAAACCAGCCTCAACACCCCCCAACTAACCCTAAGCCCAAGCACTAAACCACCACCACCACCACCACCACAAGACTCACTCCACCACACACTCACCTCCCCAACCTGCTACATCCCCCACCCACACCCAACCCACCTCTCCCCGCCCGCCCCCCAAACTCCCATATATAAATCCCCACACATGCCCCAAACACCTTCCTACCCTCATCCTCCTCCTCCCGCAATCTACCACGCCGTACCTGCATCTGGCGGTGCGCCCTACAATACTACTGTGCTGGGAGCACAGGGCACGCAGCAGAGTGTGCAGGATCAATCACTGTTGAATCTTTCGGATGCGTTTATGGATTCTCATTTTCTGGACATGGATCGCGTTATTACGTTTGAGGAGGCGAGTTTTCTGTTGCCGGGGGATGGGTTTAGGTGGCAGTGAAAGAGACGTGCAAGGATGGGAAGGGGGAGTGGCTTGCGTCTTGGAAGTAAGAATGTTGTTGGAGTACCTGGTATTTCGCTTTGTGTGATACTCGCTTGCGTTGACAAACAAGGGATTTCGTGAGACACAGTTGGGTGGAGGAGGGAGAGAAAGAAAGGAAGAGATAATGCAGGATACATTTGGTCTTTGCTACATACCATCGCCAGATTGAGAATTTATCATGGGACGGTAACTCCGCATGGTTTTAAGAAACTGTTTGGTACCCCCTTATTATCTGTATAGTGCTAGCCATGGATAAAATCAAGTCTGATTTTCTTAGCTCCATGTCTCACGAAACACGGATGCCTCTGCACGGAATCCTTTCGGCACTGACAGTGGCGAGACAAGTGTTTTACAAGCTATTTCGCTACAAGACTGATGCTTCACACCCACAACAACTACAAGCAATAGTCCGACTTCCGACACTACACCAGGCTCCTCCCGCGGCGTACCAAAAGCCCACCCTTCTGCCGCTCAACCATTGGTGTACACATCCAGCCACATAACCTCATACTCTCCTTTTCTGGTAACCCCATACATCCCATTCAATCGTTAGTGTCATTGCCCCGTTCAGGATCGTACTCCATGAGCGCATCCAAGTCCTCCTCAGACTTGTGGGCTGGATATGCTATGTGAGGAAGAATATGCCAGAGTGGGGCGAATCGAGCGTTGAGTTCGTATTAAGATGCGCTATGGAGACAGTGCGGCCTTTGTGGGAAGAGTGAAAGAGCCAAGACAACAGCCGTATGCAAACCTTTTAGGTAAAGTCCATAATCTTCTGAATGCTCAACAGGTGATTGTGCATGATTGACATCAATTCATTAAACCATTGTCGTAGCTCTGAATATCGTTTGCGAGACGACGCTTGCGCTTCCAGTCGATCACGGTGCCCACTTGGCAATATTGTTCGGAATCAATCTCTTGAACATGTCCAGCTGCTTTGCATGCACCGTCATTTTCGCATTCAGAATCTCCGGTCGTAACTGTAGTGTACGATCGATGCGCTGCTGGGAGCCGCTAAAGACGACCGTATAGTCTGGTAAATGAGCATTCGGGGGCAGGAAAGACGCAGCTGTGATAGTGCAATACTACACATAACGTTTTAGCGCTTGGAAAACTATCAAGTTGTGATGGAGTGGGGTGCGTACCTTTCCAATGATGCTACCCCTCCCTATCACAGCACCGACTTCAATCACAGTGCCTTCGCCTACCTCGGCAGCTTCAACTACTGCATTCGATTCAACTACCACATTCCTTCCGAGTACTGTTCCCTCGCTCCTCATAGATTCTCTAACATTCGTATTACTGCGTGCCGACATGTTGGTACGCCGACCTTCACCATCCAGTTCAGATCCCATGCCCACGCCGACTTTTGCTCGCTCGAAAATAACACATCCTTCATCCAACACGACGGGCGCCAATGCGCTGCTGAGCTTGCTATGTGGGTGCAGTACGGTATTCGGGCCAATCGTTATCGGGTGAAGGCCGGTAAGTTGCGCGTGCTGGGCAATAAGGACGGAAGAGTCTAGCACAATCGATGACGGTTTCGGAAGGAGAGATGTGCGTTTTGGGGCTCCTGACACACGACGATCCGATGTGGGACGGCCTGTAGTTAGTTGAGCAGACATTTGTGAGGTCACTGTCTGTGTGTGTAATTCAAGAGAACTGGAGTTGCAATCAGTAGACGCATGCGAAAACGCGCTACGGCGTTAGCGTATCGCCGAGTCACATGATACGTGCTCTAGTAGGTGAATGTAGTACTGAATCTCTAGTGTTCTTATCATTTTCCATGTCCCATAGTTATATTCAATAGCATAGACACATCTCATCTACACAAGCTCACAGTGAACTTCATGTGTTAAAGGGGTGGGTATCTCATAAACATGCATTACTACGTATCACATCCATTCATCCTGTATACTGCAGACGACCAATGTAGTCATCCCGTAGGCGACATATGCTCGATCTATTAAATCAAAAACCATGCCAAGCCATGCAAACAGATAACCAACCGTTCAAACACTACACCACAAACTTCCGCGCTCCATCACCACTCGTCTCATTGCCTTCCCCATCACTGTCAAGATCTGCTTTCTCAGGGCTAGCACACTTCTCTGGAGAGTTTCTCCCCGATTCATGACCTCCCTCTCCTTGTTCTTCGCCGCTGTGCATGCTATCGTCGTCAGATGAGTCTTCAATGCCTTCAAACATGCGAGCAAAACGCTGGTGGCCTTCGCGTTCTTCCTCTTCTTGCGTCTTTGGCAATGAATCATCGTCTAGGTCGTCCTCTGCGTCACGTGTCAATTCGAGTTGGGCCTTGCGTTGGGCGAGCCGAAGAGCGAATTGGCGACGCGCTCGCGAGGGCGGTACTTGCAGAGGCTGTGGGATGCTTGACTGGAAGGGGTTGTGTCAGTATAACAAGTCAAGGGCTAGTGTAAATGCTGCTCGGCGAGACGGAGATGGAACGCAACCAAAAGAAATTACAAGGGAAGACTTATATTGAACAAGTAAACATGATGGAGAGATGAAGACGGCGGTGGGGAGGGCATGCTAGATCATGGAAATCATCTTTTCACACAAAGGAAATGATGAAAAACCACATCTCACGATGTGTATTACTACATGTATCATACACCCTGTTGGATGGCCGAGGAATGTATGTACAGAAGAAATGATGTTCGTTTCATGGGTCCAGCATGCGAGTCCTCTGCCAGTCCCAACTCATGATACAAACAGGTATAAGAAAAGGAAACGCACCAAGGGCGGAAAACGATCGTGGTGGTAGTGTGTGTATGGTCGGGGCGATGTGATTATCGATAGTCCATATCAGCATCGTCAAATGAGATTTCACCCACTTGTTCGGAGTCGTCGACAGGCCCCTGTCGTTCCCGTTCTCTCTCGGTGTCGACATCGTCCATGTCTTCGTCTTCTTCATCACTCGAGTTAGTAAAGCCACTAAGCAAGGAGCCACCGCTGAAGGTGTACCCACCACCTCCAGTGTCACCAGCATTGGTGAGCTCCATGCTGTCGAGGCCTATAGCACCGTTGCCGGCGAGGCTAGCGTTGGAGAGCCCCCCACTATCGCCTACAAAGTTATTCGCTGCGTTGACAGCATTGAGCACCGCTTGTCGTGGGCCAACGCTCATGTCAGGTCGTACTCCTCCGAGGATGGCATTGTCTCGTTCTCGTGTCTCGGCCAGGACGTGTTCGACGTAATGCACCCACTCCTCAGCGTGGACCTTTTCCAGGACCATGGGTGATAGGACTTCATCCGTGTGTCGCTCAGTAAACTTGAGCACTTCTTCTGCAATCAAGGTAAGATGACCCATGTATCCTAGTCGCATGTGTGTTTCCTTGTGCGACTTGTCGCTCTCTTCTTGTCCCTTGATGATTCGTTCAGTTATGGCGCCGCTGTCGAATAGGTTAATTGCTAATTGCCGGTTGTACCCATGTTCCATCTGGCCGTTGAACACCTGTTGAACAACGTCATATACCACATTGTGTAGAAAGTTGTTCCAAGGGAAACGAAAGAAGAAGTCCTGCAGGTGTTAGGAGTTGTAACCAGTGGTCTAAATGAGAGCTTACAAGTATAGTTGGCACAACTCTGTTCTCGACAAATGTAATTTTCAACAAATCGCCAACCACGGGCGTTCCGTCGATATCGACCTCGAAACCTACAATCTCTTCTGTGCTTCCAAATACCACAGAGCGGACGCTTTGAGTTTCGTCAATCGGGGTAATCTCAGAAAGATCCGACTCCGGTACAGGTGCAGTGAACCGTGAAGTATCGACCTTCGCGGGCGAGGAGCTATTGTCACGGTTCTTACCCGCAAAAAGCGGTGCTGGTTTATCGTCAGGGTGAGGTGATAGAGGAGGATCTGGTAGATCGAGGTTGCTAGACTCTGAGGTCTGATTGAGTTGCTGTGTTAGCAGAGATGGCGAGGACTTGGCCTCAGTCTCAGGTTTCTCGATCTTTGCAGATTCCTGGGGCTCCCGACGATCGTTCATAACAGTATCGTTACCCAGACCGAGATCGTCAACCTTGGCTGTTAGGCCTGCTGACGTGGGGGATTCTGCATCGTCTACAGGCTTGGCGGGAGAAGGAGCCGCTTGAGAAGACGCAGTAGAGTCTTTGGGTGGTGTGAGAGGCTCATCGACGAATTCACCGTCGTCACCCACGGCTTTGCTGATGGATGTTTCCTTAGGCGCATCCCTAGGAGCCGCTTTGGGTGAAGGTTCCAATGGCTCGCCAATCTGCTCCTTGTCGTTTGCAATCTCTTTTGGGTCTTCAACAGCGACCTCTGGCGCAACAACTTTTTCAAAATCATCCTCGGAACTGTTCTGCACATGCAGAGGCTTAATCTCAGCAGGCGAGTCCATGGATGGGGCGCGCGCGTGATGGAACCCTTGACTGTCGACACTGGTGGAGAAATCGCCTGGGTTCCCGGGGTTAGCTGAAGTTAGTTTACCGTCGGCTTTCAAACGTTCTCGTTCGGCGTCTCGTCTTCGGACTTCGGACTCACTACCGCGCTCATTGAGCAGCGCCATGTTGCTACAGTGTAGCAATTCAGCCATTAGCTCACAAGTCTTGAAGCGGTCGAACCCGAGAGGCTCTATCTTGTCACCAAAGGCCGTCTTGAGCTCTCGCTTCTTCCTTGTGATAGTGCCGTCTGATTCTGTCACTACTTGGCTGGAGCTATTGACCAGCTCCATGAACTGTGGAATATGATTTGCAAACTGTCGAAGTAGCGTTCCCAAGTAGATGGGGTCTGAGTTCTTGGGCACTGGTCCGATTTGGTTCTCCAAGTCGTAGTCGGAATTGTTTTTTCGGATGACCTCGATGATGATGCCCACGCCGACAGTAAGTGGGTTACCGCCGTGGAGCATGTACTCTATCAATTGCTTAAGACATGACTCGGAAACAAGTTGCCGAGTAAGCTCATTTGGCCCAATCACCGACTGGTCCTGTGTTGTAGCGTTGGCAGATATAGTAATGATAGCTTTGAGGAAATCGCCAGCCGATGTTTGAGTGGAGGTTGATTGGTCTGGTCGAAGGAAGGCAATCAATCGTGGGACGAGATCCTGCTGTTGTAACCACTGCGCTTTTGTCAGTCCTGCCTGTCGGTCTGAATGGCTGCACCCACATCAACAATGCCTTGGCCGCCTTCGCTCTTCTCAAGGCTGATAATCTTCAGCAACAAGTCCATGATAACCGGGCAGTCAACGTGTTGGAGCATGTCTGACACAACGTTGTCCAGAGACTTGAAGAAGTCGAGCATCTCCTCCATCTTGCGGTCGAGTAGCGACTCGTTAACTTTGGTGAAGTAACCGGCCTGGACAGGGTCAAGCGGGGCAGGCTGTTTGATGTAGGCCCAGAACTGGCGCAGGCTCTCCTGGTTCTCGAGCACGGCTTCTGATATGGACCATACTTCAGAGGATAGGATTTCGCATGATACGTAAGCGTACTTCATCCGCTGGCGCTCCTCCTTGCTCTCCTCGGTGTCGCCTGCGTCCGACTTTGTGGTCGAGGTTGAGCGGGCCCTGACTCTGCCAAAGAAGCCAGCCCGGCTGGGACTCCTCGCCTCGTGCACCAGCGAGCTTCCGGCGTCGTCGTCGTGGGGCAGGTTGGGCCTGGCAGCGATGACATAGCGCAGCAGGCGCTCCAAGACATTTTCGTCACGAAGGTATTCTATAAGCTTCGAGTTCTGCTGCTTGAGCTCCTGTATCAGGTCCGACTCGTCCAGCAGCTCTTCGACGGTGACATCGGGCTTGTCGAGAATGCTGTCCAGCGACGACAGCTGTGCGTAGCCGCCAAAGCGCCAGAACATGGTCGTATGCGGTGCTTGCGGCTATAAGGGCGGGGCAGGGAAGGGGCCGGGCGAGGGACTCAAGAGCAGCAGCTGTAGGCCGGTGGGGCTGGACATGCGTACGTACGACTACTGCAGCGACCAATGCGTCATGGGAAGCGGAAACACGGATGCAACAAAAAGGGCCTGCACAGTAGACGGGCGTCTTGGTTAGCAACAAGTGTTCGGGGGTGTGAGACAGCAGGAGGGCGCGTGTGGTCAGGGCTGAGGCTCGGGCAGCGGGCAGCGGGCGGGCTGAGTGAGTGCAGTAGGTGGGACAGGTACCTGCAAGCGAACAAGACAGCGGGGGAGGGCAACGGCAAGCGAGACGGGCGCGAGGCTTGCAATCAATGCATCTACTCGGAGACGCTGCGTCGTGGCCGGGTTGTTATAGATACATATAAGCGGGGAAAGCTGGCGACTGAAATGCGATTTGGCGTAGGTGCACCCAGGCGAAGGCGAAGGCGAAGGCGAAGGCGAAGGACGAGGGTGAATGGATTTGTTGGGGGTTTTTTTGGTGGTGACAGAGGGCTGGGTACTGGTAGGTAGCGTGCTTGCAGATCCCAACTTGCAATCTCCTTGATAACAGACAAACAGACAGCAGCCACGGCATACATGCATCCATCTAGTAAGTACATAGAGCAAGCACATACGCAGGCATATGGATTACTTGCAGGCCACACGGGGCCCTGGTCATGACACAACTGCAGATTTATTCATTACCATCCATCACGCTAGCCTCCATGTTCAAAGCCTTTGCTCTACTAGTACGATATGTAGCACATAAGAGAGACAACCACTTTGCCTGCACACAACGTGAACACGCCCTTCTTTACCACCTTGAGAAGTCACCTAATGCGACACGCGTCGGTCCTCCCTTGGGCTCAGCAGTAAAAGCAGTCAGGCATCAAAATCTGCGCCATCACCTGCCAACCCGAACCCCGTCGCCATAGCCGGCACCCGTGATGCCGCTCTCGGTAGCAGTCCACGTGACCTGTGATGACGTTTGCGGGAACGGCCGGCGCTTAGAGACGACTTTGGACACGACTCCCAAGAGTGCTTCATATCCATGTCGCCGAAAATCCTAATCCATTCACTGATTGATGGAAATAGCCAAGCGCTTTTGTACAGAACCTCTCCCTGGATACACATGCATCTCGACTGCATCCGACGGAACAGTCATATGTGCAATGGCCAATCATGTGATGCTACATCACTCTTTTACATAGTTGCGAGAAACAAACTCCACACCTACGCCCTTAAA
Organism: Bipolaris cookei; assembly: GCA_002286855.1. Taxonomy (NCBI): domain Eukaryota; kingdom Fungi; phylum Ascomycota; class Dothideomycetes; order Pleosporales; family Pleosporaceae; genus Bipolaris; species Bipolaris cookei. Next base: position 321,798 of record NRSV01000025.1, read on the forward strand.
GTAGCCATTTTCTAATACCGTGTGGTAGTGCTGGGCTAGGGTTGGGATATCAATGACATCACGTGAATCCACTCAAACAATACGACCTGGCCCACACCACTGGCATTTCTCATCATACATAGAAACGAGTACAAAGACATTACCATTCCATGTTTCCCAAATCTTCGAATCATCATCCTTGTGGAATTTAACTATCACTGGAAAGATTAGGACTTTACTGCTGAGTACTTACAAGACCCACACCTATTCTCAAGTGTTGTGACAAGCCAAGAACACTCGATGAGATACCTGTCTTGAGATGACACAGATAGCGATTGAAACACCAGCTTACTGGACCAAAATGTCTAATTACATCTTCCGAAGAACCCTAGCGCTTACCTCATCCCAGCGTTTGTCCCAAACAACGCCCACTTGTAGGCAGTGGGAGATTGCGTATTTCAAAGCATATCAGCCATATACAAAATGCATGTATAACGCCTCGCTACCAAGGTGCTCTCCCGTTTCCTTGCGCGTCGCAAGTGATTCTCTATAAACTCTACTCTACTTGCCACCCAAGAAAAAGGGAGAATAACAGATCTGCAGTTTACCACAAAGTCTTCCCACTCACCTCCGCCTAACTCACCCACCCAAGTCCAGTTTTTACTTTATCCAAGCTAAACTACTATGTTCCTCTTCAAGACCCTCACCAACATTATCCTCGCTGTCAACGCCGCAAGTGCTGTCGCCGTCCCCAACCTCGAACCCCGGGCCACTTGCACGTGGTGCGGTCCATCAGAATAAAAAGCTGTTCTCAATGTGAGTCCAACAACACCACATCGCTGATAGTTACAAAGAGTTAATAGATCTAACCATTCGGTATAGTGTCAAGTGGGCTATTGCAAGTATGATCAAAAATCGGATTATTGCCCCTCCGAAAATGCTTGCTAGAGTGCTGGTCAGTGGTTTCCTATAGAGTAGAGTAAAATGAGGGGAGCATGATCTAACCATAAAACATAACATAAACATACATTTTTTATAACGTGTTCCACGGGCGAGCGCCGCACCCCACCAAACTTGCAAATCTCTATAACCGCGTAGCTCTACCACGAATTAATTTTTTTATTATATTTTAAGATCGTAGATTAAATTTTAAGATCGTAGATTAAATACTATCTAAAGTATCTTTCTTACATGTACGTGAGTTATGGCCAGTCTCTCTGCACCTACTACAGTGCGCAAGAGCCTGGCGGCTAACACCTGATCGCTCTCCTCCTTGACGCTCTTCATGAGCAATCTGCTGATCAGCCTCACGCTGAGCGAGTATATCCTCTCCAGCTCCCTTCGTTAGCACTCCTTGCTTCTGTATCCGCTTCTTCTTACGTTTTCTACGCTCTGATACTGCTGTATTAGCTCTCTCAAGGCTGGCGATCCGATCGCGCATCAGCTCAGCCGAGAGCATCATTACCTCAGCCCCCTTCTTAAGCTGATTAATCGCCGCAATGATTGAAGCTGGTGATGAGCTCTGATGCTTTCGAACGCGCTCGCTTATTAACGTTGCTTGAGCCTCTAGCTCACGTACGTTGCTTGGTGTACGAGCCTGCCAGAGAGCCTCTGTAATAGCAGCTGGAGGAGTAGGCGTACGCAGCTGCACGTCAAGCTTTGATAGAACAGCGTCTGGCTGGAGAGGCACAAGGCCTGCGCCTCGAAAGGCTGAGCAGATATTGGCTGGCGTGAAGGATCGATCGTACGCTGCCTTGAATGCTGGCAGAAACTCAAGCTTAGTGATGTGGTTGATGTGATGGCGGATTAGGCTCTCCACCTCACGGCTATACGCGCGCTTTAACGGCGAGAAGCAGCCAACGTCAAGAGGCTGGAGTAGGTGAGACGAGTGAGGCGGCATACAGAGCGTGTAGATATTGTTCTCCTTGCAGAGCTCTTGGAACTCAAGAGACTGGTGGCTCTCATGGCCGTCAAGAATAAGTAGGCGACGTGTGCCGACAACGCGAGTCTTCGTGTGAGCGTCGAAGTGCTTTATCCATGCAACGCCTAGCCCGTTGTTCGTCCAACCATTGTCGCTGACTGCGATCACCCAGTCGCGCGGGATCTCTGCCTCGTACCAGGCAGATAGGTGGTGCTGGCCAGTAAAGATAAGAAATGGTGGGATAGCCCAGCCAGCCGCGTTGATCCCAGCGATAAATGTTACCCACTCACGACTACCTGGCTGAATAGCTTTTGGCCGTGTCCTTCTCTCTGACGCTGTAACGACAAGCTGAGTCGTGATCTTGCCCATCATAAAGCCAGCTTCGTCAAAGTTGTAGACGTCTTCGTCGCAGATGCCGTACTTAGCCTTTGTCTGCTCCACAAGCTCAAACCAGCTCTTAATTAGAACCAGATCTTCACAAAGAGCTCTCTGCCTATCATACGCTCGATTAAAACGCGTCGTAAGACTATCTGTACGCTTGACAAAAGTAGATGGCCAGTTAACTCCAACGCGTCCGCTACTACGCGCAGCCAGTAGCTTATCAGCCATATCGCGCACAGCTGCGTACGTAGGCGCGAACCCACGCTGATCCAGATCAAGTATATGGCCAACAATTACCTCCTCTTCTAGCTGGGTTAGCTTCCTTGAGTTGGGCTGGCAATCGCGTCGCGCAGGGACACCAGCGCGTCGGCGGCGGATCGTTCGTTCAGACACGCTATAGATAGCAGCTGCACTCCGATTACTTAGAATCTGCTTAGAGTTGATTGAGGAGATAGCAAGCTGGATATCTGATTCATTTGAAGCTAACAGAGTAGCGCTGCGTTGAGCCATTGTACGATGAGATGGGAGAGGTGTGCAAGTTTGGTGGGGTGCGGCGTTCGCCCGTGTGCGGCGTTCGCCCGTGTGCGGCGCTCGCCCGTGGAACACGTTATTCTTTTTTATTCATTTGTTTCCTTTCTTCCCCCACCGAGAGCCCGTTGGAAAATAGCCTAACTATCTAACATCTCTTCCTGTTTACCAAACTGCTCTTTAGCACCAGGCGTCTGCTAGAGGCCTAGCCGCAAACAGACAAAAGCCGAAGCACCACAGTAGTACCACACAAAAAACCCCCACATGTAAATAACAAGATAGAACGGCCTACGGTTAAAGTCTCACATAGCCCCGAGCTGCATATAAACTCTAATGGAATAATAATAATAACGTGGTTCACAAGCGAGTGGCCACCTCCCCACCAGCGCGTCGACGTTGACACCTTATCACGCACTTTTACCAGTCAATAGACTATCGCGATATACCAAATTAACTATCAGAATCGCTACTATCACTTGCACTGTCTATCTCAACTGCGCAGGTACGAGCGTTACGTCCAGTCTGCTTGCAACGCCCGCACCGCCTCTCTCGTCGCACCCTCTTCGACGCACTCTCACCATCGCCACGACTGCTACGCGCCTGTTCAGCTAATACTTCTTGCACCTCGCCTACAATGAGAGTCTCTTCTGTCTGTACGTATCGCCGCTTGCGGCTCTTACGCTTGTTTGCTGTATCTAGAGCCTCTCGAAGACCAGCTACTTCCACCCTCATAAGTGTCATCTCATGTGCTATTTGCTGAGCCCCTTTACTTAACTGCGCGACCTTTTCGTCAAGAGAACTTGCAGAAGACCCAGGGTGATTTTTTACTCTCTGTCGAATAAGAGCACTTTGAGCCTCGACTTCGTGCGCGTTGCGTGGTGTCTGCGCCTCCCAGGCGGCTACCCGTCGCGGTGATTGTTTTGGTGTCTGCACCACCACATCAAGCGTTGATGGCACGGCCTGTGGGTTATGTGGGACTAGACCAGCGCCTCTGAAGCCAGCTTGGATATTCTCCTTCGTGATAGACTGCTCAAAAGCAGCCTTAAAGGCTGGCAGGAAGGTCTCCTTACTGATATAGTTGGTGCGGTTGCGTGCCAAGCCTGAAACTACGTCGCCATACTTACACTTTAACGGCGCAAGGCATGCGACATCAAGAGACTGCAATAGATGAGACGAGTGCGCAGGCATACAGAGAAGAACAATATTCTTCTCCTTGCAAAGATCTTGAAATTCGACGGAGCAGTGGCTCTCATGGCCGTCAATAATAAGCAGTCGATACCCACCCATAGTACAGCTCTTTGTATGAGTATCAAAGTGCTCTAGCCAGGCAAGAGCAAGTTGATTATTCGTCCAGCCATTGGGACTGACTTCAAGAACCCAGTCGGTAGGCAGGTCTTTGAACCAGACGTCGATAAGCACCTCGCCCGCAAAGACAACGAAGGGTGGTAGACAGCGACCCAACGCGCCCACGCCTTGGATCACAGTAACCCACTCACGATTACCTGGCTGTATCCGCTTCTTTTTGCCATATCCTTCTGAGCCTGTGACAACTGTGATAAAATTTTGCCCATCATAAAGCCAGTTTCGCCAAAGTTGTAGATATCATCGTCCACAATACCCCACTTCTGCTTTGTCGCCTGGACTAAGTCGAACCAGCGCTGGATAGCCGCTGGGTCCTCGCAGGTAGCTCGCTGGTGATCATAAGGACGGCTCCAGCGCGTACGGAGCTCAGGAGTTCGCTTGACAAAGTTGTCAACCCAGTTCTTGCCAACAGGGTTACCCTCCCGCTCATGCAACAGTTTATCAGCCATTGCTCGAACGTCAGCCTTTGTAGGCGCAAATCTTCGCGCAGACTCCTCAAGAATACGCTTAAGTATAACCTCCTCTTCTAGCTTATTTAGGCGCTTTGAGTTCGCTTCGCAGTCGCGTCGGGGGCGCGTTCCAGCGCGTCGCCGTCGAATTGTTGTTCGGGGGACGCTATATATCTCTGCAGCACGTTTTACACTTTGAACACGTTGGGATTTAATATCAAAGAGAGCAAGTTGAATATCTGATTAGTTAGAAATCAATCGGGCACTGCATGGTTGAGACAAGTCGCGTTGTAGTGTTGACATTAGGACGCTGGTGGGTGGCCGCTCGCTTGTGAACCACGTTAATAATAATAATAACAATGTTAGAATTAAGTCCTTTGCGATAGTATGAATATGTAATGGATGGTTCTGTTGGGGCTAAAAGTGGTTGTTGAGTGTGTAGATTGCTAACTATGAATAGCTCAGCTGATATAAGGTAGCGCCAAGTCATGTGACCTGGCGTCCTCATGACATGTGATCGGAGTATTTTCAACAAATAATAATAATCCAACCATAACTTATGAGTCGGTGTTTATAACTTTTGATTCAGAAGGATGAGTACCGGATGGTATTTAAGAGCTTTTCATGTCAATTGTTACATGATCATTTCAAGCCTGAGCCTCTAGATTAATCGAATCCAGGATCCAAGTCTTGTACCAAGGGAAGCGAGAATGCTAACAGCCAGCAAACCCAACCTCAACCCGAGCAAAGAGTAGACGCATCTATAAAAGCCACAAAAGCATTGCTAAATCCACCTTTGTACGGAGAGAACTAGAAACCATGCGATAATATGAGACTAAAACTTCTTTTGTTACAAAATACTCACGTTATCATTGCTGCTCGAAAACGAAGGGCCCTTGCCCAGAGTTGCTAACAATCAAGTTGATTGGCAGATTGATTCGCGAACGTGCCAGAGGCAGGGACGTGTTTGTCGTCACGGAACGTGATGTGACGCGTTTGCGAATCAATCTGCCAATCAACTCGATTGTTAGCAACTCTGCCCTAACCACAACTGTCGTGAATAATACATTTCGAGTAGTTGACAGGACAAAACTTAGATTGAATATTAATCTAAGTTCTTACTGTTGTCATAATCTTAACTATGCCGTTATCAAGTCACGATATCTATCATCGAGATATAGTAGAGAATTAAAAGTATGAAGTAACCTGTAGTATATCCTAATTTGGTTAGACTGTGTCGACTCTTGGCGCTCTGTTGGTTGGCTGGCGTGCCCGGATCCCTACAACCATCATTCGCCGTCTGCCTGCGCTCTTCCTCACTTGCCAGCGCCTCTCATATGCATGTGTCTTTGTCTTCGCAACTACATGCACAACAACCCAAGAGTCTAACCTCTCTGCCGCAATCACCCCGGGTTCCATATCACCATGAACCGGTTATTCGGAGCAAAGAGCAACGCGCCCAAACCAACGCTCAGCAGTGCCATATCTAATGTACGGCATGCGCATTTGCATGCATTCGCCATATACTGACAATGTCAGGTTGACACACGGATAGAAAGCATCGATGTCAAGCTCGCAAAACTGAACGCCGAGTTAAGCACCTATCAGCAGAAGCTTGCCAAGATGCGAGACGGACCCGGCAAGACAGCCATCAAGCAGAAAGCCCTCAAAGTCCTACAGCAGCGGAAACAGTATGAAGCGCAGCGCGACCAACTGCAGGCGCAGTCATGGAACATGGAACAAGCCGGCATGATGCAGGACAATCTCAAGAACAACATGACCACCATTGACGCCATGAAGACGACGACCAAAGAGCTGAGGAAGCAGTACGGCAAGATCAACATTGATCAGATTGACAAACTTCAAGATGAAATGGCAGACCTCATGGACATGGGCAACGATATACAAGATGCTATAAGCCGCAGTTACGATGTACCAGAGGACGTGGACGAGTCGGAACTGGATGCCGAGTTGGAAGCCTTGGGCGACGAAGTCGACTTTGAGGGTATTGGAGAATCCTCTGGCGTACCCAACTTTATGCTGGACGAGACCGCACCACCACAGTTTATTGACGAAGCGCCTACACCTGGTGGCAAAGTCAAGGAAGCTGCGGGCTGATGAGATGGCCGTATCGAGATGCTTGTCTTGCTGTAATCGGTTTACAGCCGTCACAGAGACTCTTTTGGTTTCACACTAGGCGTGCAGCTCTCCTGACTTTTCGTCTTCGTGTCGCCAGTAGCATAATATCACGCTCAATGTCCAGTCGGTGGTTACAGGCTGATCGCTGCTGTGTTTTGTTTTACCCGGAAGATACCCCACAACGTCGATTCGGAGAGTAGATTACGTCATATCCTTTTAAGCTCTTATTCTGTTGGCGGGCTACTAAGTATACCGCCATCCCGTCGGGACATGGACGAATGGCCAAATATTTCATGTCGAGTACGAGAGCGAAACAGAGTATTATGGTTACTTGTGGATGTTCTCGTGTTTGATATGGCATGCCTTGCATCAACGAGACAATTGAATTATAGTCTATTGTACGCACCGTATATGCCGTGAATAGATAATCTACTATATGTACTGCCATCAGCAGCGAGGTATTGCGTCATTTACGTTGCGAAGGAACTCCCAGGGAATCCCAAACATTTGGCACAACGGCCAACTACCAGCTAGCCAGCTGTTTGCACCTATCGAATCCACCCCGTAGCTGCCTCTCCGGCTTCACAACCTTGCCCTGCAGCACAGTGTACTTGATGATATTCTCACAATCCTCTGGCTTTACCCGCGCAAGCCATATACACTGCGCAGCCTCTCCCATCCCCTCTACCTCCTGCTCCTTATTCGCATCCAGCACAACTTCCTTGCCCTCTTCATCCTCCAGTTTCAAATCCGCAAGCTGCTTCTCCGCGCCATTGGTATGTCCATTCCCCGCAGTCCCGTTGACATGACTTGCCCGCGAGACAACCGACGAGTGCCGATAAATCATAACATTCGCTGAGAACTTGTGGCCCCCAACATGACTTATAAAATATATCCCTACACCTCCCGGTCTTTCATCGTGTAAATCACGGTATAAGCCCATGGGCCGAAGTAACCGCTCAAACTCCTTGCGCAGTAGCGGCGCAGATTGCCCACAGCGCGCATCTCGCGTTTTTTGGCTGCACATCAGAATGAGGTATTTGTGTGGACATGGCCGTGCTTTGAGTTGTGGAGGGGCGGAGAGAGACGGTGGTATTGCGGTCGGGTCGGGTGTGGATGGGGATCCGGAAGAAGACTCATCCGGGTGTGTTGAGGAGGGTAGCGCAGCGGTGTGCGAGCGCAACGGCGTGTTGTTTGTTGGTCCTGGGTTGACGAAGCCTTCGATGAGGTCGGGTACGTTTGCAGGCGTCACGTTGTCTATGAATTGCCAGGAGGGGAGGAGCAGGACCATGGAGCTGTGGTCGGAGTGGTCTGGGATGGGGATGTCGGAGGCGGATAGCATGAGTTTCTGGGGGAGAGTTAGGGATTTTCAGGCGCGGTATTGTGGTTTCCCTTGGGGAATTGGAGAACTTACTCCGTTACTAGGCTTTACGGATCCTCTGTCGACGGCCTCCATGATACTGCCTTTTTCGTCGGCGACATCGCGCACCCAGTCTGTTTTCCCAGTTGCAACAAGCAAGTGGGTGTTGAACCCCTTCACATGGCCGAACAATTCCTCTGTCTCGTCAATATCGAATTTTCGAGGGTACTTGACGCTGCAACTAGCGCAGTCATGTAAACAGTCGTCGCCATCAATCTCCGGGTTGGTAATCGGAAACAAGTCCTCAGTCTTCTTGACTTTGATAAACCCGTCGTTGTCCTTGCTGACGGAGACTTCAGACGACGACGACAGCGCTGAGCCCAGCTTGTAGGAGAAATTTCGCAGCATGGCAGGGACTCTGTATGCGTTGATCGGGCGGTGGGGGGTCTTTTGCTGCGTCATTGGAAACGTTTATATCAGATTTATAGATTAGATCGCCAAGAACCCCGGAATGTGGGCACGCACACACACCAGCGTTATGAATGACGAGGGGGTGGATGAAGGCCGGAGTAAGTCTTATGCCTCGCCTTGCAAAACGTGGAATCAAAACAATTGCTTACGGATCTTGCCTTTCTTCTTCTACTGCGTTCCTATGGCGGTCAGCCTTTTATGTTTCGCTGCCTGGCTCGGTCAATCGGACTTTTGGCACGGTTCTAGGTCGTTGGGCGAGTGAGCAGGCGAAGCAGTGACCACATCTCGGAGCAGGACAGCTCGCTCACTCGGACATTACCTCTTCTCCGAGTCTTTCAAGCCACCCCTTCTCTCTCGGCTCCACATTACCCCAACAATTCGAAAAAAGCTTCTGTCTAGTTGCCGGTATCAAACCAATGATACGAGTCCCGCCTTATCGCTTTATTACTTTATCGCGGGTGTCGGGCCGTAGACGTTCCGAATTCGCGAGATGAAGCTGAAGATGCTCAACGGCGCGCCTAGGTGTGAACATCTGGATTTCAGCGACAGCTGTCTGTTACCTGCTGATGAGTGCAATGGTTTCAGTGTTGCTGCAAGATGCGAGACGCCGCCTGTAGATTCTACGCCTGCGATGAAATGGCGCTGCCTTGCGAAGAAGGATACACGACTCCAAACGGAATGGCAGCACTCTTACCTCCCTGGGTCTATATTGGGAAGCCATATGGCAGATGTATCGCTTCCTGAAGTTGTTCGGTTTTCATCATTCGCACAAGAAGATTCAACGGCGCTTGATACTACTGTCAGTTTTAACGAACCAACTTTTAATACTGATGGCTTGATTGAGCATTCGCTCGTCTTCCACGACACACTACTGTCATCTCAGATGGTTCCGGGAGAGGGGCCTGACTCTACCATCAACCCCTCCTCATTTCTTTCCACATCTTTCGAAAGTACCACGTCGGACTATAGTAGTCCCAACAAGGCTGATCAACACACCATAATCCATGCCCCACCCAAGTTGAGTATAACGCCACTTGCCTCGCTCCCTAGCGCACAGCAGCTGCGAGCAATATATCCTCAGACACCAACCCCAAATTTCATCTGCGTCGCAACTACAAACTCAGAGAAGCGCGAAGTATTTGTCCGAAAAGGCAGTTACAAGATGGATCTTTGGGAAATCATTGTTGCAGATGACTCTTTCTCCGGTTTTAAAATCGCCTTCTGGATGCGTCCGAACCTGGACTCAAAAGATGAGCGTACACGTACTCAGAGATCGCTTCTTGAGGCCCTACGGGGTGTCAAGGTTGGCGATATAATTCTGTTAACGAACGTTGCTCTCACATCGTTCCGTGATACAGTCTTTGGTCAGTCTTTGAATCCGGCAATTGCACGCGCTCGGACAGATATTCATGTTTTAATGAAGAGTAATGGGATTTCTACGACGCAGTCTGGTAGACTCTCTGCGCCAATTGGGGAAGCGTTTGCAAGAGTCAGGAAATGGGCAAGAACACATGTTGCTTCTGATAGCGGAGGCTCGCGGAAGAGGAAGGGGAGTGCACCGAAACAAGACGATTTTGCTAAACGAACTTTTGGGACAAGAGACCTAGATGACTCGATGCCTCCGGATACCATGGACAGTTTCTAGGACGATTTTTTTGACCTTTTGCGAGTCGAGTGCTAGACCTGAGAATCGTGATCATTGCCATGCGACCTCAAAAGCGTTACATCACCGCTTGTGGAGAAGAACGCATAGCTGCCAAGACTTAGCAGTCCTTATCGTTAGCAATCAACACGTGCCGATAACTCAGTGTAAAGGCCATATCAAACTAGCCAACCAGATCGAGGATATACCCTATGTCTATAATGACTGTCCACTCCATTCTCAGAAGTGTCTCACCATAGCATGGTGGTCCGTGCCAGGCACCTGTCATCTCCGTGTTGGCAACACCACGGTATCTTCCGCACGGCACCACTAACCATCTTGTGTAGCTTCTATCGAAAATATAAACATAGCGCATCGTGGGAACCAATCATGAACTATGCTCTCTCTCGGATCAAAGAGACTTCAACCACCCACCTAAAAGCCTCTGTACCCCAGCGATAGAGACTGAACCTAGCGACCTCAAAATACCCCGCTATCATCCCAAGCTTTCCAGCGTCTTGGAAACATTGCCTCTACTGCGGCCATTGAATCTACCTAACCCTGCAAGTGGGCTGTCAGCCATGCCATTTGAGCCCGTTTATTTATGCGAAGAAACCAAACATGTTTCGAGCATACACTCCCCCACAGCGGCCCTCTAGGATCCCTAGAAGGAGATTACACTTCCTCCGCGCGGTTGTCAAATCAGCAGCCTCGAGAAACGGTAACGCATAAAGTAGTCACTGCATAGCCTAGAACGTCATACATGTGCGGGTGGGGAGCGAGTTGCATCGTAGACTGTTAATCTCACAAAGCTTCTATATAGTCGATGGTATCATTTTCCAAATGTGCACCGCAGCAGCGCTTGCTCAGTCTCTCTTTTAGTCTCAGTGACATTCATTCCTTCATTCTTCATTCGTTCTTTTGATCTCGAAGATCTTTGCATTCTTTCTCGGCTGGCCACGATGAAATCATTCGCTTCTCTTGTTGCTGGGTCCATTGCGTTCCTTTCTTTTCTGGCCAGCACACACGCTGCATTCAACCACACTGACGGGCCTTCTTGTGGCGCCCCAAAGCCAGATGACAGCTACTTCAGTGTTGTCGGAGTGCAGGGGACTGGCGTGCATCCACGGCTAGAGCTCCGAGAGCTTCAACAAGATGCTGAACTTTGGAATATGTTTATACTTGCATTTGCTCGGTTCCAGGCTATGGATCAGACTCAGAAAACTTCGTACTATGAGATCGCAGGTAAGAAACATCATAGCTCTAATAAAGCTCCTCTTTTCTGAACATTTCCAGGGGTACACGGAGTACCTTTTGGGCAGTGGGACAACGTCAAAGGCATTCCTGGCCAAGAGAAGATGGGATACTGTCCCCATTCATCTAGCATCTTTGGTACATGGCACCGCCCATACCTCGCGCTGTTTGAGCAGATTCTTCACGACCGCGCAGTCGACGTTGCCAAAGAGTACCCTATCGGCCAGGCTCGTAACAAAGCTTTGAAAATCGCGGCTCGAGTACGCCTTCCATTCTGGGATTGGGCGAGAAAGCCATTGAAATCAGAGGAAGGTGTGATACCAGCGACTTTGCGGGTTCCACGCCTTTCAGTCACACATCCGGACGGGACTGTGGGAGAAATCCCGAACCCCCTCTTCCGATACAATTTCAACCCTGTGCCCCAAAAGATCTTTGCTGAACTGGCATGTGGCCCTTTTGCTCTGTCCTGATGAAGAGCAGAATCTATCTTGAAAGCGTGTATAGAGTACTGACGTTGTTCCAGGTCGAGTATGAATTCAAGGATTGGAATCATACTCTTCGCTACCCACTCAACCCTTACTTCGCCAATGCTACTAGTCGTGACGACGATGTCAATGTGATAATGGGCAAGCAGCAGGCCAGTATTCGTGATACCGTCTATAAGCTGCTCACGACCTATCAACCGTATAACCAAGTAAGCAACAGGGCCAACGGTGGTAATATTGGCAACTTTGAAAGCGTTCATGACGGTGTACACAATGTCTTTGGACTGGGACATATGGGAATTACAGAAGTGTCTGCATTCGATCCTGTCTTTTGGTTCCATCACTGGTAAGGCGCATTACTTGGAGAAAACAGAAGCTCATTCTGACAAAGCTCAGCAATGTTGACCGGCTTCTGGCGCTGTTCCAGGCTCGCTACCCAGATACCTATGTCGAAGATTCCAAACAAGAGCGAGGAACGTTTGCTATTGCCAGAGGCAGTGTTATAGGGGCGGCATCTCCTCTGCCACCATTCCACATGAATGCCCTGGGTGACATGTGGACGTCTACCACGGCACGCGACTGGACTGCCTTTGGCTACACCTACCCCGAGCTTGTTGGCAATCCAAGCAATGAGACACTCACCTCTACTATCAATCAATTGTACAAGCCACAGACTCCCGCTCTACCAACTAGTAACTCAACCCAACCCGGAAACACAACCTTACCGGCACCTCTGCACAAGAATGCTACCCTACCAGCTATCGACTGGTCATGCGAAGTCAACATGCCAACCAACATCCACATCTCGTACTCCGTCCGCACCTTCCTTGGTGAACCAAGCTACGACCCAGCCGACTGGTCAACCGATGACAACTACATCGGCCAACTCGCCTCCATGTCCTCTCCGCGCTCCAACTTCGCTCTCACCGTAACCGGCAATATCGGGCTCTCCGAGGCCTTAATGCGTAAGCACGAATCCGGGCAACTCAAAGACCTCAAAAAAGAAACAATCGAAGCGTACCTCAAAGAAAACTTTAGCTGGCGCATCCAAGCCCTCGACCTAACCGAAATCCCACGCAACAAGCCCCCTCCAGGCCTCAACGTCACCATCCGCAACGTCGCAGTCAGCATCCCCAAATCAGACACCCAAGTCCCCATCTCGCACGGCAACGTGCAGTACAACACAGATATCAGTGGGAACCCCCCTGTGTACAATGGACCGGGTCCCGACGGCACGAATTCGACGCTACCCGATCACCAAACGACGGGCCAGTACGACGCCATTGCAGGGAAATTTGTATGGAAGAATGCTACGCTGGTATCTCAGATTGAGAATTCAGAGGTGCCAAGGCGGATGCCCAAGAATGTGCTGTTGAAGCCGATTAGTGTGTCGTTAGTGAATAACGGGACTTCGGCGACATCGGCGCCTGTGGCTTCGTCGATTGTAGCATCTTTGCCTACATCTTCTTCAGCTGTGTCGTCTGCGGCTGCTTCGTCTTCTTCTGTGCAGTCCTCTGCAGCATCTCCTTCGGCGGTATCATCTTCACCCACGTCTTCTACACGAGCGTCAATCGCGACGTCCCCGGCTGCAGACCAACCAACTACACCTCAACCCTCCCCAGCACCTACAGCCCCTGCCGATCCCCAGACGACAATTGTCACGTCCGTCATTATCGAGTATGTGACGGTTTGATAGATACTTGGGACCTGCCAAGTCTTCCGTTCTTTCTGCTCAAGTAGCACATTCCGCTCTTTTACAAAAATAGTGCATCATTGCACTACTCACGCTCTTTCTATCTTGTTGTATATAACACACATTCACTTCGGTCGCCTATATGTAGCTCAAGACTTGATTCTGAGTCGCTGGGATTATATGTGGCATGCATTACGCTCGTTTTGTTGATGATGATTATGAGAAATAGAATAAAGTCACTCATTTGGAAAATTATATCTCTGGAGATGTATCCTGCTAGCGAGTCTCTTGAGTGACGTCGGAATTATTTCGTGATTCTTGCATATAAGCGATTCTTTGTATATTTGTTGCTGCTCTCGTGACCAATTTGATAAACCGTGTTTATTTGCAGGGTTCACACGTTTTGTAAATGCCGTTGAGGGCCTACATAACCAAGCGACGAAAAACGGCCATGATCACTAACAGGTGCCACTTGGAAAAGAACTATTATGACCATGATTTGAATTTTTGTTCTTGGTATAATATCCCTCCCAACGCCGCTTCAATTGCTATTGCTAGCCAAGTATGCAATCCATAACGCTGTTCATACACGTGTCCTTCGCCTTCTGCCGCTTTCCCGCAACCTCTTGTACATACATGCCCTCTAACCCCTCAATCTGTGCATGCATCTAGATAAGGTGCTTACTCCTGAAATAAGCCCTGAGGTAAATAATCTGCCACGCACCCAGTCCAACCAGCATACCCATGGTGCCAACAGCAAACCACTTGACTCTCTCATTGGTACTCTCGTTCGTATCCCTAAGTTTCTGCTCGCGCCACCTTAAGTAATCCATTTCCCTCACAATCTCGCCGACAACCTCTTCGATTCTGCGCAGTTCGGCCTCGACGGGCTTGAGCTTCTCGCTGGCGGAGATGGCATTCCAGTCCTTTGCGTCGGCGCCAATGTCGATGTCGAGTTCAACGTGGCGGGGCTTGATCGACTTGGACGACGAGGCAGATGTGAAGACGTTGGCGAAGCAGACATCGAAGACCGAGTCGGCGTGCGAGGTGAATGCGTAGCGGTTCTCGCCTACTACGTCCTTGGGGCGGTGGTAGTCGTTACCCATTGCATCGCGAATCTAGAAGATTTCCTTGTTAGCGAATTATCCCTGTCAGGAGAACAGCCGTATATATGTCATGGCGAATGCAATCGTGACCGTATATCATGGCTAGATTCAAGAAAAAACATACATGCATATCAACCCTCTGGCCATCTCCCCTGTACCCATCCAGTATGGCCGTGACAACCACCAACTGCTCTTTTGCAACAAAATTCCTAATGCATCGCTCGTATCGGGCAGACTCGCGCTCAGCCACTGGATGAAGGTCGAATTTGAGAGCCGCAGTGAGAGGGAGAAGGGCAAGCAGCAGGTAGCTGACAAGGCGTGCTAACCGTTCCATTGTTGAATTGGTTGGGATCCTGGAATTTGTTGAGAGCTGCAGCGCTTGCAAGCCCGACGTTTGGTTGTGCCTCTCTCACTCTCTCTGTGAAAGGGCGCTCGTGGAATTGTACAGCTGTCGCCAGGGGAGCGCGGAAGGACAGATAGTCCGATTGTAAACTAGAGCCGATGCGGGTAAGGCGTTGGTGGGGCCCATGCACCCTGTTTGTAGTACCCTCGACAACGACAACACGTGGATACTGCTACACCATGGTACAGGGTACACAGACTAACATCCTCTATGTTACATTAAGAGTAATGATACATCGCCAACCATCTAAGACCCGGAATAATCGCAGAGAACGCTCAAAATGCTAAAGGCCAGCAAACTAACCCCGGCCTCTCACCAAGCAGTCGTCCCCCCATCAATCTTCAAATCATGCCCTGTCATATAACTACTCGCACCACTCAACATAAACAACCCCACCGCCTTATACTCCTCCGGCGTACTCAACCGCCCCAACATACTATTGTTCTCCCACTCCCTCGGATCCGCCTCTCCAGCATCAAAATTCGCTTGAACCATCGGCGTAACAATATGCCCTGGGCTCAGCGAATTGACTCGAATCCCACCAGACCCGTCTTCATTCTTCCTTCCCCACTCCATGGCTAAGTTGCGTGCTAATTGGACTACAGCTGCTTTTGAAGAATTGTACACGGGGGCTAGGAAACCTCGGTTCGCGATGGTGCCGCTCATGGATGCGACGAGGCAGATTGAGCCTTGGATTTTGTAGCGCAGCATTTGGCGGGCGCATTCGCGGGCAGTGAGGAAGACGCCTGTGAAGTTTACGTCGAGCATTTTTACAATGTCTTCTTTTCGGAAGTCGAGCGCGGGTGTGACCTGTTGGACTGCTGCGGCTGTGTAACGGGTTAGTTGGTCTATAGTGATTGTTGAATATAGGTGTTGCCCTACCTGCGATGAGACCATCGAGTCTTTGTTTTTGATCCGCGATATCTTGGATGCAGTTTCGAATGGCTTCGTCGTGTGTGACGTCGACCACGTGGTATTCCAAACTCGCGCTATTGGAGCTGTTCGCTCGTGCTTGCGCTTCTTGGAATGCTTCAGAAGGCTCCGATAATCGATCGAGACAGTGAACTCTGCCACCAGCTTCTACGAGACCTTCTGCCATACATAGTCCCAGGCCATGACCTCCGCCTGTCGGAATTTCAGCATCAACCACAAATGCATAGTGGCTCTATAGATTGAACGGCATTTTGTACCTGTAACGACGAAGACTTTTCCAGAAAGATCGAAAGGGCTTAATCTCTTCTCTCCTCCGCTCTCATTCTTATTGCGTTGAGCCTGAGGTAAACCCGTGTGCAGATTCGACGCAATTGCCCTGCGCTGAAGGGAGGCTGTAACCGGCCGTATGCAGAATGCCGGCGGAACTGGGCGAGCAAAGCGTCGTATCAACATATTTGAAGAGCGAAGAACAGTCATTATCCGTAGTATGCGTTCAACAACTAATTAAATAAAGACTGTGTAGGAAGAATATACAACGTAAAGATATGAAGCCACCACAATGACCAGAAAACAGGAACCCTCGGAGCCTATGTACAAGTACATCTCATGACAATTACAACATGATGTAATAGTACCTCATACGCGTCCCTTTCCCCTTGGCTTCGCAAACAAAAAAAAGATCGTGCCTTGCAACCGCGGGCAATCCTAAAGGTACCATTCCTTTCCCACCCTTGCCCGACGCAGGGCCAGTTCCGAAAGCACCGCTTCCCAATTGGCAAAGTACTCCAAACAAATCAGATCCTGCGCGGCCCGCCACATCTTTTTTCCAAGAAATCTCGCTTCGCCAAAGTTGGATTGCGGCGTGGTTGGTTCAAAGTGGGTCTTAGAAAATGCGGGGCAGAGGAGCCGCAGGTTAGGGGGTTTGTGAAGCGTTTGATTGGATGGGTTTGTGCTACGACAGGTCGACATCATTGTGATTTAACATGGCATTTCTGGCGGCGCTGGTCATGTGGAATTGGGGGGTTTATTCATCGTCGGGCAGATGTAATTGTTGTGTCTGTGTGGGGAATGTGCGTGAATCGTGTCACAGGGTTCACGTCAAGGTTCCGCGGCGTTCCATGCTTAGGTGGATTTGCGTTATGTTGACGATATCAGAAGAGGAATATGAGAGAGCGAGAAGAAAAGTGTCCCGGGGAATGATTTTCTTGGTGTGGTGCTCTGCTCGCATATTGTTCGCCGGTAGTGGTAGCTATTCGCAGCCTGAGAAATGTTGTAAGTCCACCAAAGTGTCAGTCATCCAGCAGTGTTGGAAGATAGTAAGAGATGGTAGGCGTGAAAAGTATAGATATCTAACAACTTTTAGTAGTACACTGTGATCCTCAATTAGTTAGGCCGTTGTCTTGAATAGTCGCAGGCAACACAAAACTAAACTCGCATTAATCGAATAGTAGTCCACCACATTATCTCCCCAACTCCCCATGCTCCACCTCGGCCCCATCTTTGACATACACATCCACCCCCACCATATCCTCATCACTCTTCATCATCTCCCCAACCACAAACGCCTGCTTCCTCTTCTCACCCATCTTATACAAATATTGCATAATTAAAAACGAAGCCCAGCACCCAACAATAAAGCAAATATTGACCGCATACCCCTTCGTCCATCTCGGGCCCTCAACAATCGGAAATACCGTAATGGGATAAAACGAAAAAACCGCCCACCCGGCCGTCAGCATCGCACCAACAGTCACTGCACGTGCCTCAGCATCGTCACGCAGCGCCATGTTAATAAAAGGCATGAGTATGGGCGTTATCGCTGCTGATACCCCGAGAAGGTAATAGCAGGCAAAGTGGTAGCCCTTAGGTATGTTCCAGACCAACAGGGAGATGTTTGCTACGATGTAAATAGTTTGGACAATGGAGAAGATGGACCAGAGCGGGTACACCATGCAGAGCGATGTTGCGAGTAAAGCGGCAAAAACAGAAACACCCTGAGCACCGGTAGGGATGGTGTTGATCTGCGGCACAGTGTATGCGCCTGGGTGCTTTGCCGTGAGATCTTTAAGCCAGATGGCCATTTGTCCGTGGGGGTAGGATGAGGATAGGAAACTGTTTCTGGGTGTTAGTGGGGATAGAGCTTGACGTAAATGAGATGAAGACTTACAAGGTGTAGCAGAAGATGCCCATGTAAAATTCCCAGCGCGTGAATGTGCGCTTTGCTACGGTCCAGCTTAGCTCTTTGCTGGGTTGCACACCTGCGTTGATCATGCGAGACCGAGCTAGTTCGTGTTCTTTGGGCGTGAGCCACCATGGCTTCTTGCTACTTGGGAGACCGGGGAAAATGAGGTACCCAGCTAAAGCAATGGGTAGGGATATCACTCCGTCGATGATGAATAGCCAACGCCACCCTGCCATGCTACGAACCCTATAACACGTCAGGATGCTGGGGCCCTTTGAAAGACTACACACCCAATAACTCACCCATTTAGATTCTTGTATGCTGCAGCTTGTAGGTAGCCACCAAACATGACGGCAATGTTGTTAGAGACGAACCAGACTCCAGTGCGCTTAAACACCTCTTCAGGCCTGTACCAAGAACCCAAAACGTACGTCGTGCCGGATGCCACGGGAGTTTCGAGTAGACCGAGTAAGAAGCGTGTACCATATATATCGTTTCTGTTGCGCATCTGACTCTGGCAAAAAGTCACAATTGACCAGAGTACTTCCATGGTGGGCAAATAATACTTTGCGACTCTCGGTCTAGAAAGGAGCAGCAAAGAAGGAACCTGGAAGACAAGGTACCCCACGTTGTAGAAAGTGTCGAAGAGCGAATACTCGTTTCCATACAGATCGAGCTCTTCTTTCATACCGGAAACGTAGGCGTTTTTGATGTTTGACGAGTCGAGCCATTTCAGGAAGACTGCGGGTGCCGGCTCTTAGTTTGCATTGGGGAATATTCTCACAGATTTACATACACATGAACGAGCAGAATGTCAAGAGGCATGCGTCCATCTTCCTCAAAAGCTTCCTCTCTTCTGGCGAATAATGCTTAGGATACCATTCCCAGAGGTACATCCACGCCTTCCATGGTGATCTCTTGGGTGCCTCGGCTGGCGCAATGACACTAACATCGAACCCGTCTGTCCTGTTGGTGACGCGAATGGTCTCGCTCATAGGCTGTGTACTCGCCATTACTGTCGTTGTGTCGCCGCTGTTGTTGTTATGGTTGAGGTCAATACATCTCGGCATGACTTCGGGGAGATGGGTGCAAAAAAGACGGGGCCCTTGTAAGATGAGATGCAAACATTGGCTCGTACCCCAGAATTTCGTCTAATAAATAGCTCCCGCTGTTGTGGACAAAGACTCGGGGATTGAGTGGGGGATCTGTGAAAACGGGCACCGGGTAATTCCTGTTTTTGGATGGCTGCCGCGGGGACGGGTCCTTCGTACGCGGTTATCTCACATCTGCTGCTGAAGACGGGAACATCCTTGCGTCAGGCGGCCACCAGCTACTGGGAGGCTGACATGGCGACGGATAAAGTGTGGAGTAGCGAATTGAAGCTCAGACTCTTATGTGAGGAGGCTGCTTGGCGAGCGTGGCATGAACGTAGCGTACGGTTTTACGGAAGGGCTAGGTCCCTCGGCCCGTTGTTCGCCTAAATTCACTGGAGGAAAATTTCGATACAAAATGCAGTGTGAAGAAACTGTGCATCATACATGATGCATATTGCATCCTTCTTTGTCTACTGTACGACTGACAAAGATGACCTACGTGCATGACGCCACAAAGGCTCTAGCGGCATAGAGGATTCAAGCAGGATAAGATCCCTCTTCGAAGTTCTGTGTTATATCTATTCCTTGCTTCATATCACGTCACTGGGTTAAAATCATAATGGGAGTTTATTCAGATACAGGTATGTGTCATTGAACAACATTATTCTACTTCATGTAGGATTGACCAGAAGTGTACCAACATAGTCCAGCACGCTCTGTCTTCTATTTTAAGGCTACTATCATCTTGTACAGACTGTTTCAAGAGTGACAGACAACCTAATAGCCGACCAGTCGTAGTTGAGTATACCCCAAGCTTCATCTGACCCAATAAGTGTGTTGGGTTGCCTATTTGGTCGCGTTTGGGGGTAAAGGCTACCGCAAAGCTCCCAATGTTGCCAGCCAACCTTGTACTCTTTGACCATTTCCACTAGACACTTGGCATATGTTGTTTGGTTCCAGTAAACGCCGTTGCTGATAAAGCCCCACTCGGAAATGACCATTGGAAAGACATACTTGGTCGCTGGGTCACTGGCATTGACCGCTTGGAATCCATTCTGATATCATTTTCTCTTGAACGTCTGGCAGTCGTCTTTCGTTCCCTCAAAATCGTACTTATGAATCTCCAGCACAATCTTGTTCTTCCAGGCGAGGTCGCTTGGGATAAACGTAGCCTTCTTGTTGGCAGTAGATGTACCAGCAGTTCCGCCAAGCGTCTTGCCAAGTGGAATTGGGCCAATGTAAGTATCGTAGGAGAGTCCAGAGAAGAATATGAGGGTATCCGGGTCAGCTTGATGGACAGCATTGGCAGCACTCGTCATGTGGATGTACCACATGTACCAATCGACAGGCTCAGCATTCTTAGCGGACCGCAACTCATTGCGCAAACCTATCGAGGAAAACGTGGGCCAGTTTTCCTTGGCCTGAATTGAATAGCTTTGAGCAAGGGGGTTGGCAGCGGAAGGTACTTGCGTGTTTCGCCATAAACGTTAAACCTCGCTTCCATTTTTTAACATCAAAGTAACTTTCTCCAAACCACCCATTTCCATCGTCCTCGCCGCAGCATCAGAAAGCCTTGCTCACGTGGTTGTCAAGGTGGAGAACGATACCCTGGCGCGCCAGCTCTTTAGCGACGGCATCCCAAGCCTGCAATCTAGTAGTATTTTTTGGCGATTTGCGGATTATGCTTTAATATAGAGCTCAAAACGGCCGTCCCATTAGTGCCAGGTATAGATCCTAGGACGCTCTTCTCCAGAGTCTAATTAGGACTGTTGGCCAAGTAGTCGTCGACCATCTCAATGACAAATGGCATTCGCACAGAATTAAGACCGAGCTTTGGGAACCAAGATACAATTTTTTCGATGGAGGAGTGTTGAAGGCCCTCAGGTATCATGATCTCCTGATGGCCTGGCCAGTTCGTCGACATGAAGTGGAAGACATTTCCATTGGCGTCGATGATGTCTTGGCCCTTGGTGGATAATGGAAGTATAGGGGCTGCCCTTTTCGACTCGTGTTGCGGCATAGCAGTAACCAAGGATGCTCACAGGAGTCCCCAGATAATGCAGGAAAACATCATGAAGACGAAGATGCGAAGGATTTGACGAGGCCTGTAACGGTGTTCGTATCTTTTTACATACTTTCTGTAGGCGAACCGTAATTTGAGGATAATTTGATTTATAGCGACCATACTAATTATTCCGTGTATCAAGTTAAGCCCAGGAGCTCTAGATGTTTTTCATAATGTCACATGCCGAACGTATGTCAATAGCCATGCTCAGTCTAGTAGGGATTATCTCAAAGTCCCAGCATTTACCGAAAACAGGAACGAACGAAAGATGTAAACTTCGACTGCGGTGACGTTCCTGTAGCGGATGGATTACCTTGGTCGTAAACGGGCAGGATGCGGGCATCGGAACAATGCAGATCCCACGACTAGTCGTCAGCCCAACTTTGTTGGAAAGAGATAACCCGACGTCGTCGAAATAAGCCACGAAAATATGAGCGCGTCTACAAATATGAATTTGGTGCCTGAGGAGGCTACTTCTACTGGCATCTCCCCCGTCGCGTTTCTTTCAACTCGAGTCAACACCCTAGGAACTATTGTTTAACCCATTTTGAACATCACCGCGTTGAAGAGCCGTTTACACTCCCAGTCAGGACGTCAGCATCACCGCACCTATCGCAGACATAATTAGCTCACGCGTGTTGACCAACAAGTGAAAAAAAATGGGTGACGCTGTACAAGAAGTCAATGGGATTGTCCCAACCGCAGTGTAAGAAGCACTCCGTTCACGCTGATAGTAACCTCTTCTCACCCATCATGACCAGTATCAAAAACATCAATCTCAGCGCCATCTTCTCCGAAAACGTCCTCGCCAAAATCATTCAAGTAGCACAACGAGGCCTGAAGAAACCAGTTGCGTAACCCTCTTTCCCCACCACCAATTCAACACTCCCCTTTGGACCTCTCGTCTAACACCCCCAGGCCCCCTTACCCTCATATCCCCACACAGTCCCTCAAACAGGACCCAATGCAGGCCGCTACGAAGAACGCGAAGCCCTCTTCTGGACCTGCGGTTTCTTCCCCGGCAGCATCTACGCCCTTTTGGAACGCAGCATGAAATACCCCCAAGCCCTCTCCATGCCCCCTCAACTACGCCCTACAATTCAAGAATACCTCTTGAAACTCGGCCGCCACTACAGTGTAGCCATTACCCAAATGTCCAGCCGAACAGATACCCACGACATGGGCTTCATCGTGCAACCCCCCCTGCAGCGCGACTGGGAACTAACAGGTAACAAAGCCAGTCTTGCCGCTGTCGTGAATGCCGCCGAGGCACTCGCATCGCGGTACGATGAGCGCGTCCAGGCCATACGGAGTTGGGACGTCGCAGTCAACGATCGATACAGTATTACGGATATGGAAGAAAACTTTCTCGTGATAATCGACAGCATGTGCAGTACGTCTCTCTCTCTCCTCAACCCCCCATCTCCATTCCCCCTTTCTCTTCTCCAAACAACAAAACATTTCCAACCTCCCTATTCTAACTAAAATGAAAAAAAAAGATCTCGACCTCCTCTACTTTACCGCCCACACAACCTCCTCCCCCCACCTCTCCCACATAGCAACCACCCACGCCACGCGCATAACCCGCGAAATCCTGCGCAAAGACTACTCCTCCTACCACCTCGTCAACTTCTCCCCGCGCACCGGTCTCGTTCGTGCGAAAATGACGAACCAGGGCCACGCCGACGCATCTACCTGGAGCCGTGGGCAGGCATGGTCGGTAATGGGTTTTGCGCAGACGTACGCATGGACGAAAGATGTACGGTTTTTAACTACGGCGATTGGATGTGCGCGGTATTTTTTGAGGAGGTGTGAGGAAGGGAAGGGGAAATGGGCGGCGTGGTCGGTGCCGAGGTGGGATTTTGATGCTCCGATGGTGAAGGCAGAGGGGGAAGAAGAAGAAGAAGAAGAAGAAGAGGGGGAAAGGGGGCCGCTGAGAGATGTATCTGCGGGTGTAATTGCTGCGAATGGGTTACTGATTATACATCAAGCACTGCAGGGGTTGGACGCTAAGACTGCGGCGGAGATGGCGGGTGAAGTCGATTTTCTGGATGTTGCGCTACAGATTGTGGCGCAGACGATTGAGTATGCGTATGATGAGGATTTGGCGTTGTTTGAGGTACGTGGTGAGGGAAAGGTGAATGGGGGTGCGGCTGGCGGGGATGTGATGGTGAAGGAATCGTCGTTTGATGGGATACTGCGACACAGTACGACGAATTGGAATGAGCATGCGCATCAAAAGTACAAGGATCATGGGCTTGTGTACGCGGATTACTATTTGCTGGAGTTTGGGAATAAGCTGTTGAGGGCAGGGCTAATTTAGCGGCTTCTCTTATCTTTTTCATGCCATAAAAAGAACTATAGCAATATTCCATGTTGCCGCTTTGATACTACATATCCCCAAAAAAAACATTTCGTTCCCAAAGATGCGTCTGGCAATACTAAACACAAGTGAGAACCCTGTAAAGCACAATTACTGGAATTACTGTTTACATCGAAGACATGTACAAAAGGCTTTTGCAGCAAATGTACGTTACATGCAAGGAAAACGCTAAACCCACCATCCATTTCATCCCATCCCATTCCAATCCAACCCAACCGAATTCAACTTAACCGAATTCAATTCAATTCAATTCAATTCATGCCATGTACGCCTCCACTCCTTTGTTTCGCCTGCTGCAATAGCAACAAAAACAACAAGAACCAGAATCTCGCTGTAATGCACAAACAGGGAAGCCACATTTTTTTGATAATGTGTGTGTGTGTATGTTTGTGACGCCTGCAAACTCCGCCAATGGATAAAAGCACGCAAGAAGAATCCCGTGGTCTCGTTTGTCTATACCAAGTCGCTTGCAATGCTAGAAAGGACAGATGAAACGAGACAAGGATATGCCCCTCAATGCGCCAGAAACCAGAGTCTATAGTTGGAAAACGGGAGACGAAGAGCTAATAATTCGAGGTGAGAGGCGGGCATGTTTAGTGGTCGCCCTCGTCAATCTCTTCCTCTTTGCCACCAGCTGTAATGGCGATGCGCTTTTTGGGTTCACCCCATAATTGCTGGAGGACTTTCTTCTTCTGGCCGTCTCGGAGGTTTTTGAGAAATCCATAGGTTCCTGTCAGGTCGTTGAGCTGTTGCTCCAGGCCGAAGCTGTTGCTCTGTGCCCGGCGGATGAGGGGGCTAATGAGGTTTTTGCGCGCCTTGTCCAATTGGTCTTTGACGGAGTGGATGATTTGGATGTGGCCTTTGAGCTCAGATTTGTTGATCAAAGTGGATGCACGGACATCCTTGAGGAGCTTCAGGTTCCTCTCATACTTTTTAATCTTCATCTTGTTGTTGATGGTCATGCGCCACATGGACGCGAGGAACTCGTCTTTCCTGTTTGCGAGCGAGTCCTCTTCCTTCGCAACAGAGCGATGGAGGTTGTGGAATTGCCGGTCCACGCTTTCGAAGAGCTGGAACAGAACGTCTGCGCGCGCAAGCTCGTTTGCAATGTTCTCTTCTAGCGTGGAGAGGAGATAGTCAAACGTGCGTTGCAGGGTGGCTTTGGAGCGCTGTTGGGTAGTGTGGCCGAGGACATCATTTACCACACGTCCTATCGCTGTGGGCGACCCATTGCGCTCAAGCAAGCCGATCTTGCTCAGACCGCCATGCACATTTCCGATGATTGTATCAATCACACCAATCTTGGGGCCTTGTATGCTCTGCAATTCGCGCTTGGCCCACTCCATGGTGATAAGGATGCTACAATCATTAGTGGGTGTGTGAGCGTCGAGCGATGTATACCTACGAGTCCATATCACCGTCCACATTTGTGAAGAAGCTCGTAATCTTCTCAGACAAGATCTTGAGGCTGTCGCCCAAGTCGTCGAGCTGGTCAATGATGACCGAGGACGCCGACATATTTGTCGCTCGGACGCTCTCTCCTAAATCTTGGACAGCGATACTTGCCTC
Organism: Bipolaris cookei; assembly: GCA_002286855.1. Lineage (NCBI taxonomy): Eukaryota > Fungi > Ascomycota > Dothideomycetes > Pleosporales > Pleosporaceae > Bipolaris > Bipolaris cookei. Next base: position 347,197 of record NRSV01000025.1, read on the forward strand.
TGCGAGCTCGCGCGACCGCGGTATTACATTTTCGGACGCGTAGAGAAGCGGCTCAAATTGCTTGGCCATGTTGGCGACATTTGCGACGTCTGGAATCAGGCTAGCTGTCCAGGGCTGCAGAAGGATCCATGACAGCAGGACAGTTGCAACGGTAAGAATGACGTTTGCTCTTGATCTAGTGAAGATGTGAAGGCCACTGGCAAAAGTAGAAATGGTATCTTCAATGGGTGCGGTACGAAACTTGGCTTCTCCTCTGTAAGCAAAGCGCATGACTAAGGCTGTCAGTTTCTACAGCGCGCATTGGTGGGAACGACTTACAACCCTCTGCTGGACCGTCCTGGTCATGATGCGACAGCTCCAACTCCTTTCCTGGGAGCGCGCATGGACTCGGGGTGGGGTGGTCGTCGGCGACGACGGGACTCTGGAGGCGCGAGGCGATGCTGGTGGACAGGAATCTCTGTTCTTCTTCTGGTATGGGCTCTGGACTTGTGCGCGGCGTCTGCTTGTATGGCGACTCGGGCAATGGTATGCGCGAGGGAGTGACTTCGCGATCAGTGCGGTACTCGAATGGCGACCTGGAGGGGCTGTTGCGCATTGCGCTTTCGCCCAGCAGCGACTTGCGGTACCAGTGATTGCTGGACTGGGATTTTTGCCAGGCCGGAGGGGCCCAGGGCCCGTCCGACTCGGTCTCGGAGTCTGGGTCGTCCTGGGGTACGCTCCATCGCGACGAGTGCATGTTGGAGCGGCTGCTGTAGGCCGAGTGCATGCTGCGCTCGGGGTCAAAGGCCTCAAGCGAGGCGCTGAGAGAGGGGATGTCATGCTCATACAGACTCCCGCGATCCATTGTGTCAATCATTCTGGGGTGCGCCGTGGTGGGCTGCGGTTGCTGTATCGATAACGGAGGGTGTGGAGGGGAGGAGGCTGGTGCGCAATCGGGATTACTGTAAGTACGCTGGGTCCACTAGGTCGAGGGTCTGCGGGTCTGCAGGCACACGGGGAGCACCCTTGTGACGCGACAATCGGGGCGAGCACCTTGCAGCAATGTCGAGGGTGCCTAGCGCTTAGGGCAAGTGAGCTTGAGAGTGAAGAGAGAAAGGCGGGCGGGAATGCGCTCATGGTGCAAGTACAGGCTGGAGCGGGCCCGTCACCGCTCCCTCTGCCATGCGATAAGCTAATTAGCCCGGCCGTGCAAGATCAACGGCCAGCGTGCTGCCTGCTACCCACTGCCCACTGCCTACCACTGCAGCGGGGTGAAACAAGAGTGGCTGGGCTGGGGTGGTCACATGGTTGGCTGTCGTCCCTCCGGCCTAGTGCGGGGAAGACTGACGGCTGCTGGCGGATTGCCGCTCGCCATCCAGCCCGCCTTGCACGGATGCGATGCATGCGGCGGCCATGACAGGAGCTTAAAGAGACTCGCCATATTACATGTAGTCTTGCCCTCTTCCACTCCGACTGTCGTGGTACGCCATGCGGGGTTGCGCCCCTCCGATTGGCTCCAGCCACAGGCGTCACGCCCAGCGCGGAGGGGTACTATGCCTATGCTACTGGGAGCACGGCGGGCGCGGGCACGGGCACTGGCATTGGCACTGGCACCGCCTAGACTCACTGCGCTCGACACCTGCCCGTGTATACATACATATGTATGTATGCAAAGTCCCACCCCGCATCTCAGCCATTGTGTAGAGACAGCGCAAAACACGCAGAGCCAAAACAAAAGAAAGAACAAGGCCATCGGCATCGTCCATGGCAGTGCGATAGAGGGACTTGTGGTGGCGTGCGATAGGTAACGCTAGCGCCGTCAGAGCTGCCCCAGCAAAAAGCAATAATCATGTGCCCTCCTCATACGTTGAGCATTGCTCAATGCGCTTCCAAAGCCCACTTTAGAACGCGCGATAAAGAGAATATTGAGTATTTTTATCGCGGTAAAGGCGGCGCAAAAACCATCGCTGGCGACATGGGCTCGAGCTGAGTGTAGCATGTCTGGAAGCTCGAGAAGGACAGAAGGAAAAGATATCGATGACTGTGTGAAAATATTGATGACGAAATACGCTGAGAGATGATGCGATAGACTAGAAGACTGTTGACCTGGTAAGAAAGAAATGGCAAAAGCTGAGAAGCTCAATTGTGAACTCTAGTCCTTTCACACCTCCGATCGAAGGTGCTGCTGCTGCGGTAGCAACAGTCGTGGTGCCAAATATAAAAAAGCTGTAGTTAGTCAGATGCGTTAGCTGAAGCCTTGCAACAAAAGCATGTGCTATGCGACCGTTTGCAGGCTGATGTTGAAGCTGGTAAAGTGATCACAGCCTGCAAGCTGCTCTTTTTACTTGACGTATGGCGCACGGGCCGCCCGGCGCGACATTGGCCGGAACTGGAATATTCAGCATCGTCACTTTGCAACATCGCCGCCCACCACACAACACGCCACGATGCCGCCAAGATTAAACATTGCTGCCTTCACGCGACCAATTGCCTTCCGACCTAGGCTTCAGGTGCAATGCCCTGCTCGATCAGCACTTCGACTGTCATCGTCGCAATGGCGCCTGTATTCTGATTCAGCCAAACCACCAGCCGCGGACCGCTCCAAGCGAGAAGATGCAAAGCCCATTGAGCATGTCTCCGAAGAGGCGGCTGCCATGGCCAAGACAATGGGCGAGGAGGGACCTGATCTCAGCCAGGGCACCCCAATTGAGGATGTGAGGTCACCACCACCATACGCTGCCGCAGATATGCTGACAGCCGACTAGGTAGTCAAAGGTGACAAGGCCGCGCAAGAAAGCCTGCCCAAGGTGATGCAAGAAAAACTCAGTTCTCAACAACCCAAGACGACACCAAATGTAGCGCCAAAGGGCTCACGATCATACTCAACCATGACGACTCAGACCAACGGCAACAGTGGATTGGATATGGGCTTAGTCAATGTCCAGAACGCCTCAAAGGCACCCACCATACCAGGTCTCAAGTTCGACATGCCCACTCTGCCACTACCGAAAGACGGCCATGTCAAACATCGCCATGATCCAGTCGTTGACCAGGTCACCAATCTGCTCATGCGACACGGCAAGAAGAGCGTTGCGGAGCGGGTACGTCAGTTCGGTACTACAATTTAGCGTACATACATCTAATAGCAAGAACAACAGAATATGGCATTAATCCTCCAACATCTCCGAACATCGCCCATCCCCACCATCAACCCCTCCAGGCCGCTGCTTCCCGGCGCGCCCCCGCCATCACACCTCCCTCTCAACCCCGTCCTCTATCTTACACTGGCCATTGACTCGGTCGCACCCCTGATGCGCATTCGAAGTCAGAGAGGTGCAGCTGGAGGAGGAGTCGCTCTTCAGATCCCTGTGCCGCTGGGCCAGAGACAACGGCGGCGCGCAGCCATCCAGTGGATCATGGCGGCTGCTTCAAAAAGGAGGAACATGGGCAGTGGCAAGAACAGCTTTGCCCAGCGAATTGCGCAGGAGCTTGTTGCAGTAGTACAGGGCACCAGCGGTATCTGGGACAGGCGCAACGCCATACACAAGCTGGGCGTTGCGGCGCGAGCAAATATCGTGCTTCCTAGGAAGAGGTAGAAGTACTAGTTAGCAAAGCACAACGTGCCGTTGGTAATGCATCAATGTACATTATTTCCATGAGTGCTTCGGCTAGAGACTGGGCGAGTACATGTCTCTGCATAGGGCGTCATGGGTCAGCACAGCCACATGCACACTTGCTCCACGCGGCCCCGTATTCTGCCACGGGCTCCTTTCACATGTGATGCTTGGACGAGGCAAGATAGGGTTGGCACTGAGATGCCCACGCGACAGCTGGCGAAGCAACGCCGTGACTGTGTACATACGTAGATAGTCGAAGACGCTGCTTGTTCTGTTGCATGCCGCATCTCGGTCCCTGCGCCAGCGGCATGGGCAGGGCGCGGTGGGTGATCTTCGCATGCCAAGGCTTGTCAAACCGCCAGATGCTGGAGGGATGGATGGTCCGATGCCCACTTCCCACCGCCTAGACCAAGAACATCCGCGACCGTCGACTCGCGCTGACTGTCGCCGCCCCCCAGGAGCCCTCTTGTCTCAAGCTTGCTGTTCCTTTTCCATATGTCGTCGGCATCCATCAATCTGCTAGGGAACAACTTGTTCTCCGACAGCGGTTAGCTACATACAGTACGACGGATCGGCCCGCCATTGCCCTCAGCTACAGTCTTTGGAATTATTACCCCACTGCTGGCATTAGTACCATCACGCGCTCACCCCACACACACACACCCTGACCGGACCGGCTAGCATTTGGTACGGGGTGGCTGGCATCTGTAGCTCGCACATCAGACAGCAGCTAGCTGTGCCTATGATGCCATAGTACAACTCCAATTGACGCTCCCAATCACCCCAGCTACCCCGCGAACACGACTGCTATCTTTTTGCGATAATTGCAAGATTGCCACACATCACGCCAACCCCGGCACACAACCCTGAACCCACTACCGTCTCTCCACGCACCAACACTGCACACACTGCTACCATGGCCTCGCTCGAAGCTGCCATCGATGAGGAGATGAGAGAGGTTGTAAAACTCCTCGAGGGCAACCAGAAGCCCGGAGGACGACGCGCAGAAAGCCCGACAGCACGCGCGCAAAGCCCCAACCCACTTGCTTCACCAGTTCGGAGCATGTTAGATGTTGATGCTTCGGGACCGCGCAGGAGCTCGAGCCGTGGGAGCACTGGCATTCCCTTTGCCATGCCCTCGTCGCCTCGCAGAGTGAACCCTGAGTCGGCATACAAATTTGAAATGCTGCCTTCAATCGACGCGCATGCTATGCCCAAAAGAGTGTCGCAAGGTGGCAAGCTCGATGCTTCTGCAAAACCTCGCGCTATGTCAACCGTATACGGCAGCTCGGCTGGCTTTCTAGGCTCCTCAAACTCAAGGGACCGACACAACTCGCTGAATGGCCCTCTGGGTCGGTCAAAATCTGGATCTCCAGGCCCTCGTAGATCTGCTTCTCCAGCAATGCGCATGCTGAGCCCGCCCCCGCCCGCTTCGACTTCGAATAACAGCCTTGTGACCGATTCAGGCAAGCGCATCGACATGGATACCGCGTACCGAAAACTTTCCGACTCTGCTTTGGCACGTTCCGAGGGTGGGCTTTCTTCACTCCCCAACCGCAAAGGCTCAGATCCTATCAAAGGCACATCGACTGCCCCAGGTGGAGGTGTCCGTCTAGCCACAGACGACGACGGCGAAGACAGCGCTGCTGTAGAGAGCAGCGAAAATGGCTCCGATAGCTCAGAGTGGGAGGATGGGTGGAACGGGGCCAACAAACGAGAACGTGGCAGGCAGCGATCAAGGAAAACTTCTACAGGTACAGATAGGATGGGCAGAGAAATCATCACAGCTAAGAGCTTGTTGGCCGCAGCGGAGCAAGAACGTAGGTAACACGTGCAGCCAAACTGTTGCACTTAAATGCTAACCCTACACAGGAAGAGATGTTGCTGTCTCCTACAAAGTGCGGTCATTGCTCGAGCCTTCCATAAACATCACTGGTCCAAATGGCGAGAGAATGTCCAGAAGAAACTCTTCGGGTGTCGTACACCCCCACACCAGTTTCGATCAGGGAGGCTCTGGGTTTTCTACGCCAGTTCACTCCGATCATGAGGACGAGCTCGCCGAAATCAAATCAGCTCAACAACTTTCACTGAACATTTCGCCTATTCAGTCAAGCCCAGAAGCCCATCGCTGTGTTCGACAAATTATTAGGGGTAACTACGTTCAGTTTGCAGAAGACGCTACCAAAGGATTGAGGAGACAGCGTGTATACCTTGTATCGACCGATCTCAGTGATGAGGCTGCATACGCTTTAGAGTGGACAATCGGCACGGTTTTACGAGATGGCGATACCCTCCTTGCTGTCTATGCTGTTGACGAGGAAACTGGCGTCGCAACGACTGATGCTTCTGGGGCACCTATCAGCCAAGGTACCACTGGGCGACAGGAATCAGACCATCTTAAGAGGACTCTGTCCAACCACGACGGTCTGACACAAGCAAGACCCGGGTTCTCAGCATTGTCAAACTCAATCATGGCCACTGAAGCCAACGTAGGTGCTATGGGCAAGGCTGAGAAAGACAGATATCAGGCTTGTGTGGAGGTTTCTGACCGATGTGTCAAATTGCTGAGAAAGACTCGTCTTCAAGTGCGTGCTGTGGTCGAGGTGTTCCACTGCAAGAGCCCTAAGCACATGATTACTGAAGTGGTGAGTAGCTCCGGATTGTATGAAATGCTGCACTTGGCTAATAGCCCATTGATAGATTGACTTCTTGGAGCCAACTCTTGTGATTCTTGGTTCTCGAGGGCGGAACGCTCTCAAAGGGTAAGTTTTGAGTCCCGCTCCTGATGCTTGGATGCTAACATCGGCAGTGTTCTGCTCGGATCTTTCAGTAATTACTTAGTCACTAAGTCATCGGTGCCTGTCATGGTCGCACGGAAACGGCTCCGGAAACACAGCAAGTACAAGCGGCAAAACGTGCGGATGTCCAATGTTATCCAAGGCTCCAATGACCGACTTGCGAATGCGAAGATTGATTAATTGTTTGTCGAAAGATTTGTCATTGATGCGTTTCGGTTGGAGTTTGTGGCTGCGGCCTGAGTTTGCGAGCCTGAGGATTTGAGTTTTAGTGTTGCGAAACGCGTGCTGTTTGGCCATTGAGGACGACGCCTGCTCCAGTTGGTAATCGCTGAGTCTGACAATATCCTTCCAACTATCGGTCTCTCTACACTCTTTGGGTTAAGTGGCTTATCGTCAATCTATCGGAATACGCGTCCCGATGATGCATGAAATGCTTTAGACTTGACCGCGATCATGACCGTGACGATCAATTGCAACACGCCGTCTAGTTGTGGCTTGGTTTTTTTTGGCTCTGTAGAGACCACAACATCTGTCACGATACCTCTGCATGCAGCTCAACACATTCGGAGATTGCCATGCCGTGTAAAATTGCAGTACTGCGCAGACTATTTTGCTTTTTTTCTTCTAGAATTTCTAGCGCCAGACAATCACACTGCAACCAGCCGTTAGACGAGACAGGCCCATGAAGCTGCATGTTTCATATCGTGTATTTCTTTTTTTCTCATGACGGCCATTTATTCCGATGCTTTTGCCGACGTCATGTTCATGGGTTGCCGTTACGGCAGAAGCTCGTGCCATCAGACAGGACAACCCGACTGTTTGGATCGTTCAAACCATACTAACCTTCACCACATTACACTACGCCTCATACAACCTAATCACTTGTCATCAGATTTGCCAAGCACTCGTGTTTCCCCGCAAATACTCAATGCGGTAGTCGATGCGCCTGTGGCGTTGGTGGGCTGATAGACAACGATTATGCATGGCGTCCACTTGTCGCGTGCTCCCAGATGGACCCAAGAGTGAGGGTACGGCTGTGCATCGGAAGACTTTGGGTGTCCTGAGGGATCAAGGGTCAGAGGGTTGGGATGAGCGGCTCAACGTCAAATAGGTCTCTTGCCTTGCCATGAAGCATTATTTGTACATCAAACATCACTACTACTTTTCCAACACAACCACCGGGAAATGTATATCCACATGGCTTTGCAGACATCACCTCAGTGGTTCGCCCGCTTTGGACAGTGCGAATTCATTGAAATTGATGAGGCAGAGCTGGACACATCAAGTCTCCACGCCAGACTCGTCAAGCCCTCTACACGAGATGCCCTTCTCAACCGACACAAATGGTCAACAATACCATGCGAAGACGACATCGATGCTGCCACACTCTTGTCGGACCTCGGCCGCTTAGCACCCTCGGTAGTCAAAGAGTTTATCCCAAAGGAACATGCCGAGAGCAACTTTGCTTTTCGGCTGATAAACGATATTGGCTTTCATGGGGAAGAGGGAGGATACATCGCTCTTAGCTATTGCAGGAAGCATGTTGCAAGTACTACACCGAGAAAGGTTCTGACACCTGTCAGAGATCTTCCATTCGGATGGCTCAAGGAGATTGAGCAGTTTCCACTACCGACTACTTCTGCACTTTTCCAAGCCGTTGTAAGAGAGAGGGGCGTAGGTGAAGGGCTGTGGTATGACCAGGTGTGCATCGAACAGGACGATGAACTCGAGAAAAATACAGCTATCGGAGTCATTGACAATATCTACAAGAATGCACGAGCAGTCATTGTAGTACTGGATGACATTGTTGTTTCGTCAGACGAAGAACGGTTTCTGCGTTACTACGTTGAGCAGTACAATTACTCTCAAGTACCTCTGGACCAACAACCAAACTCTGGACTGCACCCACCTTTCATGCAGCAGTATGAAATGCCCAACACATTGGTACAACGTATTCTGTCTTCTGAGTGGTTTGACCGCGCATGGTGCGCCCATGAGATGCGAATGGGACAGAGCCATGTTTTTCTAGTGCCTTGTTTACGGCATTACGAAGATGAAATGCAGACAGTCGTACGCTTTACCGGAGCTTTCTTTACTCATCTTTTAAGTCTTGCGAGCGAAGTCATCAACTTCATACCAACCCTATCCACAAAGCTTCGTTCATTGTTGGACTTCTTCCAACAACAAGACGCGTTCATCAGAGGAGACCTCTCTGTACTTCGAACACCAGACAGCCAAAACTGCCCAACTTCGAGGGAAACACGTTCCATATCAATGGCTGCCGACATATTTCGCATGAAGGCTGGAGGAAGTCCGCGCTTACCAGAGTACCAACGAAGACTGGACGCTAACCGAGACAAGACCAGCATTGCACTGAACGCTTCTGGTTTGCCTCTGATTCTGGCTCCTCCAAATCCATTTTCAAGGCCCAATCTTGAGGACGAATGTCTTCGCTCGCTGCTACTAGTTGGGATTGCGGCACGAGACCCTGTTGCACTTTGCACCATTGGCACACCATTACAGCTCCATGACGGATCCACCTCATGGCTGTGTCGACCAACATCTTTGGATGTTAGCTCCTCTCGAGTACCTCCACACTTCCCCAGACACGCAAACCAGATGATCCAAGCGACCGACGGCAGAGCAGAATACGCACAGTTGGATCTCATCTTCTTAGACCTCCCGCATCGCACCCAGCCGAGTTCTTCTTTTCCATCTCACGTTGCCCGAGCACGCATGCTCATTGATCTCTGCGTTCAATATCAAATACCGGGATCTGGACTGTGGGGCTTCTCTCAGGCACCTAATCATCCGCGCACGCCAGCCTTGCGCAACATTTTCATTCAGACACTAGCATGTGTTTTCCAGTGCGGGACACAGTGGGTGGTAGATGTCATCTCCAGCCTCCAAGAGTCCAACACGCCCCGCATGGAACCCTACACCATTGAGGTGCTGCTGAACCCACACCTCATTCTGCAAAACTATATTTTACTTGCCGAGGGACAGGCTGCAATGACGGCACTTGTGCATTTTCTCTCAACTCTAATTGCATCGGGGATCCCATGGCCTTCAGGCGCCTCGGAGCGCACACACGGTCCTCTCATCATATCCGCACCTTCCTCCTCGGCTCCATATGATTACGCCGGTCCACCTACACAAGGGAGCAAGGCTATCATTTTTGCCCCTTTTGAGCACTCCAAGACACTGCTTATTGCCGTGCCCAAGGCCGTACAAGGATCCGAATACAGTGCCCTGGCGCGCGGTTGGATTCTGACCAGCATGAATCCTTACACTGGAAGCCCGAAGCCTACCGTGAGCTGGACTTTACAATCTAAAGGTGCTATCTTTGGAGATGTGAATTTCAATGCTAGACTCGCTACTAGTGGGGAAATGGATGTCAGGAACCATCGTGTCTATGGCCCCTCGCGTCGTTGACCTCACTCATTTTTTTCTAAAAAAAAATCCTTCTTCGCTTAATTTGGCGCTCTTCAGCTTTTACGAAATCTTAATGACACCTATTCGATGGTATTAATGACTACTATAGATTGATGACTTTGCACTTATAGACGGGGGCTTATAGACTTGATAGAACACTTGTATATTATTATTACCTTTCATGTTACAATATTAAACTTGAATATTTCATGCCTGCTCCATCTCCATCGATGTCCATATACACACCCAGATCTTGCTATCTCACAAATCATATTGTCTTCTGTCCCCGCTCTGTTAATGTTACCTTCGGCAGTTCTTTGGCCAAGGATTCATCCCGCCACTCAAGCAAGCTTGACCTTGTTATCCAGCATCTACCAGCATAGTCTCGTCCCAACAGCCGAGGTTGCGTAAGAGGTATACTACATCGTCCATCTCCATCCCTTGCCTTCCCTCCCACTGATGCAACATTAGCATACGTACCTCATCCCAAAACCCTCAGGTCCACCCACGTCACGAAGCAGACGCAAATCGCAACCACACAAACGCTATCAATGAAGCACCGGTAAACATTGTGACTCTTGAGCCTCAGCCCGATATATTTCGGCATTGCGTGCTCCCAACACGTCCTTTATGTGTACCAGGCATCCCATTATTCCTTTCTTTTCCAATCTTTCCACCGTCTCAACGCCAACGACAACGACAAAAAGGAAGAACCAAGAACGGATGCATGATCAGGCTCAGCCTCGGTACACCAACCTCGCAACGCGGTCTGATTCGATCACATACACCTACACGATAGTCTTGGACCCTTTCTTGGCTTTCTTCTCCCCGAAAATATCGAACTCGCACCGACTGCCCCCAACGCCCTCAGTGCTCATCTTCTTCTTTCTTTTGTTGAGGCTAAGTCTCCACATGCACAAACTCGTCATACAAGCACGACCACGAGTACGAGTACGACTATAATAACTCCCCACCCGTTTCACAACATGCCCACAAAAAAGGAAAAGCAAAAGAAGGATCCACACCTTCTAGAAGGTCCTGCACCTTATCCACTTCCCCCTGCATCTCACATCAATCCTTCCAATACTCACTGCCCCCTCGGTCCCCATCCAAACGCACCCACACACCCACACGAGTCAAGTCAAACCCGCATCCTCCCTCCATCCTTCCATGCATTACGCAACCCCCCCACCCCCCAGCCATAGAACTCTCATCGAAGCAAAAAGCAAAAAACCTATCCTTCCAAAATCCGTATCTACTAGCGTGCCCTAGCCTCAAAATCCGACTAGAAAGAGAAAAAAGCAAACATACTCCACATGTGATAGAATCAGTATCTGAAACACCTCCCGCTCCACAAAACCTACTCTATCCGCAACAACACGCCTCAAACCCGTCAGAACAACCAGCGATAAAGAAAAGAAAAAGCAAAAAGGTTGATTATCTCACATCTTACCATCTTGCATATGTGTACGCCATGCATGCATTCCGTCAGCCAAAAAAGCCCCCTCATACACCCTGCTCTATTTGGCCTCCCGGCCTTCCGTGTATCTAGGGACTCGTTTGATCATCCACTAACACCATGCCTCCCTACATCACATCACATCACATCCATAATCCGATATACACCAGACAAGAGGCTTAGACCCAAGGGTCAGTCAGCGGCTAGCTGAAGTCATGCTTCAAAGAAAAAGAGATCGGGGGACATCGTGCAAGCTACATGTTCCAAAAAGTAAAAGATGGTAGTATATAAGTATGGTAAGATGGTGAACCCTTGGTCGTTTGAGGGAAGAAATCCACGGTTTGAAGGGATGTAGAGGTGGGGTTACGTGCTACCCCTCCCCTTTCCTTCTTTCTCCCCCGTTCCCCAAACCCTTCAGGGGCTGGTCCCTCGATCTTTGACTTTGCATGCGTACGCATCGACGATGCACGTGGCGGTAATACAGATGATACAAGGGGTAAGGGAAGGGAGGGGCTTTTGCCCACCCACATACATGCAGATGCAGTGTACCCGTAGAGTATGGTAACGTGAAGCCAAGCGAAAAAGCAAAAACTATAAGTATAGTAGCACCACATAACACAAAGAAGCCCAGGGACCATGTTGCAATATCACGACTATGTATCAATATTCACACGTGGATGCCATGTCCCAAAAAAATAAACGTCTATCATGCCCTTTTTTTCTTTCCCACGGTCTCAAACTTTGTCGAAAACGAATGCAAAGCTTACGTACTCTCCTTGCCGAGCGGAATGAGTTCCTCCTCGATAAACGCGCGAGGAGAATACAACTTCGTGCTACCATACACGACTCTTCGTTTCGGACCGGTACCAGCTGCAGCGCTGGTGCGCTTGGCCCACGCCTGGATGTTGGTCTCCTCGTCCATGCTGCCGCCGCCGACAGGAAAGACAATGGCTTCGGAGAAACCCTGTCGCCTTTGTCCAAATGTCGCATCGATTCCGCGTCCCACAGTACTTTGCTGGTTCCGCGACTGGCTTGCAGGAGGTAGGGTGCCTCGGGCATTGGCAGATCGGGGGTCAAAGTAGAGGTAGTTCTCAGTCTTATTGAGCGCGCTGGTCGTGGCGTTTTGAGGATCCATGAGGGATTCGGTAATTTTGGTGATTGTAAGATCTTGGTTGGCAGGTAGGTATGATTTGATGCCTGAAAGCACTCCTTCAAAGTTGGCGCCCAAACCAGCTTCCTTGAACCGGTCCGTTACCCTTGATGAAAGACTGGTGAAGCCACCAAATAGCTGTGAAGATGCCTGAGCAGGCTGTGTAGGAGCGGCAGTGGAGAGCATGCTCATTTGTGTAATCTGGCGTACTGTTTTGATGTATGCAAGGGCTGCCGTGTCTACGCCGGCGGCTTTGAGAGCGTTCTCAAAGCCTTCTAGCTCGGTGCGCGACACCTCTTGTTCCGTCTTCAAATACCACTAGAAATTGACTATGTTAGCGCAAATCATGCAATTACTTTCAAAGTGCGTATCGTACCTGCAAGAAGAATCTGAATTTATCCATGGGATCTTGTCCCTTGGCCGGATCTTTGAGCACCTCCATGACAGACGATTTAGTCTGCTTTTCAATCTCTTCTTCCAGCTGGAAGAACTCATCGAGTTTACGTTCCTTGATGCCCTCCATCACAGCTTCGAGGATAGACATGTGAGCTTCAATAGTAGCTTTCCTTTCTCGCAGTTCTGGCAGTTGAGAAATTGCGCCTTTGAGATGTGCTGCGAAATGATTACTTTCTCCTGAGAGGTCGTCCAATGACGATGATCCGGTCTTCTTGGTAAGCGCATCCGCATCTTCTGAGTACTTTGTCCATTCGTTTGTCACTTCTTCTGCAACATTTGGGAAAGGCTGCGAAGCATTGCGGTTCCAGAACTACATGCAAGGGGTAGTTAGATACCTGGTCAAATGTAACTTATTGATGAGTACTTACGTAATCGGTTGCTGCCAAGTCGTATGACTGCTTTTTGGTACCGTTCTCCGGCTTGCTCTTGTCCTTTGGAACAGTCACTTCAATCTTATTCAGGTGGAAATTGCAGACGTCGTATACGAGACTCTCTACATGCTCTAGTCAGCTCTCGCCTTGGCGTAGGGAAGGTATCTGGCGTACGATATATCCAACTGTGACTGAACATTGGATTGAGATCGGCGTTCCTGTCTACAATGACGAGTAATGGGCGGGAGGCTGTTGATGATGCGAAGAGATTTTCTTTGTTGTTGAGTACATGATCGCGCAGCTTTCGGTCGAGCTTGGCAGCAATGAGTTCGGCAGCGCCGCCACTAGGAGCTCTTATGATTGGGACGACGGCCATGGTAGCGACGACAGAGAAGAGCCCTGAGACGATGCGATCCATGTGCTCATCGAGTTCTGCATCTTCGGTTTTAGACGAGTTCAGGCGATAGTAGGACTGATCAATGTTGAGACTACGACCGAGTGAGTGGGAGTAGCGCATACTTTAGGAAACACAAACGTACCTGAACTGATCATGTCCCAATGTAACAAAATTCAGATACCTTTATCCTGGTTAGTACTTGTTGAATGTCATTCTCCGGCATCTCATACTGATCGTATATCTGTGCCAGATTGCTAGCAGCTTCCGGCATAGTTGCCAATTCGGCGCCCCATGATTCTAGCAAGTGGCGGGGTACACTGGAGAGAAAGTTGATGTATGCGGGGGTATACAGGGCGTCGTTCAGATCCTTCGTGACGAGGGCTAGGTTCTCAGCTGTGGGTGCCATGAGATACTGGTGGGGGTAGTTAGTCTATGCTTTGTGGGGTCACCATATCACCCAATGCTAACGCGTGTTCAATGGGATGCGCAACGCATTTGGTGCGGACAGGGTTGCTCACGATTCCAGGCGCTGGGATGGGACTCCTGCGCGACTTGAGATTCAAGTGCACAGTGACCTGTATGATGGTCAGTAGACCGTTATAGTGTTGCGGAGAGCCAGTTCATACTCCCGCCGCCCTCAGGTCATTGACCCGCAGAACAGAGCTAACGACGGCTTTGGCCGCATCGTCGTAGACCAAGACACCTATTCGGACAGCAATCTCAGCACTTGTCTCTTCAAAGTGGCAGGCCAACGTCATGATGTTGCGACTTACGCCATGCTATGTCGGGATTCGTGGGCTCATTCGACTCGTCCTGAGTAGCATCGCCGTCGGCCGGGGGGTTAAGGTTGAGCAGGCGTTTAATTGAGGCTAGGATCGTTCTGTCAGTGGCGCTGATGATGGTGCAGGAGAGAGAGCAAAGACGTGCCTATCTGGCGGTCCCGCAGTGAGACGGCCATTGTGTTCTAATGTGTCGTGGCACCCGCCAAGTGTCAGGTCTTTGGCATGCGCAGGGGGCGATGTGTGTATATGCAGAGGGTAGCGGAGAGTGAGCTCGCCCAGGCGAACCAGAATATACGCAAGAGACCACGGTGGCGCGTGTGCGTGCCCACTGCCCGCTGCGCGCTGCTTGCTGTTCACGGGTCGATGGATGTTTGGTGATGCTGGCCCAGCTTGCCTGCCCCGCCTAGGACTAGCGCGACACGCTACTTGGCGAGCGGGCGGGCTCTCAAAACGAGCTCGCCCCTTCGTCGCGCTCCCTCGCTCTTCAACTCACCTCGCCCACAACAACCTACCCCCCTTCTTCGCTCTTGACACTCATGCTACTTCTCAGTGAACTCTCGCCCACCTAATAAGGGCATCTGATTCTCAGGCTAGATTCTACTTTCGAGTCCTTGCTTTGGGGGAAGTGTGCTTAGGCTGGCAGCGGTGTTTGTCGGGAACAGGCTTGGATTGTGGAGGGCAGGCAGAGTGACCGTCATCTTCAGCTTCTGCTACTAATCCAGCTCCGTCTTTGGACTCGACAGGCTTCGCATCACAGAGAATCTGGCCGAGCTCCTGCGCGAGGCGGCCCACAGTTGCTCAGTGCCAACCGGACGGGGGCGCGTCAAGCAGGCCTCATCCGCCGCGTGTGTTGTGCTCTGGTTGCGCGCGCATGCAAAACGTCAAGTGACGCATCAGCAAGTGTGCTCCTCATCGCATAATACGCGAGGCAAAGTGCCAACTCATAAAAACCAATTCTACGCTTTCGTGGACTGGGCGACTCGGCATCGCAGGCGTCAGTCGGCATACGAGCTCTGCGTTGTGAGTGAGGGCCGGCTGCACCTTGAGTGCATCTACTCCATCTGCCCACCAACCCCCAGAGACAGCAACCTGGAAGCGCTGCAGGCCGACAGACACAGCAACCAGACGCTACCGCCTAAACCGGTGTTTTCTCGACCTTTTTTCTCCGCTTCACATTCTCCCGAACCGGCATCCTGCTACGCTCGTGACTTTGCGCCAGTCTGCTTAGCGCCTAGTGCTTCTGCATTGTCGCCTAATTAATCCCCTTTGGCCTGTCCCAGATACTTGTGCGTCATCAGCCAATCACAACCCTGCAATTGACAGCTGACACTTTGGCTAGCCAAGACATCCCTCTTATCCACATACGCCACACATCATGGCGTCAAATCACGTGCCAAGTGACCAGATGCCGTTGCAAGGCCAGAATGTCTACGCCGATCCATCCTACCAGCACCTCTTTTCTTCTGTCGACCGCTATGGCACCCCGTCATGGGAGGCCCAGCTACACCAGCACTCACCCCTGCCACCGACTGCATCGGGGCAGAACTGGCACCCTGGCTCGTTTGCACAACAACCCTTTAATGCCATCAACCAATCGTACACTGCTCAGAGCCACGGTTTGCGCACAGAGTCGCCATACCAGTATGGCCAGTTCAACCAACAAGGTCCTTTGGCCAACTATGGTCAGGCCTCGAATGTTGACCCATCGCTGGGTATGGACCCCAATGCCGTCCGCCAGCAACAACACTCTCCTTACCAGATGCCAATGCGTACTGTGACTCCTCAAAGCCATGTTGGCACAGTGACGCCGCAAGCTCTACAGCAGGACGCTGGTTCGCTTCGGACTAGTCGTCCACCGATATCCGCTTATCAAGTAAGTTCACCTCGCCATACGCACAAAGACCCAACGCAAACTAACAGAATGCAGCTACCCAAGCCTACTGCAGAGACATTCACTCAGCAGCGCGCTGCACCAGCATCATTTGTGAAGCCAGTGCCTGTCCCTGAGTTTCAAATACCAAAGGGTAGAAAATCGGGTGGTCTCTATGTTGTTGAACAAGCTGCTTTGGCAAAGGCTACTAATTCTACTCCGTTGAATAAATTCGTTACTCTGGGAAATGAACCCTTTCATCTAGCAACAAATAGAAGTAAGCCTGAACGAGTAAAAATGATGTTGCAAGAAACAACCTCTGACATGTGTATAGCTGCGCTTCCAGTATATGTTGCTCGAAATTCCCTCAAGGATCTAAAAAAGGCAGGGGCAGACAGCAAAAAGCTCCGCGCCAAGCAACTCGCCTCCAAGTCACAATCAAAAGCTCTGAACTCTGCGAGGAAACCCACAGAGTTGAAGAAAGAAGTCAGCGACAGTGGCAGTTCCTCCGAGTCATCGGACTACGATACGGACTCTTCTGATGAAGAAGAAGAGATGCCGATCCCTGCGTCGCGGCCAGAGGACCCTGACGCCGCCGTTCGATATGATGTTGTCAAGGCTACATGGCATCCTTCCACATCTTCGCCAAGCTCTGAAAAGATCAAGATTAGTATGCGTGAGGTCTGGGAGGTGCTCAACACCATTCAAAAGCGGTGGCGGGCTGACAGCAAAGCTGTAACGGAGGCCGAAGAGCAAAAGAAAACAGGTGAGCTGCCGGTACTCAAGAGTCGAGTCACGAGTCAACGTGACCTTCTCAAGTCTGCTCTTGAGGCTGCACTGCAGTCTGCACATCCTGATGTGCTTTACCAGTTGGGGCAGATCAAGCCATTCCTGTATCTGTGCTACCAGTTCTTGGCGAACCGATTCCATAGTAAAGATTACGATGGCCCATTGTCCGCAGTCATCTACGAGGTACTCTCGCGATGTGGCACACTGACTTCTGAGCTCCTCGAAGAGACTAAGCTTATCAAAGCACTCGCGTCTATGAAGAAACACGCAAATGAGAAGCATAAGACTTTTATACAGCAAGTGATGGACAGCGCTGCCACTAATTCTAAAAAGGCAAAAGCAAGCCCTCCGCCAAAGACTGAATCGGCAGATGGCAAGGGTGTTAAGCGACCAGCATCTGACGCTGTAAACCGTTCGGTCAATGAGTCAGCAATGATGAAGAAGCCAAAGGCATCTGATGCCGCCGCTTCAGCCCTAAAGACTGCTTCAGCACCAGGCTCGAAAGCGGGTGCTACTCCTGCTATAACCACACAGAAACGACCTGGAGAGAAGACAGCACCAGCGCCTGCACCCGTCAAGACACGTGTTAGCCAAGTCACCAACAAGCCTTCAGGCATCTTCGCCTCACTCAATGCAGCGAGCAAGAAGACAACACCAGCTTCGGCTACTGCGAAGGGTGCTGCATCAGCCAAAGCTGCTACCCCAGCTACGAAAGAGAAGAAGATTGTGGTGACACCCGCGGCAAAGCCTGCTTTTTCATTTGCCCAGACAATGGCGTCGCTTCAAAAACCAAAGGAACAAGAAACGGCGCCCACCAAATCCGAGAAACCTCTACCGGTGGAAACCGAAGAAGAAAAGGCCAAACGGCTACGAAAAGAGTCTCGTAGACATCTGCGTGTAGCCTGGCGGCCGGATACATCATTGGTAGAAATCAAGTACTTCGACCACGAGGCCGACGATGAAGAAATGGACCACAAAGAACATCACCTCGTGCGGGATGCTGGCGACCTTGGCGGAGAGGGACGCATGTTCAAGCAGCACAAAGAGCTTGACCTCGACGACGATGATGAGGATTTGGATGGCGAACAGAGATCGTGGGCACCACCATCCGAAGTTGACTTTAGTGTTGTACACCCTGAAGAACGTCAACGAAACTACATGCCGTACGGAGGAGGCTTGCAGCAACCTACCTGTCCTGAGAAAGAGGCTAACATGCAGCGCGAGAACGCCACATTAATGGTCTACTATTCTAGCAATAACGACATTCCACCGACTCCAAAAGAGCCTGTAGAGCAGGCGCAGGAAAATTCATTTACCGGTACTGTCATCAACTTTGGACTACCGCCCGAGACGGTCCTAAGGAAATGCCCACAACCACCTGTGGCAGCAACTGTGCCGGACTTTAGTCAACTAGAAAACATTATTAAACAATTGTCGGCTACCAACCAAGCTCAAGCCGCTCCCCCTGCCCCAACGGCTCCGGCCGAAAACACGTACACACCGCCGCCTCCCGCAACCGCTCCTACATTCGACGGCGCCAGTCTTCAAAACCTCCTCAACTCCATTAGTAACGGTCAGCCGCCTACCCAGGCTCCTCCACCCGCGTCGTTCCCAATGCAAAACCCACTCCAACAACCCGGTGTAACCCTTGACATTGCTGCCTTGATCGCCAACATGCAAGCAGCGACTGGCGGTGCACTTCCTCCTCCCCCTCCACTACCTACCGGATTCCCTCCATTTCCTTTCACGTTTCCTCCCCCAACTCAGCAACCTGATGGTGCCGCATGGTCTCAGCCGATGCAAGATACTACATCATATCAAACTCAGACACAATCCCAGTACAACCAGCAACCCAACGCTGGAACCAAGCGGCAACGCGACGATAACAATGGCGTCAACGACCGCAACCAAGGAAAGCGACCCAAGAATCGAGGAGATCACAAGCCTCACAAGGTGCTCGCATGTAAGTTCTTTCTCAAGGGCCAATGCAACAAGGGCGACAACTGCACATACATCCACGATTTGAACCAATGATTTTTCCTTTTGAGCAAATACTGTTTCACTACCATGGCCTACCACATCTCCAGCAATAGTTGCCGGATGATTTTGTGGAGACAAAGGTAGGCTTGTATAATAAGAGCGTTTCCTTCACTTTCTCATGTTTTTTTTCACGTCACGATTCGGACATTTGCATGCATACCCGGGCAATGGAGCTGCCCACTTGGACAGGTCTCGAAGCATTTATAGGCGTTTGTCATAGCATTCAGTGGGTAGCATTTGAGCGGCGCTGGATAGGGTCTGGCATAGACTTTGCGAGAGAGGTCTCAATGGAAATATGGATGGGCCCCAGGCCAGGCTACATTGGGTCTGTGCAGGTAGATAGTACCGGAAATGTTTATATTCACATCCTCGTAATCTGACTAGCTCATGATGGCACAATTGATGTATGGGGTTTCATAGCCTAAAACAATTAGCCACGGACAACGTTTGGCGGCCAAACAGGTTGCGCTGAAGCAGAAACGATGCGCGGACTAACTAAGGCGATGAGATCGCGCTGATACAACCAACAATGGTTACAAATGTAACAGGGCGGGATTGTTGATGAGTGGCCTTTGTTTGAGACGGTGTGTTGTTGGTGTGGAGTAGCGCGCATCAACCGGTTCCGCGACCAGTCGTTCCCGCACGGCAAGCTCCGTCATGGGCATTTTCTGGCGTCAGACATCACCCACCGAATCATCCCAGCCCTCACGCCCAACACACAATCTCGCTCCATCACGACCGCAATCGCTGCACTTGCCGGATTTGCAAACTCGGCGCTTCCTACGCTGCCGGCCCCTTGTTCCGGACGCCTTCCGCAGCCGACTCATCGCCTCGCCGTTCACGAGCCGACCAAGGACCACCCCACGCCGACTCCATCGCGCCCTCGACCTCCGCCACTACCCAGACCCCGCAATCATGGCTCCCGCCCGCAAGAGAACCACCAACATTGCGCGTCGTAGGCGGACAGATGACGAAGATGAGAGCCAGTCGGTGGCCACACTGGCCGACGACTCCCAGAGTGATGCCTCGGTGATCAGCGATGTCGACGAGGACGCCGATGCCGATAACAGCGACCTTAGTGAGGTCGACAGTGCCCCCTCCCTTACCCAAGGAAAGCCAAAGCGCAAATCAAATGGCCCGCGTGATGCAAAGCCTCGACAGAATGCTAGCCAGCGGCAACCCTCTCCGCCCATTGCTCGCTCCGACGTGGCTTTCTCCGCTCTCAAAGAGACGGAGATCATGATGAACGGGCTTCAGATTGGCGAAGATGGAAAGGAACCCGACGAAATTGATTTTGAGACTGGTACGGCAGCACCAGAGACGGCGCCAGCTGTTGGTGTGGCTTCCTCGCGGACAGAGACGCTGGCGGAGCGCCGGCGGCGGGAGCATGAGGAATACAAGAAGAAACGTGACTCTGACCCGGCTTTCATCCCCAATCGCGGGGCCTTCTTCATGCACGACCAGCGCCACGCATCCGGCCAGAATGGCTTCAGACCCGCTGGTCGCGGAAGGGGGCGGGGTGCTCCCATCGGGGGGCCCTTCTCTCCAGCAAAGTACGTACAAGCACAGAGAATCAAGCTGGAGCTCAATACTGACATTTATCATAGTATGAGGCCACAGCCTTCGGAAGCTACTGACTCGCCCTGGCAGCATGATCTGCATGAGACCGTCAATGCACCGGGCTCCCACGACCAACCTGGCCCACCTTCAGCCGCTTCCCAGCAGCAACCACCGAACGCGCCCACCTTTGCCTCTCGAGTACCTCCGGGGTCCAACCAAAAGCCTTCGCAGGCTCGTAACTTCTCTACCACGGTTCATACGCACAATGCCATGGTTCGGGTGTTCTTGCCAAACATGAAGGGCCCTATACAATTCCAGAATGTACCTATCAAGCAACATACCCGTCTCCCCAACCACAGACCCCCGCTCCGTCGCGATAAGCCAGTCCGTATCTCACTTCCGCCTGCCCCGCCGCGCTATATCTTCCCCACAGTTGAACGCTCCTTCATCTTCATTCCGCGGGCACTCCGGCCCAATCAGCAGGGCTTTGGACGGGGACGAGGTAGATTTGGATCCTTTGGCGGGGGCTTCTCGAGCAGGCGAACAAGTGCATACGGAGGTAGTGTGTACTCGCCGAGTGTAGCAATGAGTAGGCGGTCATCGATTGCACGCGAGATTGGTCGTGAAAACCTGGTCTCTCCTGCTGGCTCCATCATGTCACGCAATGGCGGGTTCGTCGATCCCAGTCGTCCAGTGGTACGCCTTCCACCTGGAGGTCCCAGGATGTCAACTGGACCTTCCATGATCTCGCCTACAAATGGTGCTGTTCAGCCTCCATACCCGCTCCCACAGAAGCCAGCTTTCAGAGAGAACTGGCAGGGCCAGCTCCCTATGCACCAGCCTCGTCCACAAAAGACTGTATCTGTTGCTGGAATCGAGTCACCAGCGTCGTTGAATTTTAACCCACCCCAGCAGCAAGAACAACAGCCTTTCCATCAACAAGTCCCTGCGCACATTAATGGAGCTGCCCCTGCTCCTGATCAGTCATTCTATCAACATGGACGCCACGCGTCTTATCCAAGCCAAGTATCTACGGGCACTCCACTTAACAATATTCCTGAACGGGCTATCCATGCGCCAGCCTTCCAGCCTTATGCTCAACCTGGCTTTCAACCGCAAGCCTTTGTCCCACAAGGCTACTACTATCCACAAAGCAGTGCGCAGCCACAATACATGGCTCCGGCGGGTATGGTGCCTATGTTTGTCCCTGGCACACAGCAGCCCGGTTATGTCATGCCGGTATCTGCTCCCTCAGTCGCTGCTCCTCCAGCTCCTGCCGGTCAACCCAACATGGTAGCTTACGAGTCCAACGGTATGACGTACTACGTCGACTCAGCTCAACTCTATCCTGCCCCACCGGCAGAGAATTACGCTCAGCCCAACTATGCTGTTCCGGGCATGGGAGGCATGATGACACCAGGGCCTGATGGTGCCTACTACTACCCACAGCAAATGCAGCCAGCAGGCTATTATCCTCAGCAATGAATGACAGACTATATCTCTCCCCTGTATTTCTGAGGCTTATCGTCTTGTCTTGCACATGTTGCTCACCACTGTCCGAATTTCTCATTTGCAATCAGCATGGCGTATCTGGGTTCTTGATTACGATACCTGGTGTTTCCTGGACAAAGTTCGTTTCTACAGCGCATCTTAGTTATCCACTCTTAACGACAGCGAGCGGCCTCAAAAACTCAATAGCGAACTTTGTGGGAGGCAGCATCCGGTTTTTTCCTCTTTTGGTGTTCTCCATCCTTTGAATCTTTTTTCTTGTTTTATCCTTTTCTGGTTCAAAATCTTTTACTCACAATAAATGACTGGCTTATGGATGCATGGTGTTCTACGTTGTTGCGTTTTGTGGTTTAAACTGCACGGTGGACTTTCATTCCTTTGAGGTGCCTATTCGTTGTATTAATCAAGCATCATTCTAGTTCCTCGCCGTTTGATTTATCAGCGTGCTTTGAGTGCTGGCTTGCTACTTGCTGTATGATGTTGGCATGTAGCGTTGTATTCAAGCACCGGAGGATAAGGCAAACACACCTTGCGAGGTTTGCTTTTAGGCATGAGATTTCTGTTTAGATAATTCATTACTGGTTGATAGCCTCGTGGCTCTGAAGCCGAACAAAGTGCAACCTACTGATGCTCTGTGACGTTGGCTGACCATGGACGAAACACGTGAGCTGCATGGTCGGAAAAAGCAAGTGACATCAATAGCAAAGCTTGGCACGCAGCAGAACGCTAAGCACCTGGTTCGCCGCATCATCGCCTGCATTCGAGGCAGCTCTCCATCAACCACCATCCCGCAAATCGCGTCCACCCATCAACCTCCGAGACAAGCACCCCATCCCGAAGTCTTGTCTCTCAACCCGCCATCATGGCGCCCACCAAGGATACCATGTTCCGCTCGGCGGACATGTCCCTGACCCAGCTCTACATCGCCAATGAGATTGGTCGCGAGGTCGTCTCGGCCCTTGGAGAGCTTGGGGTCATGGATTTTAGAGATGTAAGTTTTATGGACGTGTTCTACAGCTCCTAGTGCAGCTTGTGGATGGATACGATGGGGCATGAAGCTCACAAGCGGTGACAGCTTAACTCGGAGACGACGGCCTTCCAACGTACCTTCACCCAGGAGATTCGCCGCCTCGACAACGTAGAGCGCCAGCTCCGATACTTTCGCAGCCAGATGGAGAAGTCCAGCATCCCAATGCGCTCCATCTACGACTTCAACAACCCATTCACCGCACCCTCGGCCTCAGAGATTGACGAACTCGCGGACAAGAGCCAGAGCTTGGAGCAGAGGATCTCTTCGCTGAATGAGAGTTATGAGACACTAAAGAAGCGCGAAGTGGAGCTCACAGAGTGGCGTTGGGTGTTGAGGGAGGCTGGCGGCTTCTTCGACAGGGCGCGCGGCCAGACCGAGGAAATCAGGCAATCTGTCGATGACGATGACGCGCCGCTACTCCAGGATGTTGAGCAGAATGGACAAGGCGACTCGGGCGCTGAGCGCTCCTTCACCGTCATGAACATCGGTTTTGTTGCTGGTGTCATTCCTCGCGAGCGCATCGCCGCCTTCGAACGCATTCTGTGGCGTACTCTTCGTGGCAACCTGTACATGAACCAGTCGGAAATCCCTGAGCCTATCATCAACCCCGAGAACAACGAGGAGACTAGCAAGAATGTCTTCATCATCTTTGCTCACGGCAAGGAGATTATTGCCAAGATCCGCAAGATCTCTGAGTCGCTCGGTGCCGATCTATACAGTGTGGACGAGAACAGCGAGCTGCGTCGGGACCAGATCCGCGAAGTCAACACTCGCTTGAGTGATCTAGCTAGTGTCCTGAAGAACACCAAGTCTACTTTGGATGCTGAGTTGACCGCGATAGGACGTAACCTTGCAGCATGGATGGTCGTCATCAAGAAAGAGAAAGCTACATACGAGACGCTGAACAAGTTCTCATACGACCACCAGCGCAAGACGCTTATCGCCGAGGCCTGGGCTCCTACCAACTCCCTTGGACTGATTAAGTCAACCTTGTCGGACGTTAATGAGCGCGCTGGTCTTTCGGTACCGACGATTGTCAACCAGATCAAAACAACCAAAACGCCACCGACTTACTTCAAGTCGAACAGGTTCACTGTGGGCTTCCAGACCATCATTGACGCTTACGGAACCATCAAGTACCGTGAAGTCAACCCTGCTTTGCCAGCCATTGTCACCTTCCCGTTCATGTTCGCTGTCATGTTTGGTGATGCCGGACACGGTGTTATCCTCACTCTTGCAGCATTAGCCATGATTCACTTTGAAAAGCGACTTGAGCGCAGCAAGCTTGACGAGCTGTTTTCCATGATGTTCTACGGTCGTTATATTGTCTTCATGATGGGTATCTTCTCCATCTACACCGGTCTCCTCTACTGCGACGCCTTTTCCCTTGGTCTACCCTGGTTCAAGTCCATGTGGGTGTGGGACAACGACGGCAAGGGCCCAACAGCAACGCGTGTCGAGGGTTACACCTACCCATTCGGTCTGGACTACCGCTGGCACGATACCGAGAACGACTTGCTGTTCTCCAACAGTTACAAGATGAAGCTCAGTATCTTGCTCGGTTGGTGCCACATGACATTCTCACTCATGTGGTCGCTCGTCAACGCACGTTACTTCAAGACGAAGATTGATATTTGGGGTAACTTTGTCCCTGGTATGATCTTCTTCCAGTCTATCTTTGGATACCTCTCCTTTACGATTGTGTACAAGTGGTGCATTGACTGGCCTGCCCGCGGCGAAAGCCCACCTAGTTTGTTAAACATGTTGATCTACATGTTCCTGAGCCCCGGTACCCTTGAGGCTGGTACAAAGCCACTCTACCCTGGCCAGGCTACCATCCAAGTCATCTTGGTGCTGATGGCTCTTGCCTGCGTCCCTGTCTTGTTGTTTTTGAAGCCGTTCTACCTTCGCTACGAGCACAACAAGGCGCGTGCTTTGGGTTACCGTGGTATTGGCGAGAGCACTCGCGTTAGCGCTCTGGACGACGATGAAGAAGATGGCCGTCCTTTGAATGGTGGTCGTGACAGCTTCGGGGATGATGACGACGGCATCGCTATGATTACGCAAGACATTGGCCATGGCGAAGAGCACGAAGAGTTCGAGTTTAGCGAAGTCATGATCCATCAGGTTATTCACACGATTGGTAAGTTTAAGACATCTCTCTCGAGCAGAAGATGTGATTGTTTGCTAACATTTGGGAACCAGAATTCTGTCTCAACTGCGTGTCGCACACTGCATCTTATCTCCGTCTCTGGGCGTTGTCGCTCGCCCATCAGCGTCTGTCGATTGTGCTGTGGGAGATGACGATGAAGAATGCATTTGCGTTTACAGGTGTTGCGGGCGCGTTTGTCATGGTGTTTGTGTTCTACTTCTGGTTCGCACTCACAGTGGCAGTGCTGTGTGTCATGGAGGGCACGAGTGCCATGTTGCATTCGCTGCGTCTGCACTGGGTGGAAGCCATGAGCAAGCATTTTATTGGTGATGGCGTGCCCTTTGAGCCGTTCAGCTTCAAGGTACTCCTGGAGGAGGATCCTATAGAGTAGAGTTCGTCGTCGCGTTCGCTCTCTTTTGTTTTTCTGTTTGTTATCTTTTTCGTTGGGGTTACTGGATATGTATAAGTTGTGTATGTAGGACTAAGGAAAGACTGTATTCGCTCCAGAGATGACAGGACTTTTTGATGTTAGTCCGTTTTTGTATGTGATCCATGGCTCATGTCAATTCTTTCTGTATGATTGACGGGAAGTCAATTGCCTTGTTTGCACTTGTGGCGAGTTCTTTTGTGAGTTTTGTCTAGCAAGTGGAAGGCTGAGAGTGAGAGCGTCTCAGTCCTTCCCGCGTCGCCACATGCCCAGCACCTCCTTCAGTTCTTGGACGTTATAACAAGCCTTTTGCCGAGAATTGTCAGACATGCATGATGTAACAGCGTACATGAGAAGAAGAAAGGAAAAAAAGGGGGGGAGTGAGCTTGGGCATGTCAGGCAAAAAAAGGAAATCTGCAATGAGGCATTATTTGTTAACGCGGCCTTTAGCACGGGCGGGCCATGTCAGCAGTCGGTGGGAGACAAGGCGATACGGATATGATAGGGGTGCACGTAGCAGATTGGGTCCTGGTCTTTTTTTTCTGACGGTAGGAAGTTGGGTAAGTACGTTCATGATAAGTAGGTGTACGTATGTAAAGATGTACGTACAATGAGCAGAGCAACATTGCCGATGGGGGAAAAAGTGGATTCAAGAAATGCAGTCAAGATCTTTTTGCATGGATAAGTTCGCGTACACTACATACATACATGATACACTACAGATCCAGCCCGACACGGCCAAGCGCCAGCGCCAGCGCCAATGCCTCCCCGCCGCCACCAATGTCCAAAGGTGCATGCAGCATGATATGCAGGTATACGGATATGCGAGTATATGATGCGAGGCTTGTTGTGTCCCCTTAGCTGCAGAAGCATTCACTCCGAAAACGTCGGGGTCGTGGTCGTTGGGTTGGGGGAGTCGTGTTGTGTGCCCCACCACAGAGAGGCTACTACTCCACAGCCCGCGAAGTACTGCCACGAGAGCGGTGAAGAGAGGGGACGGGGGCATCGTTGCAGCTTGCAACACGCGCTCATTCCCTCCCGTTTATGAGGCAATTGATACAGGCTCTCGACCATTCTACGCCACCTGTGGCCCAGGCTCCTCAAGCACTGTTGCTATGTTACTGTTTGTATGTGTGTGTGTGGCTTGAGTGACATCCATTATCCCCGGTAGTAGCTGGGACGAAGGGGGAGAGACAGAGGGCCGCGCAAGGGCGGTCAGAGAGTTGTGTGGATTGGGGTCAGACTAACGTGGTTTGTTGTTACGCCATGTAACAGGGCTGGGTAGTAAGCCGCGCCCCCCCTTCTTACTAGGCTCTTTTGCCACGGGGCATGGATAGCTACCAACCAAACGAGCAAATATGCATGTTACGAGTCCGTTGGATGCACGTTGTGCGTGCGAGAGCCACAAGCCCCCCCCCCCCTCTCCCCTCACCCAAACGGCGAGATATAAAGGGCCGATGGATAGAAGGTGGGCTTCTTGTCGATTGAAAACGCCCTTTTTTCGTTGGACAGGTGTCGTTTTTTGCCTGGGTATCTCTCAATTGCCTGGTTAATTTGCCTTATCTTTTGTTCCCGCATTGTGGTTCGGGGGAAAGCATTAAAAGCTTTGTCTGGGATCTTGTCTCTTGTCTCTCTCGGAAGCTTGCTCTCCGTGACTACCGATTTAGGTCCTGCCTTTTTGTTCCCTTACATACTCTCTTCATCCTCCGATCTTTTTTCATCGCCCGGAGCTCCTTCGTCTCCACCTAGATCCCGCGTACCCTCTCTCCATACCTCCTAGCAACGATGTCTTTCTCGGCGGACAAGGTCAGCCATTTGAAGGGAGCTTTTTCCCAACGCCGCTTTTCGAGTTCAAAGGATCCTACAGAGAGTGGTATGTATTTTTTTCAATTATTCTCTCCTTTTTGAGTTCCCGAGGAGAACGCCAATGTTGGGCTGCCTACGTCATCCTCGAGATTGAGGCCCAGGTCCCAGCATCGGAGGCATTGCAACATCGGTGTGGGTGTGGAGCACCTGGGAAAAATCGGGGCCATATCTGATAGAGGAGGATTTATCCGTTCAAAGCCCGCATGTTTGGGAAAGGGCTTATCTCATCTGTTCACCTCCAGTCCTAAGCCCGCATGTTTGTGTAGGCTGAGTTGGGATTTTTTGGGGGTTCCTTGTTCTTTGCTTTTTCTCGCTCGTTATCCGCCCCTCACTTGGAGTACTACCCCACGACGACTTGCAGCCATGTCCCACAGACGACACGAATCAGGTCTCGCTTTTCCTTGAAGCCTTCATTTTAAAGGATATAAACACGTGTGCGACGACTTTGCTGACGGTCAATTAGAGCTTGGCTCCTCGATCCATCGCCAATTCCGCCAGTCACACGAAGGCCACAAGCCCCACGCCGGTCTCGACGCGACGCGCGCCTCGACAGGTGTCGTTTGGACATCTGAACAAGCATACAAACACGGCTTCCTCGAACACCCAGAGGAATGGGCCAATCTGGGTCAGGGTGCGCCTGAGGTCGACGACAGCATTGAGGGTTGCTTTGAGAGGCCGAGAGAGGTGGATATCAGTGCTCACGGCAGAGAATACGGTCCTACCGCTGGTATCAGGCCGCTGAGAGAGGCGGTTGCAACACTATACAATGAACACCACCGCAAGTGGCGCAAGAGTCAATACACATGGGAGAATGTAGGTCAAGACGGTGTAATTCGTTTTTTGGCAGAAACGGCTGACTGAGTACAGGTTTGCATCGTCCCTGGTGGACGTGCCGGTTTGATCCGTATCGCTGCTGTGCTGGGCAACTGCTACTTAGGCTTCTTCATTCCCGGTACGCTGAAGGTGTCGATATATAGCCAGTCTCGAAACTGACATGTACAGACTACACTGCATACAACGAGATGTTGTCGCTTTTCCGAAACATTGCCGCCATTCCTGTCCCTCTAGGCGAGGCGGACCAATACCACATGTCGCCCGACAAGATTGCAGAGGAAATTGCCCGTGGTACCTCTGTCATTCTCACATCAAACCCGCGTAACCCAACGGGTCAGATGGTCACCAACCCCGAACTCGCCCAGATTCAGAACATTTGCAGAGACCGCGCGACTCTGATCATGGACGAGTTTTACTGCGGATACAACTACACCACCAACTGCGACGGTACCGTCATCTCGGCTGCCGATAACGTCGAGGATGTAGACGAGGACGATGTGCTCATCATTGATGGTCTGACCAAGCGATTCCGTCTTCCTGGATGGCGTGTGGCGTGGGTCATTGGACCCAAGGAATTCATCCAGGCCATTGGCTCCTGCGGTTCTTACCTTGACGGAGGCTGCAACGTGCCCTTCCAAGAGGCCGCAGTCGAGATGCTTTCTCCTCCCCGTGTCCGCAACGAAATGCGCGCTCTGCAAATGCACTTCCGCACCAAACGCGACTATGTCATTGGTCGTCTCCAGGAAATCGGTTTCAAGTTCCCCTACATGCCCAATTCGACTTTCTACCTCTGGCTCGACCTGTCCAACCTCCCCGAGGGTATCAACGACGGTCTCAACTTCTTCCAGGCCTGTCTCGAGGAGAAGGTTATTGTTGTCCCTGGTATCTTTTTCGACCTCAACCCCAGTAGGCGTAGGGACCTGTTCGACTCGCCTTGCCACCACTTTGTCAGGCTGAGCTATGGCCCCCGCATGGATGTGCTGGAGAAGGGCCTGGACTCGATTCAGAGGATTGTGACAAAGTGAGTTTTCGTTTTCTGTGCAAGACGGGGATAATTGCTAACGGTGTAATAGGTACAGGGAACAGCCACAGAAGCACCGTGCTGTGTCACATAGGCCCCGTGGTACTCCCATGTAAACACGCATTAGATGTGTGATTGGGGTCAAGGTACAGGACTTGTTTAAAACAGGTGATTAGGTCGCCTTAGAACTTGGTCTGATACACTTAGAGTAGACTACGTGGAAGAATATTTATCACATGGACTATTCGTATCAATGTGGCGATTTACTTGTTTCTGTTCTTCATCAATACTTATATTCTTCCAAGTACTTGTTACATTTTCTGCATGTGGGTCTATCCATGTACGCCCATGTTGCCCGGTATCCTCCCGAAGATCCACACAAACAAGACAACAACAGGACAGCCAGAGCCCCCCCCCAATCTTATATCAATCTGCTTGACAACACCCCACAATATCATTCTCCTCCAGATCCTTCTTATACGTAGTCTGACTCTATCTCGTTCCCTAACCCCACCTTTAACCTACAAAGGAGATGGAATATCTGCTCAGTCGCATCGTCTAACAATCTCCTTCTCATCTCTCATATCCTGCCTCTCCTTCCCCGGGGGAAACGCACAGTACGAATTGCCCAACCCGCACCCCTGTGGGAGAAGAAAAACTTGGAAACGATAGATTCCAGTTGGGAGCACACGCAGACGGCGCGTGATTCCTTCTTGCGTTTTGTACCTTCATATCGGCTGCTGCTGCTCGGGCCCTTACTCACCCTCTGCCGGATCTGTCAATCTCATCGAGTATCGCGTATGGATCATCTTCGATCAGCATGGTTGCCGGACGCGCTACGCCGTATCTTTTGCGATTGCCTTTGTAAGTCGTGCTTGTCTTCTCGTACAGTCGGATATTCGATATTCAACTTCTACCGCTGCATCTACAAAAAGAACCGCCTACGTAGTACAAATCCACCGTCGGCATCATCGGCGTACGTGGTACACGAACCCCAAGCCTCCCGCGTCTTTGGCCTTGAATTCTTCTTGGGGTATGTCTCCTAAGACGCCATCGTACAGGCTGTTTTGCTGCACGGACGACGAAGTAGTCGAAGACTTGACCGCAGGTGTTCATCGTACTGGATTTTGAGGTTATTTCTCCGGCATGTTCGGGCACGCGTTGAGCAACATGTCTCAACGGTCAGGTGGAGTTTTGTTCAATTGCCTTTTCTATATCGCTCGCTTCGTGTCGAATAAGGATCTGGTTCAAGTCATGGTAGTCCTCGCAAATGTACTTACTGAGGAAGGAAGCATGGTTGGCGATAGTTGTGGTTACGGATGGTGACACGAATTCATTCCAGTGTAACCTTACTAGTAGCTTGTTGAGGTATATATCATCTGACCTAGAAGGCTTTAGTATGTACTTAAGAGTGCTATTAAATAGCAAGTTGCTCACTCCTGCTGCGGTAGTAGCGAGAAATCTGTTATATTTAGGGCGTTTCTGTGTCATCGTAAGAGTCGGGAGTAGTGTTTATTTCTCGCGTCATCGCCTGCACTATTTTTGACGCTTTTTGGATCCCCATTGCTCGTTTGGTCAGGCTTCGTTGTGCAGAGTGGCGTCTGAGAAGGAGGGTGAGTGAAGAGGATGGGGGTGGTGGTGTATAGGCGGTGGTGTGAATAACTGACTCGACGGGGCGAAGAGTAGAGCGTGCAGATGTATCCAAGTGGATTTAAGGCTTGATAGATTATATATTATAATTCCCGGGGCAGGTGAAGAATATGTGCGTGTCAGGTTGTATAAGCGTGGTGGTGTGGGTACCCAGCTCGATGGGGGAAGAGCAGACGGCAGAATTTACGTTCAACTTCTTACGTCCGGGCTCGGAATTATTGAACATTGCAGTGTCCTGAGGGCAGCGAAGGAGTGTGCGGGTTACTAGACTCAGTGATGGTGGTGGTGTGAGTAATCAGGGCGACGAGCGAAGTAGATGGTGAAAATCTCGTTGGGGAGGCTTGAAGCTGAATGCGGCAGTGTTTATGGTTCTTGGCCAAGTCAAAAACTGTACCCGGGGATTATACAGGGGCATTGGTGAACAGCGTGATTCGTGAAAAGGGCTTTTGGCAAATAACAGAAAAAAAACGATAGTAGAACAATCAAAATGTCACAAGTACGATACAAGCACAATTTGACAAGCGAATCATTCTGTTTTCAGTAATGTAAGCACAACATCGCAGGTCCAGTAGCGCAATTATGAGATAGCAAGTACGAAATCATAAGTAGAAGATGCGAAAAATATGGGTACAATCGATACTGCAATAAGGACACTGTAACCATAGCACCACAAATGCAACAATACAAACAGGGAATGATAATCAAGACATCACAGGCACGTTATCACAAGCACACTATCACCTTCACAGTATCACATGCACATGATCACAACCATAACATCACGCTTTTAAAAAATAGTCAAAAAGCGCCCTCAGCTGAGAATCATATCTCGTCCAGCATCTGCCCTATATCATCATTCCCATTCGTTATCTATCTCGATTCACAACTACTTGCAATTTACGTTGCGCTATATATACGTGAAGATCATCGTAGAGCTTCACAACAGCCCCACTCATCGGATGGGTCCACCACATGTACCAGGCAGACTACACGCCTGGTTTCTTCAACACTTCTCCGGATCTCAAGTACGGGGAGTCAAGAATCTGGAGGATATAATGAACACCATTGCATGAATTCACGGCGCTGTCTCTTCTACACGCGTATATAAGTTCTTGCGACATTTATGGCCCTGAAAGATGAGGCTGTGTTTGAATCTAGCCTGAAATATAAGCATCAAGTTATATTGTCTTGAGCTGCTAGTAAGAAGCGGAGCATGGGGAGTCAATGACACTTGGAGATTCTCACTTTCCTCCTGTTCCCTATATAGGGACCAAGTCATCATCACGTATTCCTGGCTGTGCGGTTAATGACCAACCCTTCCGGCTACATACCTGCGAATTATTTCTCTTCAACGCTTAGCCTTTGGTGGTTGCGAACTAGTACGGCGACATCAATAGCACTGTTTCCATTTGTGCATCAACTGCTTAATTAGCTGCGTCATGGATTATGGCCACATGCTGCTTGCCTCAGGTTTTCACGATCGGCATGCGGCGTTTTTTAGCAACGCAGGTGATAATGCCATAGTCATAGATATGGATATGAATCCTGAGAAGGAGATCCTGATGGAGGAACACTGAATATATGGGAAGGAGTTACGGAGTCCTCTCACAGACGAGAGGTTTTCTCGTCAAAGGAGAGCAGATATTACTATGGCACAGGCATGTGACTTAATGACGCCTTGGCGAATATGTATCCTGTACTTAGCTCAGCTATAGCTCGCAGCTCCACCAGATTCATCATTGTACTACTACCGTTTTGTCCATCTTTCTATTTCTGTTGCTTTCTTAGTTCCAGCATTGTTCTATAGCAAATAAAGTACGGTTTAGAAGTTGAAGAGATGCAAAACCTCATACGCCATGTATGAGAATCAGTCAATGAATACTACCGCCAAGTCTTATTCCTATACATCGTGTGTCCTGACGCGATATCTCCAGCAATCTCACGACAACGAGTTCTTCCTCTATATATTTGGGTCTTGATAAGCAATGTACATGTATTGTCACCTGGTGTAATATAGAGTGTGAACAGGACTTATCTTTTGCTAGAAGACGAGGTGGAAAAATAAATACAGTACAAATACAAAGTTGCTCAACAACCCGTGCAGTCACTTCCCATGTTGAAATTTGTTCACAAATTGCATCCAATCCGCGTCCAACTGAAAGACATCGTCTTTCTGCATGACCCACTTATGCAGCTGCCAGAGTGCCGTGCATTACCTCTTCCTACCCGAGAAGGAAAGTGAAGAAAAATTATCCACGATGCCTTTATCATCTGATTTCGAACAGTTCCTTTTCGTGAAAGGGGGGGAGAAATGTTGATACCGCTGCGACGAAATGGGTGTGGCTTTCTTTCTCGTGTTTTTCTTTTGTGGGCTACAGTAGCCTTCGTCCACAGAATTTTCGCTGTCTTCGTCTTCGTCATTATAGTCTCCATCTTTATCATCGTCATATTCTTCTACTTCTTCGTCTTCGTCCTCATCTTCGTCTTGGTATCCAACGCCGTTCACTTCTGTTCTACGTCTGACTGCGCTCGAAACGGTACTGAAAGTTGGACTTGGCGCAGCAGAGCGAATCATCTGGCTAGTCTTTTGAGAATATTGTGCGACTTCTTTCCGAAAAGAATGGGACTTTCGCAAACAAGGACTTTCTAGCAAACGTTCGGAGTGCGGCTCCTGTGATGCAGCTCTTCCGCTTCGTTCCACCAAGCCACCGCCAGGACTCAGAAAAACCTTGGGTGTTGGACATCCCCGGGCTCCTTCAATCCATCGGGCAAGCTCGGGTCTGACCTCTCGATTTACCCATTCATGCATATTCTTAAGCACCATGCGTAGGACAAAGACACCCCAGGAAATTTCCAGTGAGGTTGCCCATATACATCGCATAACGACTTTCTTCTCCTAATATATGTTAGCCCCAATGAAAAGACAGTTAATGCTCCTTGACTACTTACGGAAGACGTGTATGTGAGCCAGAGCTTGACATGCGTACCAACACACGTGAAAGAGAAGATGACGAGAGCCTCAAGATTAGGATCACTCTTTTTCGAAGCTAAATGCAGCTTCTCCCGTAGGCCAAGGGCAGCGGCAGAAGCATTCGCAGCTTGGCAATAGCACATTCTTTCTGTGCTGGCGTCCCCAACAGCGGACTTTACCTCAACGACAGCCCAGGGGAAGCACATGAGATCTGAACCACGCATTTGGTCCCTCGTGGGCTTTGAGGAGTTCCATTTCTCTAGGACGCTCCGCGGCGAGGATAACACACCACTGTCTTTTCGGAGTTTGTGGAGCGTTGGAAGGGAGAAGTTCTCAGTCAATCGGTAGGTTAGATATGGTTTGTAGACAGGGTCGGTGATATCGATGATGGGGAATCCGTAAGTAAAATCCGGTACGGGACATGTCAAGGTATCTTTGCCGTCTCTCAAGCCAGATGGGGATGATTGCTTGAATTCGGTCCAGGGAGTTTCTTGATGTCTAAGAGGCGGATGAGTAAAACGGAGTTAGTATATCGGGATGTGACTTACCGCTCCCAGCGTAGCAGCATGTTGCTTTCCCTTAGTTAGCTATGTTTCATGCCAAATATCTCAGAACTCACTTGAAAGAGTCGGAGCCACCGTCGTCACTTTGATAGGCTGTGAAGATATGTTCTTGCAAGATGTTTTGCCAACCGCGTTCATGTGCTTTATCTCCGCGTAGCTTGACGAATTTTCCTGAGATATCAAAGCAATTTTTCAATTCTTTTGATACCCCCGGATGTGTAGCATCATCCCTTTTAAAACTTTGCATCGGTGGAGGTGCAGTTTCAAAATCCTTATCATTAGGTCGCAAGTCCCACCTATTGACAGAACTATCGAATGACTGAGTGTTGGTCATGATTTTGTACTCAGTTTCGTCCAGAGCACGGAAATTTTCAAGCTCGCATTTGAGTTCGTATCTGATGTTGCAAGGAATTCTGGTGCGCCGGCGGATGAGGAGCTGACGAATTGGTTGGAGCCATTGTGGTAACTCGTCGGGACGGTGGACCTTGCTAAAGAATAAGATATTGTTTTCTGCAAGTTTTTGTCCACTGATTCTAGGGTTCTTAGAACTTGAATTTGATGGTAGCATCTTGAAAGAGAATAATAAATCTATTGTGTAGTTTCCTCTGGCTATGGCATTACTTTAAATCACTTATTACCTTGTCAGGGTATGAATGTAGGCCTGCGGCACAGCTATTGAGTGCGCGAGGCTGAAACAGCATCAGCGAGGTGCCTACCACACCAATCTCCACGCCATAGCCTCCAGCATGGAGGACTAACGTTGCTACTGCCAAATCAGACTCCTGAAGATATTCATGGCTGACAATGCGCACTTGATCCTTTCTCCAAGACCAATTTGATGTAATTGAAACATGGGGCAGCGTGGCTGCATTCCGCCCCCTGAGGCTCGTGCGTACGTAGGATCGCGGTTTTTGTGATCTTTTAGGGAAACGCTCATTCCATGAAACACAACGTTACGCAAACTCAGGAACTACTGCCACTTCATTTTGCGAAGAATTACATAACAAAGATAACCAGAGATTGTAGGTGAGCGCAGAAAGGGCGATATTGGTGATGTACACCCCCACGCCACCCACTTCTCACTTGTTCGCGCCGCTCAAGATAGAACTAGTCAGTCTGTAATTTCTTCATACATAGAAGGATATAAGAATGGATAACACGGATGCAAGTCGCAAAAGTGATGCAGAGCCGAATCCTACATATGATTCAGCCACTTCATTGTACCGAAGCAGCCCCCTAAACATGACTATGCTCATACATCTAAGCCGTCATTACTACTATCTATAGTGTGTAACGGAAGAGTGCACCAGGCCCATTGGCTACTCCCTCTATACCAATAGCCTGGTCCGACTTGTGATTAAGTTTCTGAAGCCAAAATCGAAGGGTGAGAGATGCAGCTGCACAGCAGAGTAGCGCCACGGTCAACACAATGCATCCCATGCGGTAAAGACTAGACGCAACGGTCAGTAGAGCCTCGTGATGAGAAGTAGGTGAAACTTGCGGTGCACTCCACTCAGGGTAAAGGTATGCAGTGGCAATGTTCGTTGCATTAGACACAGCCGTAGCCAAGGCAAGTGCCACAGCTCTCTTTGCCTTTGGGCGCGCAACAGTGGCAGAGACCCAGGGCAAGATGAGTTGAAAGGCTGAAAACGAACCCATGGCTTGCAGAAACATGGCGAAATATCGAGGGCCAGTCTGATGCGTTGACATAGAGATGATCTGCCCAACGGCAGATATCACACACGCAGTGACGATGTGGAAGCAATGTTCGCCTGTGCGTTCTGAGTGCCACGAGTTGAGGATCGAAAAGAAGAAGGCCAGAAAATAAGGAGGCGCAGTAAGTAGCAAGGTTTGAACGCGTGGGAATCCGAGCGTCTTGACAATGGATGGGAAGAAGTACGTGAAACTCATAGAAATGACAGCACAAGTTTGAGTAAAGACCAGCAGCGGCTAGTTTGTTGTAATAGTCAGTCCAGCACTTCCTGAAGTTATACAAGTCTTCTTGAAGTCAAAGCTACTCACCACTTTCGGGTCAGAAAAGGCCTGTTTGAGACCAGTGAAAACGGACTCTTCGACCTCGTCTGCTATGCCATCATTCTCGCGTTCAAGACGCCATTGAGCCATGGCCGTCTCTTCAGCTGATAAAAACGAGGTGTTTGAGGGATAGTTGGGTAAAAGCATATACCCACCAAATGCCATGACGATTGTAAGCGCACCTTCTATAATGAAGCTAAAAGTGGTCAAGTCAGAATTTACTCATTTGAATATCAAGCCAACACTCACATCCACCTCCAAGACGGATAGCCACCCAGCCCCTCCATCCCACCAACGATCCCAGCCGCAATCAGACCACCAAAGGCCGATGATAGCGTGTACCCCGAGTAAAAGGCT
Source organism: Bipolaris cookei (assembly GCA_002286855.1). Lineage (NCBI taxonomy): Eukaryota > Fungi > Ascomycota > Dothideomycetes > Pleosporales > Pleosporaceae > Bipolaris > Bipolaris cookei. Next base: position 384,314 of record NRSV01000025.1, read on the forward strand.
GCAATACGAATAGGCAACTCCTTTCGCGTGTACCAACAAGAGAGGAAGAAAATACATCCTGGAAAAAATGGCGCCTCCGTTGTGCCAACTAGAAACCTCAGTGCCACCAACCCAGCATGGTTTTGTACAAAGCCGGTAGCGCCAGACACGATACCCCATACTATAACGACAGTGGGCAAGTAAAGTCGCGGTTTGAAGATGGAAAGAAGCATGTTTGATGGCACCATCATGGAAATATAACCAGCCCACAATACCATTACGGCCGTTTGGTACTGCACATCGTCGATACGGAGCGAGGCTTCCAGACCCCCGAGACGGGCATTGGCGATGGCGTTTCGGTCGAGGACATTGAGCAGAAAGAGAACGATTAAGATGGGGAGAGAGCGCAAATCAATCTTCCGGACGAGTTTCTTCTCTAGGGATGTCAGTTGCTCGGGCGTGTAGTGGCGCAGGATGTCAGGGACAGGGCTGTGAGTATCGTGCGTAGTTTCGATCTGCCCACACTCTATTTCTTTCTTCCTAATTGAGCTCTCATCTGTGTCCGTGGTGGGTAAATATATGTATTTTGGATTCAAAAATGCAAATGAAATGCTGATCCAAGTTGCAGAGGATTACTATGCAACAAAAACCGTGGTAACGAGTCTACTATTTATAAAGCCGTTTTTGGAAAACGGTTGATTTCGGGCATAGATAGTTCCCCGCGGATATAACACCCCCGCATTATGCAGGTGATCATCTACGCCGTACTATAGACTGGTAGGATCACTAACGCCTACTATGCGCGTGAGCTGTAAGCCAAGGCTGTGGATCACGGCGTTTTGGCCGAGGTGGACAGCGCGCTTAACGTGTGTCCTAGATCCACTCTCCGTGATGATACTTGAGATGTACATCATCCAGGCGCCGAGTCATGTTAGTCTGAACTTTTTCTTGTTTTTCTCTCCATACTGTGAAGACATCGTGAGAAATAACTATTAAAATTTAGATGTCAGACAGTAAGTTAACATCGCAGCTATCCACTTTAGGCCCGTTATGGCGAAATGATTATGAGTGAAGGGCTGTGAACTAGTAAACAAGCTTCGGTATTTGAAGGGTGCCAAAAGATCATTCAACCCTCTTCGATTTAGATTGGTAATGCCTCCTTTCCTGTGCTCACAAGCGATGAACAATGATGAGCGCTGAACAGGCTATGAAGGGCGCTGCGGTGAAGAAGTGGGTCCTTCAGCTCGATCGTTTTGGAAATACGAGACATGACGAGTACCATTGCCACGTATGAATCAATGTTTCGTAGCCCCGAAGAATTGGATGGTGCACAATGGCATTCCTAATAGTTCCCGGTATTCGTGCTACCTCAGCGCCGAGCGTTTATTCAATCTTTGAAATGCGGATGCATCGATGTCGCTAGATGCATTGATTAATCGTGATGTTCGAGTGTATCTCGAGTCGACGGGTGCCTCGAGGATAATCGTTGAGTAATCGCTGGGAGCTTTGCTTCAAGGTGCATTCTCCCGTTGAGAAGATTGAATCATTATCACATGTTTTAGAACTATCCTGGTGTATGCGCACAATGCGAACAGATTATCATAAAGGCCCAAGGATTTATGAGCATCTGAAGCGATGATGGTGAGACTATCTTTCCAGATCTACAATGTTAAGCGTTCCGACCCATCCGCAACAACAACGGATATCTCAAATTGGATGTTGAATATTTAGGCAAGCATACAGAATATAGTATGCATCTGAGAACTTGATGTCTGGTATACTGGACAAATTTTGGCGAGAATCCTATTATATACAAGTCAGAAGATGCTCTATCGTGGCTGAGGCACGAGCCAATAGGATATCCGGATCTTTTCTCGGCCCGGTATTAGCGCGTTGGTACAATATGAGTTCCAGAAACTTCTGCCTCAATGTCCCCTCTACATAATTCCATTCTCCAACCCACCTTTTTAATTAAACCCGTTTATTTTCTCTTTCTCAATCTCTCGAGCTCTGTGATCAGCTTCCTGGGGCATAATTTGTAAGTAGTGCATTGTACTTTTCCCACATTTGAATGATGAGACACAAGCTGGCACCAGTCTGAGAAGACTTGTACTCTTTGCATGCGGATCAGCTGCATAGACTTTTTAGTCGCCTACTGACTTCTTTTCGATATATGCGTTCTTATGAGCAGTTTGACAATATTGAAGCTGACAAATTTGTAATAGAAAGTTACTACCAATCACCCGACGCGCGCTCTCTCTTTGCTACCATGGTCCTCCACAACCCTAACAACTGGCATTGGGTCAACAAGGATGTCTCAACATGGACGCGCGAGTATCTTGACAAAGACCTCGCGCAAATATCCGCCGAGAAAAATGGTATCACAGCAAAGATTGACAAGGTGGTGAGCATGGACGGAGATGTAGATGTGAGCCAACGCAAGGGCAAGGTCATTACCATCTTCGACGTGAAGCTGAAGTTGGAATACTCAGGTATGTCATTTTCCTAATTACACTCCTCTTGGACGAGCTGACTCAGTCGGCAGGCAAGAACAAGGAGGGCGAGGAGACTAGCGGCACTATTACCGTTCCAGAGGTCGCTCACGACACTGAGGAAGACGAGTATGTCGTATGTTCCCTGCGCTTATCTGCTTTCCCAATACTTCTTTCATGCTTTTGATTCATTGCTGACATTTTGGTATAGTTTGAGGTAGATGTTTACTCTGAGGACAGCAGCAAACAGCCCGTAAAGGAGCTAGTACGCTCTGACATCCTACCGCAATTGCGAAAATCCTTCGCAAAGCTCGCGTCAGCGATCATGGCCGAGCATGCAAAGGATATCCAGCATGCGCCAGGCACCAACCCTAGCAGCAGCTTTCCGGCTGCCAAGGTTTACTCGAGTTCGAGCGTGAACAAGTCCAGTGGTTCCAAGCCCGAAGCAACGTCTTCCCAAAAGAGTAGCTCGGGTGGAGTTGTCAACGTGACGACAATCACAGACAGCGCAGAGTTCCGGACAGACGCAGCCAATCTGTTCCAGACTTTCACCGACCCTCAGCGTCTTGCCGCGTTCACACGCGCACCGCCCAAGAACTTTACAGGTGCCAAGCCTGGCGGCAAGTTTGAGCTATTTGGCGGTAACGTCAGCGGAGAGTTTACCGAGCTTGAGGAGCCTACGCATATTGTCCAGAAATGGCGACTTGCACAATGGCCGGCGGGACACTACTCGACGCTGTCTATATGGTTTGATCAGAACGACATTGATGCAGTGACCGTGATGAGAGTGGAATGGGCAGGCGTACCGGTTGGTCAGGAGGAACCTACCAAGACCAACTGGGACCAGTATTACGTGCGAAGTATCAAGACGACGTTTGGCTTTGGCACGGTATTGTAGGCGGCCAAGGCTCAGTTGCATGGTATTGCGGCACAGGAGTACAAGGCGTTGGAGGATTTTACGAATGCATACGAAGTGATGGACCCTAAAGGGCATAAATGATAGGTATGATGGTAGGTGTACATGTAGAGACAATACGAGAGATCTGTTGACCAATGGATGACGATGATTGTGCACGGTGATTTGAATGACGTGAGGCCGGGTAGTTGAGGGGAGATGGCCATGAGGATAGTGACAAAACAAACACTTATTGAAATGGCTTGTGTAAGCAGGTAAGACGGAAGCTTAATTGGTCTTGGACCTATAAACCCAGGGTGCGCAGTGTTGGATGGGGAGAAGGGGTGGACCATGACCAAGGCGCAAAAGTATTAAGACTGCACAAGCTTCCCAGTATATGAAATGCGCATAGTATGCTTGGGAACGAGCAAAAAAAGCGATATGGACCACCGTTAGCCTTTTTGTTTTTTTTTGCTGGAGAGCGATGATGGAAAAACGTGCTTTGCAAATTGCCTCTTTCTTGCTAACCTTGGTTTGTGTTGGATGAGGTCAGCAAACAAAGAGTGAGTTTTTTTGTCAGCTTGGTGTGAATCCCGGTCACTCATGTCTCCAGACGAGAGACGAATCATTTGACCAAGGTGACGAGTGGTGGATTGGATGTGACATGCATAAAGTCCAAAAGTGAAAAGTCTATTAAAATAAGATTTATTTTTTTGTTTTCTTTGTTTCTCGAGCATTTGTACTGGTGTAACCTCGCTGCTTACTGCGATGTATTTACTTTCTCTCTTTCTTTCCCCCCACCCCCTTTTTTCTTGGGGCCATTTGATTGCTTCAGAACATGCCTGAAGCGTGCACGAAGTAGGATTTTTTTCCTCGTCGAACTTGGAGTTTTTGTAGGCGGCTGACGTGTAAGTGAGTATAGTTAGCTGTGCGGACGATTTCACAATCAAGAGGAAGAGTAGGCTAGCAGCGGCGTGTCTGCTGGTAGCGAGTGCTCTTGGGCAGTTTGTGCGTCCTCCCAAAGATATGATAACCAAAAAGGGGTATGCGAATATCAATGTGTGCTACAAGGAGATACCGACTGGCATCTGCGACCTGAATCCCAAGGTGAAGAGTTATGCTAGGTACGCGGATGTAACGGAGGATCAGCACATTTTCTGGTGGTTCTTCGAGGCTCGCAACCAGGATGCAAAAGATGCTCCTTTGACGGTGTGGATCAATGGAGGGCCAGGAAGTAGTTTCATGATTGGGCTGTTTCGGGAAATCGGGCCCTGTGGCGTCGGGCCGGATTTGAGGCCTTTTAACAACCCGTACTCGTGGACTAATGCTAGCAACATGCTTTTCATCAATCAACCTACCCAGACAGGCTTCTCTTACTCAATCCCTATTCCAAGTTACTTCGATGGCATGTATTATTCTAAACTGCCTAACGAGACATGTTCAGACTATGCGCAGAGCTCTAGAATATGCGGCATGTATTCGAAGCCTAACCTAAGCTTAACAGCCAACAGTACGGCAGGGGCGGCATCGGCCATGTGGAAGACCCTGCAAGGATTTATAGGAACCTTTCCGCAGTACTCTCGCAAAAGCTTCAACTTTGCGACGGAGAGCTATAGGGGCAAATTCGGGCCTATAATCAATTCCTACTTTCTAGACCAGAATACGAAGAACATGGCGGGAACGCAGGAGACTGAGGTGCAGAGTTTGCTGATTGGCAACAGATAGATCGACCCGCTGGTGCAATACCGGCTTATTACAACTTCTCTGTAAGCCCTAGCAATACGTACGACTATGATTCGTTCAACCAAACGGTCAAGGACGGATGGTACAATACCATTTACGGGCGCGGTAACTGCATGGGTCGAGTCAAGCAGTGTTATGAGAGAGGATGGAGCTCGGTGTGCGCTAACGCTGATGAACTCTGTGTTGTCGATAATGTGAGATTGTTGAGTGATTTGACCGGACGGGACTGATTCGACATACGGTACTTGAACCCGGATCCGTTTCCGGCCTTGTACTATGTGGATTTTCTCAACTTGGGCGAGGTGCAGAAAGCAATTGGGGCGTTTCGAAACCATTCGGACTTTTCCAATACGGTATATGATGCTGCAAGCCCAGAAGTACCATGTATAGTCACGTGGTTGCCTAATGACTAATAACGTTGTATTTAAACTTGCTCCTATCATGATACACATCAGAATATACAATACTTCTTACACACCCGACTGCTTACAGATGCGTTTAGCGTTCAGGGAGAGGCCAATCGGCCATCGGGGGTGATTGGGGCAATCAAAAAACTGCTTGATGCCGGGGTTCAGGTGGTGCTGTACTATGGCGATGCGCAAGTTTTGATAGCCTGACGCATGGGCAAGGCGGGGATGCTAATGGACTGGACAACGATTATGACTGCAACTGGCTAGGTGGGCAAGCGGCAGCAGACTTGGTTGAGGCAAAGGGGTATTCGAAAGCTGGATTCACCAATGTCAGTACCAGCGATGGCATTGTACACGGGCAAGTCAAGCAGTCTGGCCTGTTTTCCTTTGTGCGTGTGTACCATTCAGACCACAGGGTGCCATTTTATAAGCCTGTGTTGGCACTCGAGATGTTTGAGCGGGCGTTGAAGCATGTCGACATTGCGAGCGGGAAGAAGGTTAGCAGCGATTACTTGACGGTAGGCACGGCGAAGAGTGGTCAATGTCACAGGGGTCTTGTTGGTGTAAATAGTACATAGATGGATATTTATGTATTTACATGGCACATAGCACATGGCACATGGCACATGGCACATGTACATATGTACGTATGTACGTATGCATGCATATGCGTACGTAACCAAGTATATGGAGTCGAGTATATACCAGGTACCACGACGACGACTACGGAGTACTTACTGCTGCTGTGAGAGACAAGCCGGGCCCAGGCCGTCCACAGTGATGAAAGCCGGACGCATGGAAACGGTGCAGCCCCAAGCTTGTTGTCGATGGAAGCCGTTGCAGGAGCGTTGCAAAAGTGGCCGTGGGGCCCGACTGGTGCGGGCGCGTCCCCTGCTAGCGGGCGTCGCATGAAGGCTGGGAAACAGTTGGGTGTTGCAAGGCCGCTTCAGCCGTCGCGCCATGTCTGTCCACAGCGACCACTGTGCTGCTACCATTGCCATTGCTGCTGCCATTGCTGCTGCTGCTACATATGCACATACCGTTACTGCTATCTCCGCCATTGCACTGCCTGACGCCTGCTTGGCTGTTGTTTTACGCCCCGCGACCAACTGACGCGACACCGTCAGCTTGGCTACTATTAGCACTCCCGCTCTTAGTCGGACATAGCAGACCACCACCAACTTTTTCATTCACCCTCCCATAACCACTCGCCTGCACATGGCGTGCTCCCCTGCTTGGCCTCGCTGAGAGGCTCTCCGTCTCAGCCCACCTGTTCCTCTCACCCTCCTGCATCCTTCCTCCCCACCCCTCTCCACCCCCCTCGTTGCCGCGGAGTGGCTCCGCGACAAGCGGCCGTGCGGCGACACAAAACACAAGAGATATGGCGCCCTCCGGCACGAGCATGTTTTCCAAGTTCCGGCCTGGCTATGCGAAGCGCAATGCCTCATCCGTCGCCTCTCCAGAACAGGCCGTGTCAAGCCCCACCCCTTACCCACTTCCAGGCCCAGCGTCGCAATCCACCGAGTACTTGTCATCGCCGCGCTTCCACCAACATCACCAACATGCTAGCCTCGCCGTTGCCTCGTCCCCCGTATCGCCTTTTCCACCCAAGCTGCCGCCCATTGCCCGTGTCGCCTCTAAGCTGGACAAGTCACCCTCGCCAAGCAGTTCGCACTACACCCCCAGCCAGCATTCGGCCACCACCACCGACGGCAGCCCCAGCAACGTGATGGCCCACGATCCCACCATGCTCTCTCCCCCTCAACGGTCGCATGACTTTCCCTCGCCCGTCCACGACCAAAAGCCTCTTTCGGCCCGCTCCAATACGGCAACCTCGCCTCTCGCCTCCCTGCACTCCCTGTCTGAAACTCCCTCGGCCATTTCCCCAAGCCACTATTCCATGTACTCTAAGTCGCAACCCTCGCTACTAAGCGGCATCAGCGATAAGCTTATAGGTAGCTCCAAGGGGATATCAACACCCACTGCTGCGCCGCCACCACCACCACCCCAAAAGTCAAGGTCCAGGCTCAATCTACGGAAGCCAATGTCTCTCCTCATGCGACGAAAGTCGGCACAGACACTGGATCCTCTGGCCGACGAATCCCTCGTCACCCAGCGCTCGCCGTCCAACCTCCCGCCCATGCCCGACAACTACGACCCGAGTATTCGCGGAAAGATTGTACACGACTTCAATGCCCCCAGGCTTAACAGAAATTTTTCCTACAACACCTCATCGGAAGCAGCCGAGGCACAACCCGAAGTCGCTCGCGCCAGTCCGCCGAAAATCGACAGGGAGCACACGCCTGTCTTTCGTGAGCATTTTGACGATGACACCAGCTACGAGCAGTCGCAGGCAGCGATAAGAGCAGAAAACCTGGCCAACAAGGACTTTTTAGCACGAAATTCTGTCCAATTTCCTCCGCCTGAACAATCACCACTCCCTCCTCCCATGCCGCCGAAAACCTCCCCGGTACCACCACAGCCTGCGCCACCAAATTTCTCGCCGCCGCCTCGACCGTCGTTCCAAGGAATGGATGGCGTCAATTCGGTGTTGTCGCCAGTGCAAGAGTCTGAAGACCCATCCGATGTCTCCGCAGACGTCACGCCGCGGAAAAAGAAATCAACAAAAGCAACCATGCCCCCAACACGCTCAAGGGCCACTTCCGTCACAGATCCCTCTTTCCAACCAGATGGACTCCCTGCACATTTCAGTAGTAGAGCTTCAAGATTCAGCTTCCAGATCTCGGGCGGCACGGATTCTGCCCAGGAAAAGCTGCTCGAAGAGCGGCACAAGGCAAAGGAGGCGGAAAAGAAGCAAGCGCGCATTTCTACAAATTCTGTTGAGGATGAGTACGACGAATACGGCATGGATGACTACGATGATATGGATGGTGGGTTCGATGAGGAAATTCCCATGCTTGGTGACGAAGATGAGTTTACGGGTGGATTGGGTAACCAAACGCTCGATTCTGGTATCAACGGTTTTGACTTTTCGTCTTTGTCGATACAACAAAACATGAACAACCCAATGAATTTTGCGCTTGGACAGATGCAAATACCCGTCGACATGAATGGCAATTCCATAGAGTTTGCCATGCCAGGTCCCATGTTTCAGCAAAATTACATGCCAGCGATGACTAATCTAGCTGGTGCGCCGAATGCGACAAACACTCAACTATATGGCGTAGGATTGAGTAACTCCCAAAGCGAGGGCGATAGCTCGTCGCCAGTTAAGCCGGCGGATGCGCTCGCCCAAGTTGCAGTCGCTAGCAGCAGCCAGCCGGTATCAAACAATCTCGATCTCGACGACGACATGTACTTTGACGATGGGCTGATTGGCGATCAGGATGTGGGTGCTACAGAATTCGACGAAAGCGTCTTCGACGATCCCGATGGGCCACTCTTTGACAGAAAAGTTAAGCTCCCTGCAGAGAGACAGTCACACACTGCTCAACCTCGTGCATATGATGTGTTGGACCCTGAGAATGGTTACGAGGCCGACGATGATATTGTTTCTCAGACCCCCAACAAGTCAGCCCCTTCTCTTGCTCACAAGACTTCTATTGCACAGCAGATGGCCGTGCCCAGCTTCGAGAATCTCAGTGCTTATCATAGTGCGCTTGCAGATGCGGCAGTCCGTGCCGAGGCTGCTGGCCGGTTTGATAGGAAGGCGAGTGTGGATGCGGATCAACCTAGCTCTGAAGTTGAGGAACCCTCAGTCAGTCACTCAAGGCCCAGCTTGGTGCTCGACGATGGCCGCTTTAGTGTGGAGACGGCCAGCTTTCCATTGGACGACGATGTTTACGGAATGAGCTCAGGGTTCGTCGACGACTATGACTACAGCGACTTTGACTCGGCTCTGGAAGACGATCCAATCATTGCTGCAGCAAACGCTGAAGCACTAGCATATGACGACGAAGGTTTTTACGGTCAGGAATTCGGCTTCTACGCATCTGCAGTTGGCGAGTCACCGAGTGCTTGGGGCGGCTTCTTTGGCCCATCCGGGATCGGTCGCACCGTTAGTGGACGGAACGCCGTCAGGGAACCCAACCTGACACCCATCACCGAACGAAGCGAATACAGCACGCGCAATTCATTCGTCAGTCTTAACCAATTCCGAGATGGACAACAGCCCATCACCAGTCCTGCACTAGCACAACTCGCCCGCATGAGTCCTTACGGCGGATTTTTCGGTCAAGAGGAAGAGGATATGAGCCTGGATAGTTTGATGAAGTTGAGAAAGGGAGCCTTTGGTGCTAGTGCTGCCAGTTTGCCAGGAAGCGTGTCCAACAGTCCACGTACTTCATCGCCCATGGGCATGCAATTCGTTCCTCGAGCCACGACTCCTGCGGGAAATCGCATGATGGAGCATCCCTCCAGCCCTGTGGAAAACTTGTATTCTTCCAACAATAATTTATCAGGAAATCAACCCCATGACGATGGCGATGACGAGGAAGGTGACTCAAGTCTCATGGACGCTATTAATGGCGCGTACGAGTCTGGTAGCTCCAGTGAAGATGAAGCCGGTGGTAACGGACAAATGGAGAACCCTACACTTACAAGCAGTGATCACAACAGCCTCTCGAGTCCGACCGGGCATAGCATCGGGAACGAAGCGCCAGTCCTGCCTTCAATATCTGAACTATATGCTCAGCACAACTTGAGCCTGGCCATGTCGCCGATCAGCATGCCCGTTACATCACCTTCACATATTTCGCTCCCTGCATCGCCCTTCCCAATGGCACTGTCCTCGCCATTTCCGCCCCAGCCTCATAGTCGTCCGCCTAATCCTCCTTCTATCGACACTTCCGTTTCTTCACCAACCGCTGGCACAACCTCGACTCCTGGTGCACCGAGGCGGCAAAGCGTAGTTCTCAGTCCCGTCTCAACATCTTCTCCCATCACACCAAATGGTGGTAGTAGTGCTGGGGGCTGGAACCGCGGTCATAGTAGGAAGGGTAGTGCAGCGGATAGTGTGACCTATGTTCGTGAACACGACGAGGCGGGAGAAGGGAGATGGGTGCTTGAACGGAGGCGCACTGCTGAGAGTGGCGAGTTGGAGTTGATTGGGAGGAAGATTGTGGAGGGTGGACGTATTTAGATACCCCTTTGTTTTTTGTGTTTGTGTGAATGTGAAGTGTAATTGCATTTGTATGGCGTCCTTTTGTTGTACATGCATGGCTCAAGAGGAGGGTTTAAACGGCTGATTAAAAGAGCAAGAGAAAGGATAGTGTAAACGATTAGCATATACATATACACAGCATATGACGAATGACTCTTTTGAAACGGCATCTGCCAATTTTGGTATCGATTTGCGATTCGAGGCATAGGTAACGCAGAAGGTTTTGATAGAGATACCATATATATTTTTCAGTTATACTTTGTGCTTATGCGGGGACGATCACTGCATCCAGCGAGAAACCTTATTCAAGACCAGATCAAGTCTCGATCCAAAAAGCTTTCATTACAAAAACCCGTATCCTGATACAAAACAAAAACCCAAAGTCAAGCCTCATTTCCATCCTCCACTTCAACTATACCCGCCAACTCCAAAATTTGATTACCTTTCAAACCTCTTAGCTGCCGTCGTCCCCCCTACCCCCACATGCTCCCCCGTCATCAAAACAGCCTCTACATTCCTAAACCAGCCTAGCCCCACCCACCCTAAGCACATCACGACATCCCACCCCTCGATTTCGTCTTTGCGCATTGCAGGCTCGCCCGCGGCAACCATCCACACATTACCCACTCCCCCCAAGGCCCCAACCTCCCGAACCGCCAAAAACAAGCAATTCATTGGCCGAGATTGGCATTGTCCTTGGCATTTTCTTATCCGCTACCCTGAGAAAAGGATAATGGCGTAGATGTGTTGACCAGTGTCTCCAATCGCCTATGCATGTATCTGGGGGAGTGCCACGTTCTCCAATCACGCAACCCCCTTGTGCAAAACGGGTGACATGGGAGCTACGGCAATGCATGAGTGGAGGTGCGTATGATGGAGCGGGATGAGGTAGAAAAGGCAAGATCGATGGTGAGGAACCTTGCATCATTTGGGGAGGAGGGAGGGTGATAGTTTAGACAAGGGTGTATGGTGGGGGTCTGTGAGGACGGGTGGTATAAATACTTTTACTTTCGTCTTTCGCTAAATTTTGTTGTCACATTTCCGACGTTTGCTTGTTCTTGATTTTTGATTTCTGAGCGTGATTGAGACGTTTTTGCCGCAGGAGCCAAAAAATGGCAGAAGACAAGCATGACGCTGAACACACGCTTAGCGACTCGGATACCACGACCGACGAACAACAAGTTCTTGCGCAGACGAGTGAGGCAGAGGAGAAGAGGTTGCTGAGGAAGTTGGATTTGAGGTTATTGCCTGCGGTGTCGATTTTGTATTTGTTGTCGTTTTTAGATCGCAGTAATGGTACGAATCATATCCCTCTCATCTTTACCTTTTCCCCCCTCACTCTTTCCCGGCTGGATTAGAAGACGAACTATTTTAGAGAAGGGAAAGGCTAACAAATGAATAGTTGCCAACGCGCGCATCGAGGGACTCACAACAGACTTGAAAATGACAGGCAACCAGTACCTAACGGGTCTCACGCTGTACTTTATCGGCTACGTGCTGTTTGAGATTCCGTGTAATGTTGTGCTTAAGCGGACGACCCCGCGGTTCTGGCTGCCGACGCTGACGGTGGCGTGGGGGGTTGTGGCGACGCTTATTGGTATTGTGCAGAATCTGACGGGGTTTTTGATTGTGCGATTTTTGTGAGTTTGGTGTCCCTTTCTCCCATCTTTTCTTTTCCCTTACTTTCTAAGTTGGGGTTTTGGATTTTGAAAGGACGGTGATGGGGCTAATGGGAAACTTTGAATAGTCTCGGTGTCACAGAATCTGGTCTTTTCCCTGGAGTTGTGTACTATCTGAGTATGTGGTATAAGCGGAATGAGCGGCAATATCGCATTTCGCTCTTCTTTAGCTGTGCTTCGCTTGCTGGGGCTTTTGGTGGTGTATGTGGAATCCCCCTACTTCAAGAAGGAGAGACCAGAATACAAGCTGACGCCTGGACAAGATCCTCGCATATGGTATCGCGCACATGCGTGGCGTAGCTGGGCAGCCAGGATGGCGGTGGATATTCATCCTCGTACGTACTACACGCTTCACGATCTCTTGAATCGCGTGTATACTAAAACCTATGAACAGGAAGGTATCGCCACCGTCATCATCGGTATAATAGCATACTGGTTCATCTCCAACTACCCATCCACCGTATCGTGGCTCTCCCCCAGGGAACGCACATTTCTCCAAGCACGCCTCAAGGCCGACAGTGACGCCACAAACGATGAGGCCTTTTCATGGGACCAAGTTATTCTCGCAACTAAAGACATCAAAGTATGGCTGTATGCGTTTGGATTCCATACAATGAGTTTACCACTATATACTTTATCTCTATTCCTGGTATGTCTCCCTTTGTTCCCTACCACCCAACAAATCTAACAAGTCACATTAACAATTAAACAGCCCACAATCATAAGAGACATGGGCTACACCTCAGCCCATAGCCAACTCCTCACCATACCCCCCTATGCCCTCGCCACGCTCTTCACAATCCTCATCGCCATCCTCTCAGAACGCTACGCCCGTCGCGCCGCCTTCATCCTCTTCACTTCCTCCTTGGCAATCATCGGCTACATCATCCTACTCGCAAACATAAATCCGCGTGCACGCCCAGGCGTATCGTATTTAGGCACCTTCTTCGCCGCCTGCGGCATCTACCCGTCCGTCGCCCTCGTCCTCTGCTGGCCCGCCATCAACGTCAGTGGGCAAACCAAACGCGCAACAGCCAACGCACTGCAAATCAGCATTGGGAATCTGGGTGCTGTGCTAGGTACGCAGTTGTACCGTGCGAATAGTGGACCGAGATACATTCTTGGACACAGTTTTGCGCTAGGGTATCTAGTAATAAATTTGGTGGTTGTGGGCGCGCTGTGGGTGGTACTTAATCGGGAGAATGCGAAGAAAGATAAGGTACTGGAGAGTGAGCCGCATGTACCTGGGTTCCATGATAGTGCTGAGGATTTGGCGTTGGGGGATAGGCATCCTAGGTGGAGGTTTCAGGTTTAAGAGGGAGGATGTTGGAGGGGAGGTGGACATGGAAAGGATACTTAACGAAGAAGACGACGATGCTGTACATGTACACGCTTTTTTACGATTGCTCCAGCCATCTATCCAACGCTCCGCATCATGAGCTACTTTTCGTCCTTCCCGCTCAAAAGAACACACTTTTACAAAATAACCTCCGAACTTGTCATCCCTCTACCAAAGCTTCGGGAAGAACATCGGCGTCTCCCTCTTCCATCTCTGGTACTCCTCATCACCCCCATACTTCTTGTCATACTTCTCCTCACTCAATGGCACTCCACTAATCTTCAGCAGCAAAAAACTTACAAAAGCCGGACTCGCCGCACACATCCCCGTCACCAACATCTTCCCACCAACCCCCCCACTCAACCCCAACGCCGCCTGCGCCGGCTGCCTAACCAGCAACCCTGCCGCCGCAACAGCAATACCCGACCACAACGTCGCCTCGCCAAAATAATTCGGATGCCTGGACCTCGCCCAAAGCCCATGCGTCAAAAACTGCTCTTCGTGCTTCTTCGCCTTCTTCGCCTGCACCCACGCATCCTTTTGTCGATCAGCGACAACCTCAAATCCTAGTCCGAACACGAAAATCGCCAAGCCCAAGATATCCGTTAAATAAGGTTTTGAAGACACAGCTTGGCCGAGTAACGAGGAAGCATACGCGGAGCGCGGTACAGAGTTAACCAGGATAACAGGTAGCGTACACAACGAGACCCAAGCTGCTTGCGCGAAGAAGGCGACGAGGAATTTAGGCGGTGAAGAGCGAATGCTATCGAAGCGCGAGTCTTTGCCGTTGTCGCTGGAGATACGTGCGAAGAGGTATGATCCCACTGTTTGCATTATCGTCGTTGTTAGTCAAGTTGGTCACGTGGAGTTCGTTCCAAGGGGGGGGGGAAGGATTCAAAGCCTGGTTACATACACCTTGTAGCCCACAGGCCCACCGCGGCGCTCAGCAGCGCTTGTCTCCACCACCACGTCGTTCCCTGCCCGAGGCCTTGGTTGCCAAAGTAGTCGACGAGGCCATTCATTGCTGTTCCTGCGGCTCGGGCGCGCAGGTAAGGAAGCGTGAGGCTGAGGGCTGTGCAGGAGAGATATGTTAGACTGCCGCTGAGGTCATAGTAGCGCTCTGTTTGCGCTGCGATGGAGGGGATTGCAACTGCGGCTTGAATGCTGTATGCAAGGGCCACAGTAGGAACAAGTGTGCGTAGCAATGGGTTCTTGAAGGCTGTTGCCCTGAGCAGTGTGTGTAGGAGTGTCATTGTTGGCGATACTATAGTGAACGTAAACCTGCGAGACACTTTGCTTCTCGCAGGTGAGGGTGGTCAAGGCCTATTTAAAAGGCGTATGAAATTCGCCGGGTGAAATGGCTTCAGTGGCTTCCATAATTTGCTTATTTGACTACGTACTGGGCTGGCCTGAAAGTTTGTTTTGGAAGAGCGCCGAAAACCCCGTGAAACAGTATAATGAGCCTCAAGGGAAGATCATTAACTTGATCTATGCCTAATGCAATGCATGCGATCTGCCCGATCTTGACTACAAGTAGCGATCAATATCGTCATTACTCGCTACTGACCAGCCTAGACCAGGGTCAGGCCCCATCCCCTGGTAACGAGTTTGTTCTAGCCCGGTGTACTCGGAAGCCGGTGGACGTATGCCCAGACATGTGAGCACCCTGTCATCGGTGTATAGGACAAGTACGTATTGGCGGAATAATGATTGCACCATACGATGAGCCCTTGAGAAACAAGCCGAGGAGATATAGCCCGTAGATTCCAAACACATGTTAGCTATTCTGTCCTGGCTGGGCTGAATTGAACACCATACAAGTTATGCAGTCCAAGTGTCTTCGTTAACGCATTTAAATCCGCCAATATACACGTCCTCCATAACAACATACCAGCGCAACGTCACAGCCCAAGCCCTCGTAAATGCAGACTTCCGCTCTTCCGAAGATACTATCTCTTGAACGCTGCGTCAATCTCCTTGCTGCCCCAATCAATTTCCACCTCGCCACTATATACATCCTGGTTGATCGTCATCATCCGCTCCGACACATTCATGTACGTCTTCTCGCATTCCTTGAGCACCTTGAATACGAGATCGCGACTAATTGATGGATCATCTGCGTCACCAAAGTGCTTGTCCACTCGCTTCTTGAGTGACTCGATGCCTTTTCGCAGCTCCTTGGCATCGTGCGAGTGCACCAGCTTCTTGAACACAGAGCGAGAGTGCGAAGAGCGTTGCGAAATGGCTTGAGCGCTCGCGCCTGGATGGCCGAGAAGTGTTTCAGTGGACTCGATAAATTCCTGGGCATTGTCAGACTAGCCCCAGAACTTAGCGTTGCATGTGCACTTACCAAAAGTTTGCCCAACGGCCGCCGGATAACGGCATCAACATAAAGACCCATGTGCTCATTGTACTCGTCCTGCGCCTTGTCCTTCCAGTACTCCAGCACAGAAACGGAACTTGCATCTAGCTCCTCCATGTAGTGGTTCATGTTTTCGATAAGTAGAATGTGGTAGTTCAGGGCCTCCTTATCTTCGGGATCGCCCTGTCCTTGCGAAGCCATGACGGCGGGAGACTCCTTTGCAATCACCTTCAAACTCTCAAACATGGCCTTATTAATTCTCTGATACCCGTCATTGACCATGCGGCGGATCTCCAGTTGGTCGCCACCCTCAGCTGTAGATGGCAACATGTTTTCGATGGCAACAGAAAAGTGGGGAAATGTCTTCATGAAGGATATGACACCCTTGCGTTTCTTGATCTTGACTTTGGTGTCTTCAATTGCCCGTATTTGCTCGTCCAGGAACCGACTGAAGAGTCCTTGCAGACGCTCGTGAATCTTTTGTAAGTTCCTAGTCAAAAAATCTTGGTTTGTTTCCTCGATATCAAGCAACTTCCGATCAACAGCACAAAGAATGCCTACACCTTGCCTGTGAATAGTTAGTATCATGACGATGTGCTATGAAAGCAAGACTTACAGAGGATCAGCTTTCGTGGCCCAGTCTACAAGACTGGCAATTTCCGCAGGCCAGAACGAGAAAATCTCCTCCATGACTCCAGTGAGATGCTTCGCCATGGCCCTGTCTGGCTCGAATTGCTTTCGGATCCAAAGGTTAGGTCCCCGGCGATTTTCTGGAGGTGCTGCCTGAACAGCGTCAGGGAAATCGAGTGAATCAGTTGACGTAGCATGGAAGAATTCTGTAATGAAGTTTTGCTCCGTCAGTAGCACAGGGCCTGTGTCTTCTAGGACCCTGGCAAAGACATCGTATGGATGCAGCTTGCCATCTTGAGTTGATGGCTTTGCCTTGCTCTCTTTACCCTCTTTGTCTCCAGAGGCCGCTCGTAAGCCACGAGCCAAAGTCTGACTTCGCTTGACAGTCAGCTTCCTGGCAGTCCCCGTAATACTCTCTGGCTCCTTTTCTTGTGCGGTAAAAAGCAGCTCTTGCTCCTCACCGCTAGGCTTCCGAGCAAATTTTCTCCATGCCAGGATGTTATCGCGAACTTCCTGTTGGTACAATTGCGTTGCTTGGTTCTGATACATCCGGAGAAGCATGTCCCATGAAGCCCTGTCGATTTCCTTCGCAAAGAGCATTACTGGACTCAACATCCACAGCTCGCTTCGACCGGTATCATGTGCCTCAATGTTCTTCCTCAAAGACGGCATGGAACCCTGGTCAAGGTTCGAAAGAGCATCTTTTGTTGACAGGAAAGCAGCACCAAAGGTAATCTCCATGTGCTTCTTGAGTCGCTCAAGGAACATGGTTCCCTCACCAAGATACCTATCTCGCTTTTCTTGCAGAGCCTGCATTGTTGCCAAATCGCTGTTGCCTATGCCTGATCTGCCATTCATCGCGTTGAGTGCATCGTGAGCACCGGCTCGGCTCCCTGCCACGAAAGACGGATCAATCGTAACCAGCGCTTTGTAGAGAAGAACCAAGGACGATTCAATGTCTTTGAGACCACTAATCTTTCCTATTGGAGCACGTCTCAAAGGCTCTAGTTGGTCTGATGTGATTGAGATGGTATCGACGAGTTGTCGAAGTTCCTGCTGCAGCAAACGCTGGTTGGCCGTCTGGACTTGTAGACCCTGGCTCTGCGCTTCAATGAAAGCAATATCATCGTTCAAGCTACTCAGTTCAACGTTGTATAAGGTCAATAGGCCTTCGAGTTCGTCGCATTCAGCAATGGCACGATCCAGCATACGTTCAACAGCTTCCACTCGGTCATCTTTTTGCTCTAGGTGGTTGAGCCAGCTCCCTGCTTCGACACGAGCGATCTCCCGTTTGATATCGGCTTCGAGGGATTCAATGTGCTTATGCGAAAGCTCATTACTGCCCCAGCCTAGCTCTGATAGTAGATTGTCGAACTCAAGACCGCGTTCATCAAGGACGCTAGGATCAATACCAAGCTTCGAGATGTTCACAATCTGCTGATTGGACCTGCGCTTCTTACGTCGCACTTCGGGCTCTGTCTCGGCGTTTCTTGCTGCTGCCTTTTCTGGAGCTGGTGGAGGAGCTTCCTCTTCTACCTCTTGCTTAATTTCGGGCAAAGCTGGCACCAACGGACCAGACACAGTGACTGATGGTACAACCTCGGTGCTGATACGTGGTCGTTCCTTGGATGATCGATCTGGCACAGGTGGAGGCGCCTCCTCTGGCTTCTTCTCTTCCTCTTCTGGCTCCTCCTTTGGTGTCTCTTTCGGGATCGGCCGTTGAGGTACGAACACTGCACTGACACCATCCGGCTCGTCAGATGCCTTTGTGTCTTTGTTGAAGAGTTTTGCTGCGGCACCGCCTGCACGAGGCTTGAAAGCTCCTGCTGCTGCTGCTGCCTTCCGGAACTTGTTTGCCGCATTGTCGGTGACCAGTGGTTTCTTTACCATTGGGCCAAGACCAGGACGGGGTGAAGCCTCGGTCTCTTGCTCGTCTATTGGGCTGCTGGTGTTTTCAGCAGGTGCAGCTTGGGGCTCGGGTTCAGGAGCAGGTTCAGTTCGCACTTGTTGAGCTTGTAAAGGAGGTGCTGCTATCTCCTCTGGTGCAGGCGCTTGTGGCATAGGAGCTGTTGGTATTCGTGGTAACGGGGAAGTGGGTGGTGGAGTGGGCTGTGATCTGGATACTGCAGGATCTGAGCGTGCAATACTTTCTTGAGAAGATGGCTTTAACCGCTCTGGCGTTTCTTGGGGTCGTCTTCGAGGCGGTACTTCCATCGGCGGAGCGGGGGATGCCGAAGGGGTATGGAAGACTGAACGTGAGTCTGTGCCTTGGCTGTCGAAGCTACGCTGCGATAGCTGAGACGGACGCGTCTCCATTGTGGGTCTTCTCCGTTGTGGAGGTTCGTCTGGAGGCATGTCATCATGTCGGTTGAAGTTTGAACTGGCGTTGCTTTGAGAAGTACCTGGCCGAGCACCACTCTGGGCTGTACCGGGTCTTAGACCTCTAGGAGAGGGATCTCTCCGGGGCGAAGCATAGTCTTTAGGTCTGCGTGCGTCTGGTGTTGAGATATCTGGTACTGCACCGTCTATTGATCGCTCGTCAAACGATCTCTCTGGTCGTTGAGGCGGACCATCTTCAAAGGGCGGTCCGCGTCCGGGGCTAAGACTTGTCTGGTATTTTGCAGATTCCGGTGTTTTTGGTCGACTGGCAAATTCTGAAGTTGAAGACTGCGGTGTCAAGTTTCGCGGCGCAAGAGGTGATGTTGGTGGCATGAAATTCGGGCCAGGGCCAGGGCCAGGACTGGGGCGGGGTCGCATACTGTCCCCGCTGGGTCGCGCTCGAATGGTCGGATCCATGGGTTGCTTTTGCCTTAGATTAGGCATGGATGGAGCAGCTTGCATCTGATTTGGCAGGAACGGTGGACGTCTGCGAGCCTCGTCGCCTGTGTTTGGCCTATCATCGTCTGGCCGACCTGGCCTTCTCGGGCCCTGGAATTCTCCTGGCGGTCTCCTGAAATTGGGATTTGATCCGGGTGGCGGCCCTCTTCTGCTATCCTCTGTTGCGGGGGGCGGCATTTCTCCAGGTCTTCTTGGGGGAGGTCCGCCTGCCTTTGGAGGCATAGGTCTCTGCTCTAATGGTCCCGGTCGCTGTGGCCCCGGGCTACCGCCTGCTGGACTGCCTGCTGCTGTTCCAGCCCGGCCCTCCGGTGTAGCGAGATGCGGTTGTCCATTCGTAAGGCTGTTGAGTTCGGAAATACTGAATCCTGTCAAGATGGGAAAATCACCCTTAGTATACTTATTGTAGATCTTGACCATACTTCCTATGAAAAACTCCTTCTCTTTTGCGGTCCCAGCTTCCCAGTAGTATGGCTTGGTGATGGTCACGGTGAAGCCTTTGTCTCCGGCCCAATGCTTGCGTTGCGCCTCTTCCTCGCTGGCAGGGTTGAGGTGAACATAGTTCTCAACTGCAGATAGCTCTTCCATGGGCCAAGACTTTCCAATAGAAAAGGTGCCGTTGGCGTTCTCCCTAGCCTTGTGCAGCTTGACTCTACCTGTGTTGCGCACGGATATCATGATGATTCTTGCCTTCTTGTTTGAAGGTGGTGAGTTTGGTGGAGGGGGAGCCTGCGGATATGCGCCATCTTCCTGGACACGAATATGGGTAATGTAGGATTCCTGGACTGGGACATGTCAGCATAACTCAGGCCAAGTCTAGGAACCAGCAGGATAGGCAGGACCTAGACATGTATGCCAACTGTATTTGTGGTGGTGTCCAGGAACACGTACGCTGTCCCTGCTCGTCCAACTTGGAGAAGCAGCTCTCAGTAATCCGACGTCGCTCGTCGTCGAACCGTTCGGCGCGCGACATGCCGGAGGGTGTAGAGCTCGAGCTGGAAGCAGAGAGGGCTCCTCTCGAGCCCCCGGTAGGCGGACGCATTGGGGGAGCTCGAGGGTCCCCGCCTCCGTTGGTATAGTTGCGTGGCCTCCCGTCCATCTTGACTGAGGTATTGGTAGCTACGCCCTGAAGGGTCCCAAGTCTGAGCGGATGATGTGCCGACTACTTTCACCCAGCGGTAGCGAGGGTTCTTCGTGGTAATGCCATCAATGGTGAATCGTGGTAGTGGTGGTCCTTGCGATGCTGAGCTGGTTGGTTCGTTGGCTGGTCGGTCCTCCGTGAGCGATGGGATTGGGCAGCAATATGCGATGCACGTCTTGGCCGTATCCGCTGGAACTGAGTCGGATGTGTGCAAGTGGGGATAGCGAAGACGGCGAGTGAAAGACCCGACTGTCACCCTGCGCAGGCGAGCGACATTTGGCGTCGTGTACTCACATATGAGACGGCAGGCGCGCGGGACTGGGATCACGCTTGCGGCCTAGCGCCATCCGAGGTGCATTCCGCCCGCCGTAACTTTTTTCTCGCGCGCGACCTGCGACCTTTCGATTCTCCACAATCCATCCCCATCACTACTACGCGATACACAGCCCCCATTGCCCATCATGGCTGCCGACAAGAAACTCAGCAAGGAGTCCAGCTCGAACAAGAAGCAGAAGAAGGCGTCTGCTGCAGCGACATCAACAGCAACAGCCGCTCAAGTACCACTTGACCTTGTCAGGAAGTTCCTCGAGCAGCAGGGAGAAAAAGGCGCTGCTAGTAAGCTCAATGGGTTTGAGAAGTGGCAGAAGAGCGGAGGCGCAACCAATTCCCCAGATGCGCCAGAGCCCATGGACATCGACGAGGAGAGCGCCTCCAGCAGCGATTCCAGCAGCGGCTCCAATAGCGACTCGGACAGTGACTCCAGCAGCGACTCCAGCAGTGAGTCAGAAGCTGAGAAGAAGCCCCAAAAGACGAAGAAGGCGCCTGTAAAGAAGGATGACTCGAGCTCGTCGAGTTCGGATTCGAGCTCAGACTCTTCCGACTCGGAGTCGGAAAAAGAAAGCGCCCCCCTCAAGTCTAAAGCAAAGAAAGCCAAATCCGTCTCATCATCTTCTGCTTCTTCATCCAGCGACTCCAGCGATTCGGACAGCAGCGACGACGATGAACCTGCCAATGTCCCTCTGCCCGACTCCGATTCCTCGGCAGCATCAAGCGATTCATCGGACAGCGACTCTGACAGCGACAGCAACTCCGGTAGCGACTCCGATAGCAGCTCCGAGTCAGAAACTGAGAAGAAGACAAGCAAGGAAAACAGGGGCAAGAAGGCTGCTTCAGTATCATCTTCGTCTGCTTCTAGCGCTTCGGACTCCAGCGACTCCAGCGACTCCAGCGATTCCAGCGATTCCAGCGATTCCAGCGACTCCGAAAGCGAAGCCGACGCAAAGCCCACCAAGGCGAAGGCTAAGAAGAGTGGAAAGAAAGCAGTCACGTCTTCCTCAAGCTCCTCAAGCTCCTCCGACAGCGATGCGAGCTCTTCTGACAGCTCTGATTCCGAATCAGAAAAGGAGTCCAAATCTACTGCGTCCGAGCGCAAAGGTTCCGCCAGTGACTCGTCGCACACCCTTCCCGCAGCATCGCCTGCGCCCGCCAGCAATAAGCGCAAGGCCGGCTCTCCTTCTGCAGAGGCCCCGAAATCAAAGCGAAACCATGTTGAAAACCGATTCCAGCGCATCAAACCCGACACAAAGGTTGACCCTAGGCTCGCGAGTAACGCATATGTTTCATACGATTATGCCGACCGCGCTCACGCTAAGCTGATCGTCACAAAAGGCAAGGGATTCACCAAGGAGAAGAACAAGGGAAAGAGGGGCTCCTACAGAGGGGGTATGATTGATACCTCGGGCGGCAAGGGTATCAAGTTCGATGATTAAATGGCTGGTTGGACTTACGGATTTGATCCGGAATCCACAGTCCCTGCCGTCTCAACTACACAACGCACGCGTAGCCATTCGAAATATTAGGAGCAATATTTGCGCGCGTACGCCTGTGCGAGGGGAAACAGCAGAGGCGCGATCTTGAACCTTCAACATCGCATGGAGAACATACGGATCATTGGCGCGTACGATTACGGCGAACTGGAGTTATCATGTACACCAAAAGCAACATACCCTTCGATGGCAGTACTTTATATTAGATTTTGAGCGGTTGACAGACTGTTGAATCAGTCTGGTTGGATCAACAGATGTCTATATATTCTACATTCAGTCTATACATCCAGATTTTCCTAGCTTTTCATATGTGATCTTGCCTTCGTGCGCGAGGTAATAGTATTCAGATGCTTCCAAGTTCATAAGAGTCTGACTGCACCCTATGTAATCCGTTTTGCGGACCCCCAATCATCATCCCCATCACTAATGCCTATAACATAATGTTTCCCAGCCGATAGTACAAATAACCCATCCAACCCCTCTTCTCCCCATCTCCCCATTCAACCTACTCAAACCTTCTCCCCCTCCTGCCCAAATTCCACTGGAAGATTCATACCCACTCTCCGCGCACTCAATCGTACCCTCTCCTCCTCCGTCATACCCATACCAGGATTATAACGCTCCAGTAACGACGCATACGTCCGTTGCGCCTGCACGTATTGTACGAATTCCTCTGCCTGCTGCACCTGGCCATGTGTGCTTGAGCCTAATTTTGGTGTTGCGATAGCTGAGCGTATGGTTTTTTGGAGGACAGAAGGTGCGGACAGCTTTTGGTGCTGGGTCCGGCTTGTCTGGGGGGTGGAGGGGAGTTCGCGGAGGAGACGGCGGTAGAGGGAGCGGAGTTGGGCGGGGGCTGGTTGTGCCATTTTGAATGATATTGTTTTGAGCGATTGATTGGGTGTGCTTGGGATATGTAGCGAGGCGAAATATCGGGTTGCGGTTGCGGTTGCGGTTGCGGTTGCGGGCGATATTGGAGGTCGATGCTCGCCGCGGAGGTGCTGCGGCAAAAAGTTGCGGGTGAGCTTGGACCAGGTGTGGACTTTGGATTTCGGATGGGGTTGAAAAGAAGACTTGAAGACTACATGCGATGAATGGTCTTTCGCTAAGGCCCAGCTACATATGTAGTAATTCCATACGAAACGTTTCTCGCCGGAATTCTGGACTCTTTACTCGATCACAGCTACGGGTGCAATCGACCAGTGCCTTTCCACAGGATGCGCCGAACCCAAGGCTGCGGCTCCAGAAACACTGGAGTGGTGATGTCAAATCTAGATATAGGGATAAGCCGCCAACACAGAGTATACTGCATATGAGCAAGACGAAAGGTAGCTACCGATTGGAGTTGACTGAAGAACAAACATCATCTGCAACCAGGGGTGAGCCATCTTCAGAGGAACCACGACCACTTTCAATGAGAGAAAGACGACAACGGAGAAGAGAGGGTGTTTTGAGGTCTTCAGCGATACATGTAGACCCAGCTCACCTCCCAGAGCGAGTGAAACGAAAATTACAGAATCAGCTGGAAATTTCGAAGCTACAGGCAGTGGAAAAAGAAGTTGTGTCTCCTGAGCTCTCAGTACCACAAGACTTTGAAGCTGGTGGCTCAACATCATCACAAAAATTCCCGGAGGCATCATCAACGCCCAGAAGGGATGTACCACGACGTTCACAGAAAGGAAAGGCCAACGAAGTCGTAGAAGACCTCCAACCATCCGCACCCTCACCACCACTCGACTTGAGGCGTAAAGCCGAGCCCACTCTCCCATCCATAAAACCCGAACTCCCTTCCAGCCACGTCAAACTTCATTTCAGCAAGCTAGAAGACTTCCATTGGTACTGGGAGTCATTCCCGCCAACCATCGCACAAAAGACACAGGCAAACCACTTCTTCACAAACAACAGCAAGAACGCAAAGTTACTTCGAAGCGTAGCACAATTCCGCCTGTTCCCAGAATCAGACGTACCTGAGGTAGCTTTTGTGGGCCGCTCCAATGTCGGTAAAAGCTCATTGCTTAATGCCGTTGTGAACGCAGATATAAAGGCACTGTTAGCACGCACATCGTCAACACCAGGCTTCACCAAAACGATGAATCTCTACGGTCTGGGCGCCGGAAACGGCGTGACCATCAAAAAGCATCCCAACGGACGCGACAAAATTGTAGGCATCGGTGGTCTGACTATCGTCGACATGCCCGGGTACGGCGAGGGTTCGCTTTCTTCCTGGGGCGTAGAAATTATGAAGTACATAAGCAATCGCAAACAACTTCGTCATATATTCGTCTTACTGGACGCCGAACACGGTATCAAAGACAAAGACCGTTCGCTGCTAGCTTCGTTACGTCTTGCTGGTGTGAGCCATCAAGTTATTCTTTCTAAACTAGACAAGCTTTATATTCCCAATGCCAAGGATATCAAGCGCTTTGATGGCAAGTCCGCCCGTCGCCTGGCCCCAAAGGGTACGCCTGAGGATCTCAGGAAGGCTATGGAAAAGCTGAAGAACGAAATTCAGCCCCCGGTTGGAGGAGGTGCATTGGGCGAGATTCTGGGTGTGAGTGCGGAGACATTGGTTGATGGTAAGAGACTGGGTATTGATCATGTGAGGTTTGCGATTTTGAAAGCGGCGGGGTTGGACGAGAAGTTTAAAAAGGATGTCAGTACGCCTTGGGCCAGGAATAGCTAAGAATGCTATGGTTGGGCATTTCGATTGTTATCTTATATAATTTAAATCTCGCACAAGCTAGGCTACGAGTCTCATCTTGGTTTAGATAGCCCCCTCGCCTCGATCTACACCAAATTGAATGTAACTACGTAGATACTTGTAGGCCTAAAAACCTGCACGTCTTATATAGCCTTAGGGCTGAGACAGGACTTTAAGCTACAATAATAATAATAACAATAATAAATCTCACACAAATTCCAGTAGTAAGATGCAGTAATAAGGTGCAAGTCAACCGATGCTCTTCCAATCTGTTGGAATCAATTAGGACTCGAACGAGTCCTACTGATAAGCGACACTGATTGGTTGACACAAGCAGTGGCAGGGACGTCGTTGTCCCCGCTGCTTACCGGCTCGTGCGTCTGCGTCCGTGCGCGCAGGCGCTGTAAGTACTGGGCATGATAGCAGATACAGACAATCAATCCGCTTCCTCATTATAGTATTGCAGCTGCAAGTTGATTCACCCCGTGATACCTTTATTGTGCCAACACAATCGCCAACAGCAAAGTATCGCGAATGAGTGCAGTACACCGATCTCGAGCACAATGAATATATCACTCAAATCTAGTAAAAAAAATACTTAGAGTTTAGTAGGACCGACTGTATCTGTGGTTGTGACAGTCAATCCAAGGTTTACGAGGAAGGTTTCGCGCATGTTGATCTGCCGACGTTTCCATGCGGGGAAGCGGATTCGGCGAAACTCCGACGGTATGTTTGCCGTGAGGAACCACCATCCCTCCAGCAAAGACCCGACCCTATGAGCATGCAGACGGGGTAAGATGTACCGAAAAAGCTGCTAAATCGAGATCAGCATCAGATTGATTCACGGTCAGTAGATGAGTATTAGGCCAAAGATGGACCGAGAGCACAGCCTCCTTTCGTGTATATGAGCAGTTTAGCATCTACACAATCTACACAATGTTTCCACAATCACATCTCAGACTCCAGAAAAAATGCGTGTACTTATCACTGGAGCCGCCGGATTCATTGGCCAACTTGTAGCAAAAAAGCTACTCGAAGATAAAAATGCCGCTCACTCACTCATCCTCACTGATATTATCGAACCTCCCGTCCCAGAACCCACTCAATCATCCAGCAATGTCCAAGCCATCCGCGCAGATCTATGCACGGAATCCTCCTCCGTCGTGACTCCCGACCTAGACGCCATCTTCATCTTCCACGGCATCATGTCCTCCGGCGCAGAAGCCGACTTCGATCTAGGCATGCGCGCCAACTTCGACGCCACCCGCGCTTTACTCGAAGCCATCCGCAAAACCAGTCCAGGAAGCCGAGTAATCTACGCCTCAAGCCAAGCCGTTTACAATAACTCCGTTACATTGCCGGTTACAGAAGCGCAGCTTCCAACCCCAGAAACCAGCTACGGTGCCGAAAAAATGATGTGCGAGTACCTCGTCACAGAGTACACAAGGCGCAACTTTATAGACGGAATCTCGCTGCGCTTCCCCACCGTCTGTGTGCGCCCCGGTAAACCCACTGCAGCAGCGAGTTCTTTCATCAGTGGCATGATCCGCGAGCCCATTAACGGCATCAAATGCGTAATTCCACTCTCCGACAAGCAATGGCGTCACTGGCTCTGTTCGCCACGCATCTTAGTCCAGAATCTCGTTTATACTGCTACACAGTTCGACACCACTCGCCTTGCTACTTTTGATCGCGTGCTAAATTTCCCGGGCATCGGTGTGTCAATTCAGGATATGATGGATTCACTTGAGAGGGTGGGCGGGAAAGATAAGTTGGCGTTGTTGGAGACGAGGGAGGAGGAGGGGTTGAAGAGGATTTTGGAGTCGTGGCCTGCAGAGTTTGATAACAGGAAGGCTTTGGAGTTGGGATTTCAGAGGGATGAGGGGTTTGATCGGATTGTCAGGGATTATGTGGAGGGGTTGGGGGTTGGGGGTTGGGGGGGGGGGGGGCCTCATGCTTTCTGTGTATATACTCAAACATATTCTTATGAAGCCAAAAAAAATAAAATTAATCATT